>OY726523.1:6138265-6470350 GCA_963383655.1 Bathymodiolus septemdierum
CCCTTTACATAGATAATACCCGTAGTGATAAGGACACCCTTTACATAGATAATACCAGTAGTGATAATACCCGTAGTGATAAGGACACCCTTTACATAGATAATACCCGTAGTGATAAAGACACCCTTTACATAGATAATACCCGTAGGTAATACCCGTAGTAATAAGGACACCCTTTACATAGATAATACCCGTAGTAATAAGGACACCCTTTACATAGATAATACCCGTAGTGATAAGGACACCCTTTACATAGATAATACCCGTAGTGATAAGGACACGCTTTACATAGATAATACCCGTAGTGATAAGGACACCCTTTACATAGATAATACTATGTATCCGTCAGTGTTATACTGTAGTGATAAGGACACCCTTTACATAGATAATACCCGTAGTAATAAGGACACCCTTTACATAGATAATACCCGTAGTGATAAGGACACCCTTTACATAGATAATACCCGTAGTGATAAGGACACGCTTTACATAGATAATACCCGTAGTGATAAGGACACCCTTTACATAGATAATACCCGTAGTGATAAGGACACCCTTTACATAGATAATACCCGTAGTAATAAGGACACCCTTTACATAGATAATACCCGTAGTGATAAGGACACCCTTTACATAGATAATACACGTAGTGATAAGGACACCCTTTACATAGATAATACCTGTAGTGATAAGGACACCCTTTACATAGATAATACCCGTAGTGATAAGGACACCCTTTACATAGATAATACCCGTAGTGATAATACCCGTAGTAATAAGGACACCCTTTACATAGATAATACCCGTAGTGATAAGGACACCCTTTACATAGATAATACACGTAGTGATAAGGACACCCTTTACATAGATAATACCTGTAGTGATAAGGACACCCTTTACATAGATAATATCCGTAGTGATAAGGACACCCTTTACATAGATAATACCCGTAGTGATAAGGACACCCTTTACATAGATAATACCCGTAGTAATAAGGACACCCTTTACATAGATAATACCCGTAGTGATAAGGACACCCTTTACATAGATAATACACGTAGTGATAAGGACACCCTTTACATAGATAATACCTGTAGTGATAAGGACACCCTTTACATAGATAATACCCGTAGTGATAAGGACACCCTTTACATAGATAATACCCGTAGTGATAATACCCGTAGTAATAAGGACACCCTTTACATAGATAATACCCGTAGTGATAAGGACACCCTTTACATAGATAATACACGTAGTGATAAGGACACCCTTTACATAGATAATACCTGTAGTGATAAGGACACCCTTTACATAGATAATATCTGTAGTGATAAGGACACCCTTTACATAGATAATACACGTAGTGATAAGGACACCCTTTTCATAGATAATACCTGTAGTGATAAGGACACCCTTTACATAGATAATACCTGTAGTGATAAGGACACCCTTTACATAGATAATACCCGTAGTGATAAGGACACCCTTTACATAGATAATACACGTAGTGATAAGGACACCCTTTACATAGATAATACCCGTAGTAATAAAGACACCCTTTAAATAGATAATACCCGTAGTAATAAGGACACCCTTTACATAGATAATACCCGTAGTGATAAGGACACCCTTTAAATAAATAATACCCGTAGTAATAAGGACACCCTTTACATAGATAATACCCGTAGTGATAAGGACACCCTTTACATAGATAATACCCGTAGTGATAAGGACACCCTTTACATAGATAATACCCGTAGTAATAAGGACACCCTTTACATAGATAATACCCGTAGTGATAAGGACACCCTTTACATAGATAATACCCGTAGTGATAATACCCGTAGTGATAAGGACACCCTTTACATAGATAATACTCGTAGTGATAAGGACACCCTTTACATAGATAATACCCGTAGTGATAATACCCGTAGTAATAAGGACACCCTTTACATAGATAATACCCGTAGTGATAAGGACACCCTTTACATAGATAATACCCGTAGTGATAAGGACACCCTTTACATAGATAATACCCGTAGTGATAAGGACACCATTTACATAGATAATACCCGTAGTGATAAGGACACCCTTTACATAGATAATACCCGTAGTGATAAGGACACCCTTTACATAGATAATACCCGTAGTAATAAGGACACCCTTTACATAGATAATACCCGTAGTGATAAGGACACCCTTTACATAGATAATACCCGTAGTGATAAGGACACCCTTTACATAGATAATACCCGTAGTGATAATACCCGTATTAATAAGGACACCCTTTACATAGATAATACCCGTAGTGATAAGGACACCCTTTACATAGATAATACCCGTAGTGATAAGGACACCCTTTACATAGATAATACCCGTAGTGATAAGGACACGCTTTACATAGATAATACCCGTAGTGATAAGGACACCCTTTACATAGATAATACCCGTAGTGATAAGGACACCCTTTACATAGATAATACCCGTAGTAATAAGGACACCCTTTACATAGATAATACCCGTAGTGATAAGGACACCCTTTACATAGATAATACCCGTAGTGATCAGGACACCCTTTACATAGATAATACCCGTAGTGATAAGGACACCCTTTACATAGATAATACCCGTAGTGATAAGGACACCCTTTACATAGATAATACCCGTAGTGATAATACCCGTAGTAATAAGGACACCCTTTACATAGATAATACCCGTAGTGATAAGGACACCCTTTACATAGATAATACCCATAGTGATAAGGACACCCTTTACATTGATAATACCCGTAGTGATAAGGACACCCTTTACATACATAATATCCGTAGTGATAAGGACACCCTTTACATAGATAATAGCCGTAGTGATAAGGACACCCTTTACATAGATAATACCCGTAGTAATAAGGACACCCTTTACATAGATAATACACGTAGTGATAAGGACACCCTTTACATAGATAATACCCGTAGTGATAAGGACACCCTTTACATAGATAATACCCGTAGTAATAAGGTCACCCTTTACATAGATAATACCCGTAGTGATAAGGACACCTTTTACATAGATAATACCCGTAGTGATAATACCCGTAGTGATAAGGACACCCTTTACATAGATCATACCCGTAGTAATAAGGACACCCTTTACATAGATAATACCCGTAGTGATAAGGACACTCTTTACATAGATAATACCCGTAGTAATAAGGACACCCTTTACATAGATAATACCCGTAGTAATAAGGACACCCTTTACATAGATAATACCCGTAGTAATAAGGACACCCTTTACATAGATAATACCCGTAGTGATAAGGACACCCTTTACATAGATAATACCCGTAGTAATAAGGACACCTTTACATAGATAATACCCGTAGTAATAAGGACACCCTTTACATAGATAATACCCGTAGTAATAAGGACACCCTTTACATAGATAATACCCGTAGTGATAAGGACACCCTTTACATAGATAATACCCGTAGTAATAAGGACACCCTTTACATAGATAATACCCGTAGTAATATGGACACCCTTTACATAGATAATACCCGTAGTGATAAGGACACCCTTTACATAGATAATACCCGTAGTGATAAGGACACCCTTTACATAGATAATACCCGTAGCGATAAGGACACCCTTTACATAGATAATACCCGTAGTAATAAGGAAACCCTTTACATAGAAAATACCCGTAGTAATAAGAACACCCTTTACATAGATAATACCCGCAGTAATAAGGACACCCTTTACATAGATAATACCCCTAGTAATAAGGACACCCTTTACATAGATAATACCCGTAGTGATAAGGACACCCTTTACATAGATAATACCCGTAGTGATAAGGACACCCTTTGCATAGATAATACCCGTAGTGATAAGGACACCCTTTACATAGATAATACCCGTAGTAATAAGGAAACCCTTTACATAGAAAATACCCGTAGTAATAAGGACACCCTTTACATAGATAATACCCGTAGTAATAAGTACACCCTTTACATAGATAATACCCGTAGTAATAAGGACACCCTTTACATAGATAATACCCGTAGTGATAAGGACACCCTTTACATAGATAATACCCGTAGTGATAAGGACACCCTTTACATAGATAATACCCGTAGTGATAAGGACACCCTTTACATAGATAATACCCGTAGTAATAAGGACACCCTTTACATAGATAATACCCGTAGTAATAAGGACACCCTTTACATAGATAATACCCGTAGTGATAAGGACACCCTTTACATAGATAATACCCGTAGTAATAAGGACACCCTTTACATAGATAATACCCGTAGTGATAAGGACACCCTTTACATAGATAATACCCGTAGTAATAAGGACACCCTTTACATAGATAATACCCGTAGTGATAAGGACACCCTTTACATAGATAACACCCGTAGTGATAAGGACACCCTTTACATAGATAATACCCGTAGTGATAAGGACACCCTTTACATAGATAATACCCGTAGTGATAAGGACACCCTTTACATAGATAATACCCGTAGTGATAATACCCGTAGTGATAAGGACACCCTTTACATAGATAATACCCGTAGTAATAAGGACACCCTTTACATAGATAATACCCGTAGTGATAAGGACACCCTTTACATAGATAATACCCGTAGTGATAATACCCGTAGTGATAAGGACACCCTTTACATAGATAATACCCGTAGTGATAAGTACACCCTTTACATAGATAATACCCGTAGTGATAATACCCGTAGTGATAAGGACACCCTTTACATAGATAATACCCGTAGTGATAAGGACACCCTTTACATAGATAATACCCGTAGTGATAAGGACACCCTTTACATAGATTATACCCGTAGTGATAAGGACACCCTTTACATAGATAATACCCGTAGTGATAATACCCGTAGTAATAAGGACACCCTTTCCATAGATAATACCCGTAGTGATAAGGACACCCTTTACATAGATAATAGCCGTAATGATACGGACACCCTTTACATAGATAATACCCGTAGTAATAAGGACACCCTTTACATAGATAATACCCGTAGTGATAAGGACACCCTTTACATAGATAATACCCGTAGTAATAAGGACACCCTTTTACATAGATAATACCCGTAGTGATAAGGACACCCTTTACATAGATAATACCCGTAGTGATAAGGACACCCTTTACATAGATAATACCCGTAGTGATAAGGACACCCTTTACATAGATAATACCTGTAGTAATAAGGACACCCTTTACATAGATAATACCTGTAGTGATAAGGACACCCTTTACATAGATAATATCCGTAGTAATAAGGACACCCTTTACATAGATAATACCCGTAGTGATAAGGACACCCTTTACATAGATAATACCCGTAGTAATAAGGACCCCCTTTACATAGATAATACCCGTAGTAATAAGGACACCCTTTACATAGATAATACCCGTAGTGATAAGGACACCCTTTACATAGATAATACCCGTAGTAATAAGGACACCCTTTACATAGATAATACCCGTAGTGATAAGGACACTCTTTACATAGATAATACCCGTAGTAATAAGGACACCCTTTACATAGATAATACCCGTAGTAAAAAGGACACCCTTTACATAGATAATACCAGTAGTAATAAGGACACCCTTTACATAGATAATACCCGTAGTGATAAGGACACCCTTTACATAGATAATACCCGTAGTGATAAGGACACCCTTTACATAGATAATACACGTAGTGATAATACCCGTAGTGATAAGGACACCCTTTACATAGATAATACCCTTAGTAATAAGGACACCCTTTACATAGATAATACCCGTAGTGATAAGGACGCCGTTTACATAGATAATACCCGTAGTGATAAGGACACCCTTTACATAGATAATACCCGTAGTGATAAGGACACCCTTTACATAGATAATACCCGTAGTAATAAGGACACCCTTTACATAGATAATACCGTAGTAATAAGGACACCCTTTACATAGATAATACCCGTAGTAATAAGGACACCCTTTACATAGATAATACCCGTAGTGATAAGGACACCCTTTACATAGATAATACCCGCAGTGATAAGGACACCCTTTACATAGATAATACCCGTAGTAATAAGGACACCCTTTACATAGATAATACCCGTAGTGATAAGGACACCCTTTACATAGATAATACCCGTAGTAATAAGGACACCCTTTACATAGATAATACCCGTAGTAATAAGGACACCCTTTACATAGATAATACCCGTAGTAATAAGGACACCCTTTACATAGATAATACCCGTAGTGATAAGGACACCCTTTACATAGATAATACCCGTAGTAATAAGGACACCCTTTACATAGATAATACCCGTAGTAATAAGGACACCCTTTACATAGATAATACCCGTAGTAATAAGGACACCCTTTACATAGATAATACCCGTAGTGATAAGGACACCCTTTACATAGATAATACCCGTAGTAATAAGGACACCCTTTACATAGATAATACCCGTAGTGATAAGGACACCCTTTACATAGATAATACCCGTAGTAATAAGGACACCCTTTACATAGATAATACCCGTAGTAATAAGGAGACCCTTTACATAGATAATACCCGTAGTAATAAGGACACCCTTTACATAGATAATACCCGTAGTGATAAGGACACCCTTTACATAGATAATACCCGTAGTAATAAGGACACCCTTTACATAGATAATACCCGTAGTAATAAGGACACCCTTTACATAGATAATACCCGTAGTAATAAGGACACCCTTTACATAGATAATACCCGTAGTGATAAGGACACCCTTTACATAGATAATACCCGTAGTAATAAGGATACCCTTTACATAGATAATACCCGTAGTAATAAGGACACCCTTTACATAGATAATACCCGTAGTGATAAGGACACCCTTTACATAGATAATACCCGTAGTGATAAGGACACCCTTTATATAGATAATACCCGTAGTGATAAGGACACCCTTTACATAGATAATACCCGTAGTAATAAGGAAACTCTTTACATAGAAAATACCCGTAGTAATAAGGACACCCTTTACATAGATAATACCCGTAGTAATAAGGACACCCTTTACATAGATAATACCCGTAGTAATAAGGACACCCTTTACATAGATAATACCCGTAGTGATAAGGACACCCTTTACATAGATAATACCCGTAGTGATAAGGACACCCTTTACATAGATAATACTCGTAGTGATAATACCCGTAGTAATAAGGACACCCTTTACATAGATAATACCAGTAGTGATAAGGACAGCCTTTACATAGATAATACCCGTAGTGATAAGGACACCCTTTACATAGATAATACCCGTAGTGATAAGGACACCCTTTACATAGATAATACCCGTAGTGATAATACCCGTAGTGATAAGGACACCCTTTACATAGATAATACCCGTAGTAATAAGGACACCCTTTACATAGATAATACCCGTAGTAATAAGGACACCCTTTACATAGATAATACCCGTAGTAATAAGGACACCCTTTACATAGATAATACCCGTAGTGATAAGGACACCCTTTACATAGATAATACCCGTAGTAATAAGGATACCCTTTACATAGATAATACCCGTAGTAATAAGGACACCCTTTACATAGATAATACCCGTAGTGATAAGGACACCCTTTACATAGATAATACCCGTAGTGATAAGGACACCCTTTATATAGATAATACCCGTAGTGATAAGGACACCCTTTACATAGATAATACCCGTAGTAATAAGGAAACTCTTTACATAGAAAATACCCGTAGTAATAAGGACACCCTTTACATAGATAATACCCGTAGTAATAAGGACACCCTTTACATAGATAATACCCGTAGTAATAAGGACACCCTTTACATAGATAATACCCGTAGTGATAAGGACACCCTTTACATAGATAATACCCGTAGTGATAAGGACACCCTTTACATAGATAATACACGTAGTGATAAGGACACCCTTTACATAGATAATACCCGTAGTAATAAGGAAACTCTTTACATAGATAATACCCGTAGTGATAAGGACACCCTTTACATAGATAATACCCGTAGTGATAAGGACACCCTTTACATAGATAATACCCGTAGTGATAATACCCGTAGTAATAAGGTCACCCTTTACATAGATAATACCAGTAGTGATAAGGACACCCTTTACATAGATAATACCCGTAGTGATAAGGACACCCTTTACATAGATAATACCCGTAGTGATAAGGACACCCTTTACATAGATAATACCCGTAGTGATAATACCCGTAGTGATAAGGACACCCTTTACATAGATAATACCCGTAGTAATAAGGACACCCTTTACATAGATAATACCCGTAGTAATAAGGACACCCTTTACATAGATAATACCCGTAGTAATAAGGACACCCTTTACATAGATAATACCCGTAGTAATAAGGACACCCTTTACATAGATAATACCCGTAGTGATAAGGACACCCTTTGCATAGATAATACCCGTAGTGATAAGGACACCCTTTACATAGATAATACCCGTAGTAATAAGGACACCCCTTACATAGATAATACCCGTAGTGATAAGGTCACCCTTTACATAGATAATACCCGTAGTGATAAGGACACCCTTTACATAGATAATACCCGTAGTGATAAGGACACCCTTTACATAGATAATACCTGTAGTAATAAGGACACCCTTTACATAGATAATATCCGTAGTGATAAGGACACCCTTTACATAGATAATACCCGTAGTAATAAGGACACCCTTTACATAGATAATACCCGTAGTGATAAGGACACCCTTTATATAGATAATACCCGTAGTGATAAGGACACCCTTTACATAGATAATACCCGTAGTGATAAGGACACCCTTTACATAGATAATACCCGTAGTAATAAGGACACCCTTTACATAGATAATACCCGTAGTGATAAGGACACCCTTTACATAGATAATACCCGTAGTAATAAGGACACCCTTTACATAGATAATACCCGTAGTAATAAGGACACCCTTTACATAGATAATACCCGTAGTGATAAGGACACCCTTTACATAGATAATACCCGTAGTAATAAGGACACCCTTTACATAGATAATACCCGTAGTAATAAGGACACCCTTTACATAGATAATACCCGTAGTAATAAGGACACCCTTTACATAGATAATACCCGTAGTGATAAGGACACCCTTTACATAGATAATACCCGTAGTAATAAGGATACCCTTTACATAGATAATACCCGTAGTAATAAGGACACCCTTTACATAGATAATACCCGTAGTGATAAGGACACCCTTTACATAGATAATACCCGTAGTGATAAGGACACCCTTTATATAGATAATACCCGTAGTGATAAGGACACCCTTTACATAGATAATACCCGTAGTAATAAGGAAACTCTTTACATAGAAAATACCCGTAGTAATAAGGACACCCTTTACATAGATAATACCCGTAGTAATAAGGACACCCTTTACATAGATAATACCCGTAGTAATAAGGACACCCTTTACATAGATAATACCCGTAGTGATAAGGACACCCTTTACATAGATAATACCCGTAGTGATAAGGACACCCTTTACATAGATAATACCCGTAGTGATAATACCCGTAGTAATAAGGACACCCTTTACATAGATAATACCAGTAGTGATAAGGACAGCCTTTACATAGATAATACCCGTAGTGATAAGGACACCCTTTACATAGATAATACCCGTAGTGATAAGGACACCCTTTACATAGATAATACCCGTAGTGATAATACCCGTAGTGATAAGGACACCCTTTACATAGATAATACCCGTAGTAATAAGGACACCCTTTACATAGATAATACCCGTAGTAATAAGGACACCCTTTACATAGATAATACCCGTAGTAATAAGGACACCCTTTACATAGATAATACCCGTAGTGATAAGGACACCCTTTACATAGATAATACCCGTAGTAATAAGGATACCCTTTACATAGATAATACCCGTAGTAATAAGGACACCCTTTACATAGATAATACCCGTAGTGATAAGGACACCCTTTACATAGATAATACCCGTAGTGATAAGGACACCCTTTATATAGATAATACCCGTAGTGATAAGGACACCCTTTACATAGATAATACCCGTAGTAATAAGGAAACTCTTTACATAGAAAATACCCGTAGTAATAAGGACACCCTTTACATAGATAATACCCGTAGTAATAAGGACACCCTTTACATAGATAATACCCGTAGTAATAAGGACACCCTTTACATAGATAATACCCGTAGTGATAAGGACACCCTTTACATAGATAATACCCGTAGTGATAAGGACACCCTTTACATAGATAATACACGTAGTGATAAGGACATCCTTTACATAGATAATACCCGTAGTAATAAGGAAACTCTTTACATAGATAATACCCGTAGTGATAAGGACACCCTTTACATAGATAATACCCGTAGTGATAAGGACACCCTTTACATAGATAATACCCGTAGTGATAATACCCGTAGTAATAAGGACACCCTTTACATAGATAATACCAGTAGTGATAAGGACAGCCTTTACATAGATAATACCCGTAGTGATAAGGACACCCTTTACATAGATAATACCCGTAGTGATAAGGACACCCTTTACATAGATAATACCCGTAGTGATAATACCCGTAGTGATAAGGACACCCTTTACATAGATAATACCCGTAGTAATAAGGACACCCTTTACATAGATAATACCCGTAGTAATAAGGACACCCTTTACATAGATAATACCCGTAGTAATAAGGACACCCTTTACATAGATAATACCCGTAGTGATAAGGACACCCTTTGCATAGATAATACCCGTAGTGATAAGGACACCCTTTACATAGATAATACCCGTAGTAATAAGGACACCCCTTACATAGATAATACCCGTAGTGATAAGGTCACCCTTTACATAGATAATACCCGTAGTGATAAGGACACCCTTTACATAGATAATACCCGTAGTGATAAGGACACCCTTTACATAGATAATACCTGTAGTAATAAGGACACCCTTTACATAGATAATATCCGTAGTGATAAGGACACCCTTTACATAGATAATACCCGTAGTAATAAGGACACCCTTTACATAGATAATACCCGTAGTGATAAGGACACCCTTTATATAGATAATACCCGTAGTGATAAGGACACCCTTTACATAGATAATACCCGTAGTGATAAGGACACCCTTTATATAGATAATACCCGTAGTGATAAGGACACCCTTTACATAGATAATACCCGTAGTAATAAGGAAACTCTTTACATAGAAAATACCCGTAGTAATAAGGACACCCTTTATATAGATAATACCCGTAGTGATAAGGACACCCTTTACATAGATAATACCCGTAGTGATAAGGACACCCTTTACATAGATAATACCCGTAGTAATAAGGACACCCTTTACATAGATAATACCCGTAGTGATAAGGACACCCTTTACATAGATAATACCCGTAGTAATAAGGACACCCTTTACATAGATAATACCCGTAGTAATAAGGACACCCTTTACATAGATAATACCCGTAGTGATAAGGACACCCTTTACATAGATAATACCCGTAGTAATAAGGACACCCTTTACATAGATAATACCCGTAGTAATAAGGACACCCTTTACATAGATAATACCCGTAGTAATAAGGACACCCTTTACATAGATAATACCCGTAGTGATAAGGACACCCTTTACATAGATAATACCCGTAGTAATAAGGATACCCTTTACATAGATAATACCCGTAGTAATAAGGACACCCTTTACATAGATAATACCCGTAGTGATAAGGACACCCTTTACATAGATAATACCCGTAGTGATAAGGACACCCTTTATATAGATAATACCCGTAGTGATAAGGACACCCTTTACATAGATAATACCCGTAGTAATAAGGAAACTCTTTACATAGAAAATACCCGTAGTAATAAGGACACCCTTTACATAGATAATACCCGTAGTAATAAGGACACCCTTTACATAGATAATACCCGTAGTAATAAGGACACCCTTTACATAGATAATACCCGTAGTGATAAGGACACCCTTTACATAGATAATACCCGTAGTGATAAGGACACCCTTTACATAGATAATACCCGTAGTGATAATACCCGTAGTAATAAGGACACCCTTTACATAGATAATACCAGTAGTGATAAGGACAGCCTTTACATAGATAATACCCGTAGTGATAAGGACACCCTTTACATAGATAATACCCGTAGTGATAAGGACACCCTTTACATAGATAATACCCGTAGTGATAATACCCGTAGTGATAAGGACACCCTTTACATAGATAATACCCGTAGTAATAAGGACACCCTTTACATAGATAATACCCGTAGTAATAAGGACACCCTTTACATAGATAATACCCGTAGTAATAAGGACACCCTTTACATAGATAATACCCGTAGTGATAAGGACACCCTTTACATAGATAATACCCGTAGTAATAAGGATACCCTTTACATAGATAATACCCGTAGTAATAAGGACACCCTTTACATAGATAATACCCGTAGTGATAAGGACACCCTTTACATAGATAATACCCGTAGTGATAAGGACACCCTTTATATAGATAATACCCGTAGTGATAAGGACACCCTTTACATAGATAATACCCGTAGTAATAAGGAAACTCTTTACATAGAAAATACCCGTAGTAATAAGGACACCCTTTACATAGATAATACCCGTAGTAATAAGGACACCCTTTACATAGATAATACCCGTAGTAATAAGGACACCCTTTACATAGATAATACCCGTAGTGATAAGGACACCCTTTACATAGATAATACCCGTAGTGATAAGGACACCCTTTACATAGATAATACACGTAGTGATAAGGACATCCTTTACATAGATAATACCCGTAGTAATAAGAAAACTCTTTACATAGATAATACCCGTAGTGATAAGGACACCCTTTACATAGATAATACCCGTAGTGATAAGGACACCCTTTACATAGATAATACCCGTAGTGATAATACCCGTAGTAATAAGGACACCCTTTACATAGATAATACCAGTAGTGATAAGGACAGCCTTTACATAGATAATACCCGTAGTGATAAGGACACCCTTTACATAGATAATACCCGTAGTGATAAGGACACCCTTTACATAGATAATACCCGTAGTGATAATACCCGTAGTGATAAGGACACCCTTTACATAGATAATACCCGTAGTAATAAGGACACCCTTTACATAGATAATACCCGTAGTAATAAGGACACCCTTTACATAGATAATACCCGTAGTAATAAGGACACCCTTTACATAGATAATACCCGTAGTGATAAGGACACCCTTTGCATAGATAATACCCGTAGTGATAAGGACACCCTTTACATAGATAATACCCGTAGTAATAAGGACACCCCTTACATAGATAATACCCGTAGTGATAAGGTCACCCTTTACATAGATAATACCCGTAGTGATAAGGACACCCTTTACATAGATAATACCCGTAGTGATAAGGACACCCTTTACATAGATAATACCTGTAGTAATAAGGACACCCTTTACATAGATAATATCCGTAGTGATAAGGACACCCTTTACATAGATAATACCCGTAGTAATAAGGACACCCTTTACATAGATAATACCCGTAGTGATAAGGACACCCTTTATATAGATAATACCCGTAGTGATAAGGACACCCTTTACATAGATAATACCCGTAGTGATAAGGACACCCTTTATATAGATAATACCCGTAGTGATAAGGACACCCTTTACATAGATAATACCCGTAGTAATAAGGAAACTCTTTACATAGAAAATACCCGTAGTAATAAGGACACCCTTTACATAGATAATACCCGTAGTAATAAGGACACCCTTTACATAGATAATACCCGTAGTAATAAGGACACCCTTTACATAGATAATACCCGTAGTGATAAGGACACCCTTTACATAGATAATACCCGTAGTGATAAGGACACCCTTTACATAGATAATATCCGTAGTGATAAGGACACCCTTTACATAAATAATACCCGTAGTAATAATGAAACCCTTTACATAGATAATACTCGTAGTGATAAGGACACCCTTTACATAGATAATACCCGTAGTGATAATACCCGTAGTGATAAGGACACCCTTTACATAGATAATACCCGTAGTGATAAGGACACCCTTTACATAGATAATACCCGTAGTGATAATACCCGTAGTAATAAGGACACCCTTTACATAGATAATACCAGTAGTGATAAGGACAGCCTTTACATAGATAATACCTGTAATGATAAGGACACCCTTTACATAGATAATACCCGTAGTGATAAGGACACCCTTTACATAGATAATACCCGTAGTGATAATACCCGTAGTGATAAGGACACCCTTTACATAGATAATACCCGTAGTAATAAGGACACCCTTTACATAGATAATACCCGTAGTAATAAGGACACCCTTTACATAGATAATACCCGTAGTAATAAGGACACCCTTTACATAGATAATACCCGTAGTGATAAGGACACCCTTTGCATAGATAATACCCGTAGTGATAAGGACACCATTTACATAGATAATACCCGTAGTAATAAGGACACCCCTTACATAGATAATACCCGTAGTGATAAGGACACCCTTTACATAGATAATACCCGTTGTGATAAGGACACCCTTTACATAGATAATACCCGTAGTGATAAGGACACCCTTTACATAGATAATACCTGTAGTAATAAGGACACCCTTTACATAGATAATACCCGTAGTGATAAGGACACCCTTAACATAGATAATATCCGTAGTAATAAGGACACCCTTTACATAGATAATACCCGTAGTGATAAGGACACCCTTTACATAGATAATACCCGTAGTAATAAGGACACCCTTTACATAGATAATACCCGTAGTAATAAGGACACCCTTTACATAGATAATACCCGTAGTGATAAGGACACCCTTTACATAGATAATACCCGTAGTAATAAGGACACCCTTTACATAGATAATACCCGTAGTGATAAGGACACTCTTTACATAGATAATATCCGTAGTAATAAGGACACCCTTTACATAGATAATACCCGTAGTAATAAGGACACCCTTTACATAGATAATACCCGTAGTAATAAGGACACCCTTTACATAGATAATACCCGTAGTGATAAGGACACCCTTTACATAGATAATACCCGTAGTGATAAGGACACCCTTTACATAGATAATACCCGTAGTGATAAGGACACACTTTACATAGGTAATACCCGTAGTGATAAGAACACCCTTTTCATAGATAATACCCGTAGTGATAAGGACACCCTTTACATAGATAATACCCGTAGTGATAAGGACACCCTTTACATAGATAATACCCGTAGTGATAAGGACACCCTTTACATAGATAATACCCGTAGTGATAAGGACACCCTTTACATAGATAATACCCGTAGTGATAATACCCGTAGTGATAAGGACACCCTTTACATAGATAATACCCGTAGTAATAAGGACACCCTTTACATAGATAATACCCGTAGTGATAAGAACACCCTTTACATAGATAATACCCGTAGTGATAAGGACACCCTTTACATAGATAATACCCGTAGTGATAAGGACACCCTTTACATAGATAATACCCGTAGTGATAAGGACACCCTTTAAATAGACAATACCCGTAGTGATAAGGACACCCTTTACATAGATAATACCCGTAGTGATAAGGACACCCTTTACATAGATAATACCCGTAGTGATAATACCCGTAGTGATAAGGACACCCTTTACATAGATAATACCCGTAGTAATAAGGACACCCTTTACATAGATAATACCCGTAGTAATAAGGACACCCTTTACATAGATAATACCCGTAGTAATAAGGACACCCTTTACATAGATAATACCCGTAGTGATAAGGACACCCTTTACATAGATAATACCCGTAGTAATAAGGATACCCTTTACATAGATAATACCCGTAGTAATAAGGACACCCTTTACATAGATAATACCCGTAGTGATAAGGACACCCTTTACATAGATAATACCCGTAGTGATAAGGACACCCTTTATATAGATAATACCCGTAGTGATAAGGACACCCTTTACATAGATAATACCCGTAGTAATAAGGAAACTCTTTACATAGAAAATACCCGTAGTAATAAGGACACCCTTTACATAGATAATACCCGTAGTAATAAGGACACCTTTTACATAGATAATACCCGTAGTAATAAGGACACCCTTTACATAGATAATACCCGTAGTGATAAGGACACCCTTTACATAGATAATACCCGTAGTGATAAGGACACCCTTTACATAGATAATACCCGTAGTGATAAGGACACCCTTTACATAGATAATACCCGTAGTGATAATACCCGTAGTAATAAGGACACCCTTTACATAGATAATACCAGTAGTGATAAGGACAGCCTTTACATAGATAATACCCGTAGTGATAAGGACACCCTTTACATAGATAATACCCGTAGTGATAAGGACACCCTTTACATAGATAATACCCGTAGTGATAATACCCGTAGTGATAAGGACACCCTTTACATAGATAATACCCGTAGTAATAAGGACACCCTTTACATAGATAATACCCGTAGTAATAAGGACACCCTTTACATAGATAATACCCGTAGTAATAAGGACACCCTTTACATAGATAATACCCGTAGTGATAAGGACACCCTTTACATAGATAATACCCGTAGTAATAAGGATACCCTTTACATAGATAATACCCGTAGTAATAAGGACACCCTTTACATAGATAATACCCGTAGTGATAAGGACACCCTTTACATAGATAATACCCGTAGTGATAAGGACACCCTTTATATAGATAATACCCGTAGTGATAAGGACACCCTTTACATAGATAATACCCGTAGTAATAAGGAAACTCTTTACATAGAAAATACCCGTAGTAATAAGGACACCCTTTACATAGATAATACCCGTAGTAATAAGGACACCCTTTACATAGATAATACCCGTAGTAATAAGGACACCCTTTACATAGATAATACCCGTAGTGATAAGGACACCCTTTACATAGATAATACCCGTAGTGATAAGGACACCCTTTACATAGATAATACACGTAGTGATAAGGACATCCTTTACATAGATAATACCCGTAGTAATAAGGAAACTCTTTACATAGATAATACCCGTAGTGATAAGGACACCCTTTACATAGATAATACCCGTAGTGATAAGGACACCCTTTACATAGATAATACCCGTAGTGATAATACCCGTAGTAATAAGGACACCCTTTACATAGATAATACCAGTAGTGATAAGGACAGCCTTTACATAGATAATACCCGTAGTGATAAGGACACCCTTTACATAGATAATACCCGTAGTGATAAGGACACCCTTTACATAGATAATACCCGTAGTGATAATACCCGTAGTGATAAGGACACCCTTTACATAGATAATATCCGTAGTAATAAGGACACCCTTTACATAGATAATACCCGTAGTAATAAGGACACCCTTTACATAGATAATACCCGTAGTAATAAGGACACCCTTTACATAGATAATACCCGTAGTAATAAGGACACCCCTTACATAGATAATACCCGTAGTGATAAGGTCACCCTTTACATAGATAATACCCGTAGTGATAAGGACACCCTTTACATAGATAATACCCGTAGTGATAAGGACACCCTTTACATAGATAATACCTGTAGTAATAAGGACACCCTTTACATAGATAATATCCGTAGTGATAAGGACACCCTTTACATAGATAATACCCGTAGTAATAAGGACACCCTTTACATAGATAATACCCGTAGTGATAAGGACACCCTTTATATAGATAATACCCGTAGTGATAAGGACACCCTTTACATAGATAATACCCGTAGTGATAAGGACACCCTTTATATAGATAATACCCGTAGTGATAAGGACACCCTTTACATAGATAATACCCGTAGTAATAAGGAAACTCTTTACATAGAAAATACCCGTAGTAATAAGGACACCCTTTACATAGATAATACCCGTAGTAATAAGGACACCCTTTACATAGATAATACCCGTAGTAATAAGAACACCCTTTACATAGATAATACCCGTAGTGATAAGGACACCCTTTACATAGATAATACCCGTAGTGATAAGGACACCCTTTACATAGATAATATCCGTAGTGATAAGGACACCCTTTACATAAATAATACCCGTAGTAATAATGAAACCCTTTACATAGATAATACTCGTAGTGATAAGGACACCCTTTACATAGATAATACCCGTAGTGATAATACCCGTAGTGATAAGGACACCCTTTACATAGATAATACCCGTAGTGATAAGGACACCCTTTACATAGATAATACCCGTAGTGATAATACCCGTAGTAATAAGGACACCCTTTACATAGATAATACCAGTAGTGATAAGGACAGCCTTTACATAGATAATACCTGTAATGATAAGGACACCCTTTACATAGATAATACCCGTAGTGATAAGGACACCCTTTACATAGATAATACCCGTAGTGATAATACCCGTAGTGATAAGGACACCCTTTACATAGATAATACCCGTAGTAATAAGGACACCCTTTACATAGATAATACCCGTAGTAATAAGGACACCCTTTACATAGATAATACCCGTAGTAATAAGGACACCCTTTACATAGATAATACCCGTAGTGATAAGGACACCCTTTGCATAGATAATACCCGTAGTGATAAGGACACCATTTACATAGATAATACCCGTAGTAATAAGGACACCCCTTACATAGATAATACCCGTAGTGATAAGGACACCCTTTACATAGATAATACCCGTTGTGATAAGGACACCCTTTACATAGATAATACCCGTAGTGATAAGGACACCCTTTACATAGATAATACCTGTAGTAATAAGGACACCCTTTACATAGATAATACCCGTAGTGATAAGGACACCCTTAACATAGATAATATCCGTAGTAATAAGGACACCCTTTACATAGATAATACCCGTAGTGATAAGGACACCCTTTACATAGATAATACCCGTAGTAATAAGGACCCCCTTTACATAGATAATACCCGTAGTAATAAGGACACCCTTTACATAGATAATACCCGTAGTGATAAGGACACCCTTTACATAGATAATACCCGTAGTAATAAGGACACCCTTTACATAGATAATACCCGTAGTGATAAGGACACTCTTTACATAGATAATATCCGTAGTAATAAGGACACCCTTTACATAGATAATACCCGTAGTAATAAGGACACCCTTTACATAGATAATACCCGTAGTAATAAGGACACCCTTTACATAGATAATACCCGTAGTGATAAGGACACCCTTTACATAGATAATACCCGTAGTGATAAGGACACCCTTTACATAGATAATACCCGTAGTGATAAGGACACCCTTTACATAGATAATACCCGTAGTAATAAGGACACCCTTTACATAGATAATACCTGTAGTGATAAGGACACCCTTTACATAGATAATACCCGTAGTAATAAGGACACCCTTTACATAGATAATACCCGTAGTAATAAGGACACCCTTTACATAGATAATACCCGTAGTGATAAGGACACTCTTTACATAGATAATATCCGTAGTAATAAGGACACCCTTTACATAGATAATACCCGTAGTAATAAGGACACCCTTTACATAGATAATACCCGTAGTAATAAGGACACCCTTTACATAGATAATACCCGTAGTAATAAGGACACCCTTTACATAGATAATACCCGTAGTAATAAGGACACCCTTTACATAGATAATACCTGTAGTGATAAGGACACCCTTTACATAGATAATACCCGTAGTGATAAGGACACACTTTACATAGGTAATACCCGTAGTGATAAGAACACCCTTTTCATAGATAATACCCGTAGTGATAAGGACACCCCTTACATAGATAATACCCGTAGTGATAAGGACACCCTTTACATAGATAATACCCGTAGTGATAAGGACACCCTTTACATAGATAATACCCGTAGTGATAAGGACACCCTTTACATAGATAATACCCGTAGTGATAATACCCGTAGTGATAAGGACACCCTTTACATAGATAATACCCGTAGTAATAAGGACACCCTTTACATAGATAATACCCGTAGTGATAAGAACACCCTTTACATAGATAATACCCGTAGTGATAAGGACACCCTTTACATAGATAATACCCGTAGTGATAAGGACACCCTTTACATAGATAATACCCGTAGTGATAAGGACACCCTTTAAATAGACAATACCCGTAGTGATAAGGACACCCTTTACATAGATAATACCCGTAGTGATAAGGACACCCTTTACATAGATAATACCCGTAGTGATAATACCCGTAGTGATAAGGACACCCTTTACATAGATAATACCCGTAGTAATAAGGACACCCTTTACATAGATAATACCCGTAGTAATAAGGACACCCTTTACATAGATAATACCCGTAGTAATAAGGACACCCTTTACATAGATAATACCCGTAGTGATAAGGACACCCTTTGCATAGATAATACCCGTAGTGATAAGGACACCCTTTACATAGATAATACCCGTAGTAATAAGGACACCCCTTACATAGATAATACCCGTAGTGATAAGGTCACCCTTTACATAGATAATACCCGTAGTGATAAGGACACCCTTTACATAGATAATACCCGTAGTGATAAGGACACCCTTTACATAGATAATACCTGTAGTAATAAGGACACCCTTTACATAGATAATATCCGTAGTGATAAGGACACCCTTTACATAGATAATACCCGTAGTAATAAGGACACCCTTTACATAGATAATACCCGTAGTGATAAGGACACCCTTTATATAGATAATACCCGTAGTGATAAGGACACCCTTTACATAGATAATACCCGTAGTGATAAGGACACCCTTTATATAGATAATACCCGTAGTGATAAGGACACCCTTTACATAGATAATACCCGTAGTAATAAGGAAACTCTTTACATAGAAAATACCCGTAGTAATAAGGACACCCTTTACATAGATAATACCCGTAGTAATAAGGACACCCTTTACATAGATAATACCCGTAGTAATAAGGACACCCTTTACATAGATAATACCCGTAGTGATAAGGACACCCTTTACATAGATAATACCCGTAGTGATAAGGACACCCTTTACATAGATAATATCCGTAGTGATAAGGACACCCTTTACATAAATAATACCCGTAGTAATAATGAAACCCTTTACATAGATAATACTCGTAGTGATAAGGACACCCTTTACATAGATAATACCCGTAGTGATAATACCCGTAGTGATACGGACACCCTTTACATAGATAATACCCGTAGTGATAAGGACACCCTTTACATAGATAATACCCGTAGTGATAATACCCGTAGTAATAAGGACACCCTTTACATAGATAATACCAGTAGTGATAAGGACAGCCTTTACATAGATAATACCTGTAATGATAAGGACACCCTTTACATAGATAATACCCGTAGTGATAAGGACACCCTTTACATAGATAATACCCGTAGTGATAATACCCGTAGTGATAAGGACACCCTTTACATAGATAATACCCGTAGTAATAAAGACACCCTTTACATAGATAATACCCGTAGTAATAAGGACACCCTTTACATAGATAATACCCGTAGTAATAAGGACACCCTTTACATAGATAATACCCGTAGTGATAAGGACACCCTTTGCATAGATAATACCCGTAGTGATAAGGACACCATTTACATAGATAATACCCGTAGTAATAAGGACACCCCTTACATAGATAATACCCGTAGTGATAAGGACACCCTTTACATAGATAATACCCGTTGTGATAAGGACACCCTTTACATAGATAATACCCGTAGTGATAAGGACACCCTTTACATAGATAATACCTGTAGTAATAAGGACACCCTTTACATAGATAATACCCGTAGTGATAAGGACACCCTTTACATAGATAATATCCGTAGTAATAAGAACACCCTTTACATAGATAATACCCGTAGTGATAAGGACACCCTTTACATAGATAATACCCGTAGTAATAAGGACCCCCTTTACATAGATAATACCCGTAGTAATAAGGACACCCTTTACATAGATAATACCCGTAGTGATAAGGACACCCTTTACATAGATAATACCCGTAGTAATAAGGACATCCTTTACATAGATAATACCCGTAGTGATAAGGACACTCTTTACATAGATAATATCCGTAGTAATAAGGACACCCTTTACATAGATAATACCCGTAGTAATAAGGACACCCTTTACATAGATAATACCCGTAGTAATAAGGACACCCTTTACATAGATAATACCCGTAGTGATAAGGACACCCTTTACATAGATAATACCCGTAGTGATAAGGACACCCTTTACATAGATAATACCCGTAGTGATAAGGACACACTTTACATAGGTAATACCCGTAGTGATAAGAACACCCTTTACATAGATAATACCCGTAGTGATAAGGACACCCTTTACATAGATAATACCCGTAGTGATAAGGACACCCTTTACATAGATAATACCCGTAGTGATAAGGACACCCTTTACATAGATAATACCCGTAGTGATAAGGACACCCTTTACATAGATAATACCCGTAGTGATAATACCCGTAGTGATAAGGACACCCTTTACATAGATAATACCCGTAGTAATAAGGACACCCTTTACATAGATAATACCCGTAGTGATAAGGACACCCTTTACATAGATAATACCCGTAGTGATAAGGACACCCTTTACATAGATAATACCCGTAGTGATAAGGACACCCTTTACATAGATAATACCCGTAGTGATAAGGACACCCTTTAAATAGATAATACCCGTAGTGATAAGGACACCCTTTACATAGATAATACCCGTAGTGATAAGGACACCCTTTACATAGATAATACCCGTAGTGATAAGGACACCCTTTACATAGATAATACCCGTAGTGATAAGGACACCCTTTACATAGATAATACCCGTAGTAATAAGGACACCCTTTACATAGATAATACCCGTAGTGATAAGGACACCCTTTACATAGATAATACCCGTAGTGATAATACCCGTAGTGATAAGGACACCCTTTACATAGATAATACCCGTAGTAATAAGGACACCCTTTACATAGATAATACCCGTAGTAATAAGGACACCCTTTACATAGATAATACCCGTAGTAATAAGGACACCCTTTACATAGATAATACCCGTAGTGATAAGGACACCCTTTGCATAGATAATACCCGTAGTGATAAGGACACCATTTACATAGATAATACCCGTAGTAATAAGGACACCCCTTACATAGATAATACCCGTAGTGATAAGGACACCCTTTACATAGATAATACCCGTTGTGATAAGGACACCCTTTACATAGATAATACCCGTAGTGATAAGGACACCCTTTACATAGATAATACCTGTAGTAATAAGGACACCCTTTACATAGATAATACCCGTAGTGATAAGGACACCCTTAACATAGATAATATCCGTAGTAATAAGGACACCCTTTACATAGATAATACCCGTAGTGATAAGGACACCCTTTACATAGATAATACCCGTAGTAATAAGGACCCCCTTTACATAGATAATACCCGTAGTAATAAGGACACCCTTTACATAGATAATACCCGTAGTGATAAGGACACCCTTTACATAGATAATACCCGTAGTAATAAGGACACCCTTTACATAGATAATACCCGTAGTGATAAGGACACTCTTTACATAGATAATATCCGTAGTAATAAGGACACCCTTTACATAGATAATACCCGTAGTAATAAGGACACCCTTTACATAGATAATACCCGTAGTAATAAGGACACCCTTTACATAGATAATACCCGTAGTGATAAGGACACCCTTTACATAGATAATACCCGTAGTGATAAGGACACCCTTTACATAGATAATACCCGTAGTGATAAGGACACACTTTACATAGGTAATACCCGTAGTGATAAGAACACCCTTTTCATAGATAATACCCGTAGTGATAAGGACACCCCTTACATAGATAATACCCGTAGTGATAAGGACACCCTTTACATAGATAATACCCGTAGTGATAAGGACACCCTTTACATAGATAATACCCGTAGTGATAAGGACACCCTTTACATAGATAATACCCGTAGTGATAATACCCGTAGTGATAAGGACACCCTTTACATAGATAATACCCGTAGTAATAAGGACACCCTTTACATAGATAATACCCGTAGTGATAAGAACACCCTTTACATAGATAATACCCGTAGTGATAAGGACACCCTTTACATAGATAATACCCGTAGTGATAAGGACACCCTTTACATAGATAATACCCGTAGTGATAAGGACACCCTTTAAATAGACAATACCCGTAGTGATAAGGACACCCTTTACATAGATAATACCCGTAGTGATAAGGACACCCTTTACATAGATAATACCCGTAGTGATAATACCCGTAGTGATAAGGACACCCTTTACATAGATAATACCCGTAGTAATAAGGACACCCTTTACATAGATAATACCCGTAGTAATAAGGACACCCTTTACATAGATAATACCCGTAGTAATAAGGACACCCTTTACATAGATAATACCCGTAGTGATAAGGACACCCTTTGCATAGATAATACCCGTAGTGATAAGGACACCCTTTACATAGATAATACCCGTAGTAATAAGGACACCCCTTACATAGATAATACCCGTAGTGATAAGGTCACCCTTTACATAGATAATACCCGTAGTGATAAGGACACCCTTTACATAGATAATACCCGTAGTGATAAGGACACCCTTTACATAGATAATACCTGTAGTAATAAGGACACCCTTTACATAGATAATATCCGTAGTGATAAGGACACCCTTTACATAGATAATACCCGTAGTAATAAGGACACCCTTTACATAGATAATACCCGTAGTGATAAGGACACCCTTTATATAGATAATACCCGTAGTGATAAGGACACCCTTTACATAGATAATACCCGTAGTGATAAGGACACCCTTTATATAGATAATACCCGTAGTGATAAGGACACCCTTTACATAGATAATACCCGTAGTAATAAGGAAACTCTTTACATAGAAAATACCCGTAGTAATAAGGACACCCTTTACATAGATAATACCCGTAGTAATAAGGACACCCTTTACATAGATAATACCCGTAGTAATAAGGACACCCTTTACATAGATAATACCCGTAGTGATAAGGACACCCTTTACATAGATAATACCCGTAGTGATAAGGACACCCTTTACATAGATAATATCCGTAGTGATAAGGACACCCTTTACATAAATAATACCCGTAGTAATAATGAAACCCTTTACATAGATAATACTCGTAGTGATAAGGACACCCTTTACATAGATAATACCCGTAGTGATAATACCCGTAGTGATACGGACACCCTTTACATAGATAATACCCGTAGTGATAAGGACACCCTTTACATAGATAATACCCGTAGTGATAATACCCGTAGTAATAAGGACACCCTTTACATAGATAATACCAGTAGTGATAAGGACAGCCTTTACATAGATAATACCTGTAATGATAAGGACACCCTTTACATAGATAATACCCGTAGTGATAAGGACACCCTTTACATAGATAATACCCGTAGTGATAATACCCGTAGTGATAAGGACACCCTTTACATAGATAATACCCGTAGTAATAAAGACACCCTTTACATAGATAATACCCGTAGTAATAAGGACACCCTTTACATAGATAATACCCGTAGTAATAAGGACACCCTTTACATAGATAATACCCGTAGTGATAAGGACACCCTTTGCATAGATAATACCCGTAGTGATAAGGACACCATTTACATAGATAATACCCGTAGTAATAAGGACACCCCTTACATAGATAATACCCGTAGTGATAAGGACACCCTTTACATAGATAATACCCGTTGTGATAAGGACACCCTTTACATAGATAATACCCGTAGTGATAAGGACACCCTTTACATAGATAATACCTGTAGTAATAAGGACACCCTTTACATAGATAATACCCGTAGTGATAAGGACACCCTTTACATATATAATATCCGTAGTAATAAGAACACCCTTTACATAGATAATACCCGTAGTGATAAGGACACCCTTTACATAGATAATACCCGTAGTAATAAGGACCCCCTTTACATAGATAATACCCGTAGTAATAAGGACACCCTTTACATAGATAATACCCGTAGTGATAAGGACACCCTTTACATAGATAATACCCGTAGTAATAAGGACACCCTTTACATAGATAATACCCGTAGTGATAAGGACACTCTTTACATAGATAATATCCGTAGTAATAAGGACACCCTTTACATAGATAATACCCGTAGTAATAAGGACACCCTTTACATAGATAATACCCGTAGTAATAAGGACACCCTTTACATAGATAATACCCGTAGTGATAAGGACACCCTTTACATAGATAATACCCGTAGTGATAAGGACACCCTTTACATAGATAATACCCGTAGTGATAAGGACACACTTTACATAGGTAATACCCGTAGTGATAAGAACACCCTTTACATAGATAATACCCGTAGTGATAAGGACACCCTTTACATAGATAATACCCGTAGTGATAAGGACACCCTTTACATAGATAATACCCGTAGTGATAAGGACACCCTTTACATAGATAATACCCGTAGTGATAAGGACACCCTTTACATAGATAATACCCGTAGTGATAATACCCGTAGTGATAAGGACACCCTTTACATAGATAATACCCGTAGTAATAAGGACACCCTTTACATAGATAATACCCGTAGTGATAAGGACACCCTTTACATAGATAATACCCGTAGTGATAAGGACACCCTTTACATAGATAATACCCGTAGTGATAAGGACACCCTTTACATAGATAATACCCGTAGTGATAAGGACACCCTTTAAATAGATAATACCCGTAGTGATAAGGACACCCTTTACATAGATAATACCCGTAGTGATAAGGACACCCTTTACATAGATAATACCCGTAGTGATAAGGACACCCTTTACATAGATAATACCCGTAGTGATAAGGACACCCTTTACATAGATAATACCCGTAGTAATAAGGACACCCTTTACATAGATAATACCCGTAGTGATAAGGACACCCTTTACATAGATAATACCCGTAGTGATAATACCCGTAGTGATAAGGACACCCTTTACATAGATAATACCCGTAGTAATAAGGACACCCTTTACATAGATAATACCCGTAGTGATAAGGACACCCTTTACATAGATAATACCCATAGTGATAATACCCGTAGTGATAAGGACACCCTTTACATAGATAATACCCGTAGTGATAAGGACACCCTTTACATAGATAATACCCGTAGTGATAAGGACACCCTTTGCATAGATAATACCCGTAGTGATAAGGACACCCTTTGCATAGATAATACCCGTAGTAATAAGGACACCCTTTACATAGATAATACCCGTAGTGATAAGGACACCCTTTACATAGATAATACCCGTAGTGATAAGGACACCCTTTGCATAGATAATACCCGTAGTGATAAGGACACCCTTTACATAGATAATACCCGTAGTAATAAGGAAACCCTTTACATAGAAAATACCCGTAGTAATAAGGACACCCTTTACATAGATAATACCCGTAGTAATAAGTACACCCTTTACATAGATAATACCCGTAGTAATAAGGACACCCTTTACATAGATAATACCCGTAGTGATAAGGACACCCTTTACATAGATAATACCCGTAGTGATAAGGACACCCTTTACATAGATAATACCCGTAGTGATAAGGACACCCTTTACATAGATAATACCCGTAGTAATAAGGACACCCTTTACATAGATAATACCCGTAGTGATAATGACACCCTTTACATAGATAATACCCGTAGTGATAATACCCGTAGTGATAAGGACACCCTTTACATAAATAATACCCGTAGTGATAAGGACACCCTTTACATACATAATAGCCGTAGTGATAAGGACACCCTTTACATAGATAATACCCGTAGTGATAAGGACACCCTTTACATAGATAATACCCGTAGTGATAAGGACACCCTTTACATAGATAATACCCGTAGTGATAATACCCGTAGTGATAAGGACACCCTTTACATAGATAATACCCGTAGTAATAAGGACACCCTTTACATAGATAATACCCGTAGTGATAAGGACACCCTTTACATAGATAATACCCGTAGTAATAAGGACACCCTTTACATAGATAATACCCGTAGTGATAAGGACACTCTTTACATAGATAATACCCGTAGTAATAAGGACACCCTTTACATAGATAATACCCGTAGTAATAAGGACACCCTTTACATAGATAATACCCGTAGTAATAAGGACACCCTTTACATAGATAATACCCGTAGTGATAAGGACACCCTTTACATAGATAATACCCGTAGTAATAAGGACACCTTTACATAGATAATACCCGTAGTAATAAGGACACCCTTTACATAGATAATACCCGTAGTAATAAGGACACCCTTTACATAGATAATACCCGTAGTGATAAGGACACCCTTTACATAGATAATACCCGTAGTAATAAGGACACCCTTTACATAGATAATACCCGTAGTAATATGGACACCCTTTACATAGATAATACCCGTAGTGATAAGGACACCCTTTACATAGATAATACCCGTAGTGATAAGGACACCCCTTACATAGATAATACCCGTAGTGATAAGGACACCCTTTACATAGATAATACCCGTAGTAATAAGGAAACCCTTTACATAGAAAGTACCCGTAGTAATAAGAACACCCTTTACATAGATAATACCCGTAGTGATAAGGACAACCTTTACATAGATAATACCCGTAGTGATAAGGACACCCTTTACATAGATAATACCCGTAGTGATAAGGACACCCTTTACATAGATAATACCTGTAGTAATAAGGACACCCTTTACATAGATAATACCCGTAGTGATAAGGACACCCTTTACATAGATAATACCCGTAGTGATAATACCCGTAGTGATAAGGACACCCTTTACATAGATAATACCCGTAGTAATAAGGACACCCTTTACATAGATAATACCCGTAGTGATAAGGACACCCTTTACATAGATAATACCCGTAGTGATAAGGACACCCTTTACATAGATAATACCCGTAGTGATAAGGACACCCTTTACATAGATAATACCCGTAGTGATAAGGACACCCTTTGCATAGATAATACCCGTAGTGATAAGGACACCCTTTGCATAGATAATACCCGTAGTAATAAGGACACCCTTTACATAGATAATACCCGTAGTGATAAGGACACCCTTTACATAGATAATACCCGTAGTGATAAGGACACCTTTTGCATAGATAATACCCGTAGTGATAAGGACACCCTTTACATAGATAATACCCGTAGTAATAAGGAAACCCTTTACATAGAAAATACCCGTAGTAATAAGGACACCCTTTACATAGATAATACCCGTAGTAATAAGTACACCCTTTACATAGATAATACCCGTAGTAATAAGGACACCCTTTACATAGATAATACCCGTAGTGATAAGGACACCCTTTACATAGATAATACCCGTAGTGATAAGGACACCCTTTACATAGATAATACCCGTAGTGATAAGGACACCCTTTACATAGATAATACCCGTAGTAATAAGGACACCCTTTACATAGATAATACCCGTAGTGATAATGACACCCTTTACATAGATAATACCCGTAGTGATAATACCCGTAGTGATAAGGACACCCTTTACATAGATAATACCCGTAGTGATAAGGACACCCTTTACATAGATAATACCCGTAGTGATAAGGACACCCTTTACATAGATAATACCCGTAGTAATAAGGACACCCTTTACATAGATAATACCCGTAGTGATAAGGACACCCTTTACATAGATAATACCCGTAGTAATAAGGACACCCTTTACATAGATAATACCCGTAGTGATAAGGACACTCTTTACATAGATAATATCCGTAGTAATAAGGACACCCTTTACATAGATAATACCCGTAGTAATAAGGACACCCTTTACATAGATAATACCCGTAGTAATAAGGACACCCTTTACATAGATAATACCCGTAGTGATAAGGACACCCTTTACATAGATAATACCCGTAGTGATAAGGACACCCTTTACATAGATAATACCCGTAGTGATAAGGACACACTTTACATAGGTAATACCCGTAGTGATAAGAACACCCTTTACATAGATAATACCCGTAGTGATAAGGACACCCTTTACATAGATAATACCCGTAGTGATAAGGACACCCTTTACATAGATAATACCCGTAGTGATAAGGACACCCTTTACATAGATAATACCCGTAGTGATAAGGACACCCTTTACATAGATAATATCCGTAGTAATAAGGACACCCTTTACATAGATAATACCCGTAGTAATAAGGACAGCCTTTACATAGATAATACCCGTAGTAATAAGGACACCCTTTACATAGATAATACCCGTAGTGATAAGGACACCCTTTACATAGATAATACCCGTAGTGATAAGGACACCCTTTACATAGATAATACCCGTAGTGATAAGGACACACTTTACATAGGTAATACCCGTAGTGATAAGAACACCCTTTACATAGATAATACCCGTAGTGATAAGGACACCCTTTACATAGATAATACCCGTAGTGATAAGGACACCCTTTACATAGATAATACCCGTAGTGATAAGGACACCCTTTACATAGATAATACCCGTAGTGATAAGGACACCCTTTACATAGATAATACCCGTAGTGATAATACCCGTAGTGATAAGGACACCCTTTACATAGATAATACCCGTAGTAATAAGGACACCCTTTACATAGATAATACCCGTAGTGATAAGGACACCCTTTACATAGATAATACCCGTAGTGATAAGGACACCCTTTACATAGATAATACCCGTAGTGATAAGGACACCCTTTACATAGATAATACCCGTAGTGATAAGGACACCCTTTAAATAGATAATACCCGTAGTGATAAGGACACCCTTTACATAGATAATACCCGTAGTGATAAGGACACCCTTTACATAGATAATACCCGTAGTGATAAGGACACCCTTTACATAGATAATACCCGTAGTGATAAGGACACCCTTTACATAGATAATACCCGTAGTAATAAGGACACCCTTTACATAGATAATACCCGTAGTGATAAGGACACCCTTTACATAGATAATACCCGTAGTGATAATACCCGTAGTGATAAGGACACCCTTTACATAGATAATACCCGTAGTAATAAGGACACCCTTTACATAGATAATACCCGTAGTGATAAGGACACCCTTTACATAGATAATACCCATAGTGATAATACCCGTAGTGATAAGGACACCCTTTACATAGATAATACCCGTAGTGATAAGGACACCCTTTACATAGATAATACCCGTAGTGATAAGGACACCCTTTGCATAGATAATACCCGTAGTGATAAGGACACCCTTTGCATAGATAATACCCGTAGTAATAAGGACACCCTTTACATAGATAATACCCGTAGTGATAAGGACACCCTTTACATAGATAATACCCGTAGTGATAAGGACACCCTTTGCATAGATAATACCCGTAGTGATAAGGACACCCTTTACATAGATAATACCCGTAGTAATAAGGAAACCCTTTACATAGAAAATACCCGTAGTAATAAGGACACCCTTTACATAGATAATACCCGTAGTAATAAGTACACCCTTTACATAGATAATACCCGTAGTAATAAGGACACCCTTTACATAGATAATACCCGTAGTGATAAGGACACCCTTTACATAGATAATACCCGTAGTGATAAGGACACCCTTTACATAGATAATACCCGTAGTGATAAGGACACCCTTTACATAGATAATACCCGTAGTAATAAGGACACCCTTTACATAGATAATACCCGTAGTGATAATGACACCCTTTACATAGATAATACCCGTAGTGATAATACCCGTAGTGATAAGGACACCCTTTACATAAATAATACCCGTAGTGATAAGGACACCCTTTACATACATAATAGCCGTAGTGATAAGGACACCCTTTACATAGATAATACCCGTAGTGATAAGGACACCCTTTACATAGATAATACCCGTAGTGATAAGGACACCCTTTACATAGATAATACCCGTAGTGATAATACCCGTAGTGATAAGGACACCCTTTACATAGATAATACCCGTAGTAATAAGGACACCCTTTACATAGATAATACCCGTAGTGATAAGGACACCCTTTACATAGATAATACCCGTAGTAATAAGGACACCCTTTACATAGATAATACCCGTAGTGATAAGGACACTCTTTACATAGATAATACCCGTAGTAATAAGGACACCCTTTACATAGATAATACCCGTAGTAATAAGGACACCCTTTACATAGATAATACCCGTAGTAATAAGGACACCCTTTACATAGATAATACCCGTAGTGATAAGGACACCCTTTACATAGATAATACCCGTAGTAATAAGGACACCTTTACATAGATAATACCCGTAGTAATAAGGACACCCTTTACATAGATAATACCCGTAGTAATAAGGACACCCTTTACATAGATAATACCCGTAGTGATAAGGACACCCTTTACATAGATAATACCCGTAGTAATAAGGACACCCTTTACATAGATAATACCCGTAGTAATATGGACACCCTTTACATAGATAATACCCGTAGTGATAAGGACACCCTTTACATAGATAATACCCGTAGTGATAAGGACACCCCTTACATAGATAATACCCGTAGTGATAAGGACACCCTTTACATAGATAATACCCGTAGTAATAAGGAAACCCTTTACATAGAAAGTACCCGTAGTAATAAGAACACCCTTTACATAGATAATACCCGTAGTGATAAGGACAACCTTTACATAGATAATACCCGTAGTGATAAGGACACCCTTTACATAGATAATACCCGTAGTGATAAGGACACCCTTTACATAGATAATACCTGTAGTAATAAGGACACCCTTTACATAGATAATACCCGTAGTGATAAGGACACCCTTTACATAGATAATACCCGTAGTGATAATACCCGTAGTGATAAGGACACCCTTTACATAGATAATACCCGTAGTAATAAGGACACCCTTTACATAGATAATACCCGTAGTGATAAGGACACCCTTTACATAGATAATACCCGTAGTGATAAGGACACCCTTTACATAGATAATACCCGTAGTGATAAGGACACCCTTTACATAGATAATACCCGTAGTGATAAGGACACCCTTTGCATAGATAATACCCGTAGTGATAAGGACACCCTTTGCATAGATAATACCCGTAGTAATAAGGACACCCTTTACATAGATAATACCCGTAGTGATAAGGACACCCTTTACATAGATAATACCCGTAGTGATAAGGACACCTTTTGCATAGATAATACCCGTAGTGATAAGGACACCCTTTACATAGATAATACCCGTAGTAATAAGGAAACCCTTTACATAGAAAATACCCGTAGTAATAAGGACACCCTTTACATAGATAATACCCGTAGTAATAAGTACACCCTTTACATAGATAATACCCGTAGTAATAAGGACACCCTTTACATAGATAATACCCGTAGTGATAAGGACACCCTTTACATAGATAATACCCGTAGTGATAAGGACACCCTTTACATAGATAATACCCGTAGTGATAAGGACACCCTTTACATAGATAATACCCGTAGTAATAAGGACACCCTTTACATAGATAATACCCGTAGTGATAATGACACCCTTTACATAGATAATACCCGTAGTGATAATACCCGTAGTGATAAGGACACCCTTTACATAAATAATACCCGTAGTGATAAGGACACCCTTTACATACATAATAGCCGTAGTGATAAGGACACCCTTTACATAGATAATACCCGTAGTGATAAGGACACCCTTTACATAGATAATACCCGTAGTGATAAGGACACCCTTTACATAGATAATACCCGTAGTGATAAGGACACCCTTTACATAGATAATACCCGTAGTGATAAGGACACCCTTTACATAGATAATACCCGTAGTAATAAGGACACCCTTTACATAGATAATACCCGTAGTGATAAGGACACCCTTTACATAGATAACACCCGTAGTGATAAGGACACCCTTTACATAGATAATACCCGTAGTGATAAGGACACCCTTTACATAGATAATACCCGTAGTGATAAGGACACCCTTTACATAGATAATACCCGTAGTGATAATACCCGTAGTGATAAGGACACCCTTTACATAGATAATACCGTAGTAATAAGGACACCCTTTACATAGATAATACCCGTAGTGATAAGGACACCCTTTACATAGATAATACCCGTAGTGATAATACCCGTAGTGATAAGGACACCCTTTACATAGATAATACCCGTAGTGATAAGGACACCCTTTACATAGATAATACCCGTAGTGATAATACCCGTAGTGATAAGGACACCCTTTACATAGATAATACCCGTAGTGATAAGGACACCCTTTACATAGATAATACCCGTAGTGATAAGGACACCCTTTACATAGATTATACCCGTAGTGATAATACCCGTAGTAATAAGGACACCCTTTACATAGATAATACCCCTAGTGATAAGGACACCCTTTACATAGATAATAGCCGTAATGATAAGGACACCCTTTACATAGATAATACCCGTAGTAATAAGGACACCCTTTACATAGATAATACCCGTAGTGATAAGGACACCCTTTACATAGATAATACCCGTAGTAATAAGGACACCCTTTACATAGATAATACCCGTAGTGATAAGGACACCCTTTACATAGATAATACCCGTAGTGATAAGGACACCCTTTACATAGATAATACCCGTAGTGATAAGGACACCCTTTATATAGATAATACCTGTAGTAATAAGGACACCCTTTACATAGATAATACCTGTAGTGATAAGGACACCCTTTACATAGATAATATCCGTAGTAATAAGGACACCCTTTACATAGATAATACCCGTAGTGATAAGGACACCCTTTACATAGATAATACCCGTAGTAATAAGGACCCCCTTTACATAGATAATACCCGTAGTAATAAGGACACCCTTTACATAGATAATACCCGTAGTGATAAGGACACACTTTACATAGATAATACCCGTAGTAATAAGGACACCCTTTACATAGATAATACCCGTCGTGATAAGGACACCCTTTACATAGATAATACCCGTAGTAATAAGGACACCTTTACATAGATAATACCCGTAGTAATAAGGACACCCTTTACATAGATAATACCCGTAGTAATAAGGACACCCTTTAGATAGATAATACCCGTAGTGATAAGGACACCCTTTACATAGATAATACCCGTAGTAATAAGGACACCCTTTACATAGATAATACCCGTAGTAATATGGACACCCTTTACATAGATAATACCCGTAGTGATAAGGACACCCTTTACATAGATAATACCCGTAGTGATAAGGACACCCTTTACATAGATAATACCCGTAGTGATAAGGACACCCTTTACATAGATAATACCCGTAGTAATAAGGAAACCCTTTACATAGAAAATACCCGTAGTAATAAGAACACCCTTTACATAGATAATACCCGCAGTAATAAGGACACCCTTTACATAGATAATACCCGTAGTAATAAGGCCACCCTTTACATAGATAATACCCGTAGTGATAAGGACACTCTTTACATAGATAATACCCGTAGTGATAAGGACACCCTTTACATAGATAATACCCGTAGTGATAAGGACACCCTTTACATAGATAATACCCGTAGTAATAAGGACACCCTTTACATAGATAATACCCGTAGTGATAAGGACACCCTTTACATAGATAATACCCGTAGTGATAATACCCGTAGTGATAAGGACACCCTTTACATAGGTAATACCCGTAGTGATAAGGACACCCTTTAGATAGATAATACCCGTAGTGATAAGGACACCCTTTACATAGATAATACCCGTAGTGATAAGGACACCCTTTACATAGATAATACCCGTAGTGATAAGGACACCCTTTACATAGATAATACCTGTAGTGATAAGGACACCCTTTACATAGATAATACCCGTAGTGATAATACCCGTAGTGATAAGGACACCCTTTACATAGATAATACCCGTAGTAATAAGGACACCCTTTACATAGATAATACCCGTAGTGATAAGGACACCCTTTACATAGATAATACCCGTAGTGATAAGGACACCCTTTACATAGATAATACCCGTAGTGATAAGGACACCCTTTACATAGATAATACCCGTAGTGATAAGGACACCCTTTAAATAGATAATACCCGTAGTGATAAGGACACCCTTTACATAGATAATACCCGTAGTGATAAGGACACCCTTTACATAGATAATACCCGTAGTGATAAGGACACCCTTTACATAGATAATACCCGTAGTGATAAGGACACCCTTTACATAGATAATACCCGTAGTAATAAGGACAACCTTTACATAGATAATACCCGTAGTGATAAGGACACCCTTTACATAGATAATACCCGTAGTGATAATACCCGTAGTGATAAGGACACCCTTTACATAGATAATACCCGTAGTAATAAGGACATCCTTTACATAGATAATACCCGTAGTGATAAGGACACCCTTTACATAGATAATACCCGTAGTGATAATACCCGTAGTGATAAGGACACCCTTTACATAGATAATACCCGTAGTGATAAGGACACCCTTTACATAGATAATACCCGTAGTGATAAGGACACCCTTTGCATAGATAATACCCGTAGTGATAAGGACACCCTTTGCATAGATAATACCCGTAGTAATAAGGACACCCTTTACATAGATAATACCCGTAGTGATAAGGACACCCTTTACATAGATAATACCCGTAGTGATAAGGACACCCTTTACATAGATAATACCCGTAGTAATAAGGAAACCCTTTACATAGAAAATACCCGTAGTAATAAGGACACCCTTGACATAGATAATACCCGTAGTAATAAGTACACCCTTTACATAGATAATACCCGTAGTAATAAGGACACCCTTTACATAGATAATACCCGTAGTGATAAGGACACCCTTTACATAGATAATACCCGTAGTGATAATACCCGTAGTGATAAGGACACCCTTTACATAGATAATACCCGTAGTGATAAGGACACCCTTTACATACATAATAGCCGTAGTGATAAGGACACCCTTTACATAGATAATACCCGTAGTGATAAGGACACCCTTTACATAGATAATACCCGTAGTGATAAGGACACCCTTTGCATAGATAATACCCGTAGTGATAAGGACACCCTTTACATAGATAATACCCGTAGTGATAATACCCGTAGTGATAAGGACACCCTTTACATAGATAATACCCGTAGTAATAAGGACACCCTTTACATAGATAATACCCGTAGTGATAAGGACACCCTTTACATAGATAATACCCGTAGTGATAAGGACACCCTTTACATAGATAATACCCGTAGTGATAAGGACACCCTTTACATAGATAATACCCGTAGTGATAAGGACACCCTTTACATAGATAATACCCGTAGTGATAATACCCGTAGTAATAAGGACACCCTTTACATAGATAATACCCGTAGTGATAAGGACACCCTTTACATAGATAATAGCCGTAATGATAAGGACACCCTTTACATAGATAATACCCGTAGTAATAAGGACACCCTTTACATAGATAATACCCGTAGTGATAAGGACACCCTTTACATAGATAATACCCGTAGTAATAAGGACACCCTTTACATAGATAATACCCGTAGTGATAAGGACACCCTTTACATAGATAATACCCGTAGTAATAAGGACACCCTTTACATAGATAATACCCGTAGTAATAAGGACATCCTTTACATAGATAATACCCGTAGTAATAAGGACACCCTTTACATAGATAATACCCGTAGTGATAAGGACACCCTTTACATAGATAATACCCGTAGTGATAAGGACACCCTTTACATAGATAATACCCGTAGTAATAAGGACACCCTTTACATAGATAATACCCGTAGTGATAAGGACACCCTTTACATAGATAATACCCGTAGTGATAAGGACACCATTTACATAGATAATACCCGTAGTGATAAGGACACCCTTTACATAGATAATACCCGTAGTGATAAGGACACCCTTTACATAGATGATACCCGTAGTAATAAGGACACCCTTTACATAGATAATACCCGTAGTGATAAGGATACCCTTTACATAGATAATACCCGTAGTGATAAGGACACCCTTTACATAGATAATACCCGTAGTAATAAGGACACCCTTTACATAGATAATACCCGTAGTAATAAGGACACCCTTTACATAGATAATACCCGTAGTGATAAGGACACCCTTTACATAGATAATACCCGTAAAAATAAGGACACCCTTTACATAGATAATACCCGTAGTGATAAGGACACCCTTTACATAGATAATACCCGTAGTAATAAGGACACCCTTTACATAGAAAATACCCGTAGTGATAAGGACACCCTTTACATAGATAATACCCGTAGTGATAAGGACACCCTTTGCATTTTTGATGTCACTAGTGCTGCTGACCTTTTCTGGAGCACATGAGTTCCACTCCTGTTTTGTAAAGATTCGCGTTACTCAATCTTATGTTTTCTGTGTAGTGTTTTGCAGATCATTGTTTGTCTTTTTGTCCGTTTTCATTTAGTCATTGTATTGTCAATCTTTCTTTGAAGTACGGCTTCTGATCACCCCTATTGATATCTTCAAACTTTTCTTCCAGTGCTTTATCAAAATAACAAAATACCAGACAAATTTAGTTTTATTAATATTAGCTATTGTTGTGTGGACTTTTATTGTTGTTTAATCTTTGTATATACAACTGTGTTTACATAATATCATGATCGTCCTCTTACTCAACTGTATTATTGTATGTCTGTTCTTATCAACAGTATTTGTTTGTGTTCATATAATTTCTTATTAACCGCCTATATCTTTAGTTAACTTGTACTTTTATTATCTTATCGTGTCTATTTAAATCAGAATTCAACATCAGGGTAATCAGATCATATTTCAAACAATTCATTCTTCAAAACTACACCTGGTATATATCTCTCTTATCTAGATACTAAAACCGTGTGTATTTGGCTTTGATATCAATGTGTACATTTAACTACAGGTTTTTAACCTTTGTGGTATAGGTTTTAAATAAAGTTAGACAGACTGACTTTGAAATACTTCATTAACATTATAATATACAGATATATTGATAATATTCATTAAGGTACCTATGTCCCTTACAGACAGAATGTACTTATGTACCCATAGAGACAACGTGTACTTATCTACAAGCTTAGACAAAATATTCCATCTATCTTTGGAGACAATATGTACCAGTCTATCCTTAAAGACAAAATATATCTATTTACCAGCAAATAGAAGATATACTCATCTGGCCCCAGAGACAAGATGTGCCTATCTATATTATATCTATTCTTAGCTTATCCACCCTTAGAGATGATGTAACCATCTACATGTAGAGACAAGTTGAATCCACGTATCCTTATAAACAAAATATCCCCAATCTACCACAGGGACAAGATGAACTGTGTTAGATAACATTAGAGACAAGATCTACCGTTCTGCCGTTATAGGAAATATGTATCCATGTATCGCTATAAAAGAAATGTGCCATCTAGCATTAGTGACAAGATGTATCCAATACAAACACACCTTTTCAGTTTGTTTTACCCTGATCGATTGAATTAATAATGAACAAATTAAAATTAAGTTCCATTTTAGCGGTTTAATATTAGGAAAATAATGTGCTTTACTATTAAGAATCTTATTCTAGATTGGTTGATTGATTGATTGATTTTTGGTGTTTAACACCACTTTCAGCAATATTTCAGCTATATCATGGCGACCAGTTTTAGTGGTGGAAGAAGCTGGAGTATCCGGAGAGAACCACCGACCATGGGCAAGCAACTGGTAAACTTTATCACTTGCGGCTGCGAGTCGAGTGCATCGTTTTTTGTAATTAACAAAGCCGGGCACGAACCCACGCCGTATTGGTGATAGGCTTGTATGAGTTGTTAGGTAATCCAACTATCTAACTCATTGAGCCACCCGGGCCTTTATATTCTAGATTGGACAAGCTGATCAGTGTATATACCCCGTAAGTACGTAGGTTATTCCTTGTATGATATAGATGCCTTTGCTTGACACTTTCTAATACCTTATAACTTACAATGGCAAAATGGAACTTTGTCACGTGAGTGACATGTAGAACAATAAGACATGGCTTACAGAATTCGACTTAAATCTCTTTAATACAACGTTAATCATTCAATAAAGGAATGATATATACTAGTTGTGTGTCATAGCAATATAAGTGTGTAGATTATAGTTGTGTGTAATAGCAATATAAGTGTGTAGATTATCTTAGAGATAAACTATCAATTGGTCATTTTTTAAGATTAAAAAAAATCGATTTGTTCATAAAAGGCTTGACTGATTATCATTTCCATCAAAGGGATCGAAAATATTTATTGTTTATGCTACAAAGACAGTCTTTAAAAAGCAATTATAAATTTGCCTTCCACAAATGTGACTTTTTTCTGGTACCCTTGGCAATGATAAAAATAGATAATAACTAGAAAGTGAGTTTTATAAAATAAATCAATGTGACGTCGCCATTAAATTGAGATAAATATCAAATGCAGAAACAAATATAAATATAATAAGCTATATATTATGTAAATTATATATGTATGTAAATTATATATTATGTAAATTATATATTATATAAATTATATATTATGTAAATTATATATGTATGTAAATTATATATTATGTAAATTATATATTATATAAATTATATATTATGTAAATTATATATGTATGTAAATTATATATTATGTAAATTATATATTATATAAATTATATATTATGTAAATTATATATGTATGTAAATTATATATGTATGTAAATTATATATGTATGTAAATTATATATTATATAAATTATATATGTATGTAAATTATATATTATGTAAATTATATATTATATAAATTATATATTATGTAAATTATATATGTATTATAAATTAAAAATTATACAGGAAATAAAAATATACATATGTCGTGGTTTTCTGTGTGTGCAATGGTTTGAGGTAAAAGATGGTTGTTCGTTTTTTTTTTGTAAATTGGTTGAATTATTGACCATCATTGTTAAACGTTTTAACTTTACATTGTCTCTGGATTGTCAATTCCTGATTTGCCATTTCGCTTTCCTCTAACGTTTATTTTTAAAATACACAAATTAGAGTAAGTTAACCAGAGATATACAATATACGTACATTGTCGGTAAATATAACATTTATTTGTACGAGCTTTAGAAACAGGCAGAATGGCGAATCTTTGGCGAGCTTTTCAGGCCTGTTTCGCAGCGAGTACAAATGAATTTTATATTTAACGACAATGTACGTATTTGGGTTTATCCTGCAATGTCAAAAAAGTCGGAAAACTTGTCAGATTTAAGCAAAAAGGACAGAATCAAGCGTCATTCCTCGCCTTTCATAAATGTTGTCCAGGGTGTCTTCTTCGTGGTCTGCGTTACATTAGTACCAGTTTCATACTTGTCTGTGCCCTCCGCTGTACATAGCTACAGGGTACCAGGAAAGTGTATTCGTAGGCTGAAAAGTTTATTTGTATAGTACGAAAAGTTTATTCGTCTAGTACGAATAAAGCAAAAAAATATTCGTATAGCATATTTGTAAGGCAAATGTACTGATTGCAGGATAATGACATATATTTGTGTTGGAAAATTCAGATAGTGTTGTTTAACTATGATATTCTATGGTGACAAACAAGAGGAACCGAAAGTTCACATAAAAACAGATCGGTAACGCTGTCATTGGACATATATTCAGAGAAAAGTCATGATACTCTTAAATCAAGAATGTATTGAACATGTATTGTAAAATTATCTAATCGCTGCACTATATCAATCAGAATCATTACCAGTAAAGCTATGAAATATACACCCGTTGTACATTTATATCATAAATATTTTAATTGATCATAAACAGGCTTAAACGACTTAAGACATTGCTGTAATGTCATAAACAGGTTTAAACGACTTAAGACATTGCTGTAATGTCATAATAAACAGGTTTGAGCGACTTAAGACATTGCTGTAATGTCATAATAAACAGGTTTAAACGACATAAGACATTGCTGTAATGTCATAATAAACAGGCTTAAACGACTTAAGACATTGCTGTAATGTCATAATAAACAGGTTTAAACGACTTAAGACATTGCTGTAATGTCATAATAAACAGGTTTAAACGACTTGAGACATTGCTGTAATGTCATAATAAACAGGTTTGAGCGACTTAAGACATTGCTGTAATGTCATAATAAACAGGTTTAAACGACTTAAGACATTGCTGTAATGTCATAATAAACAGGCTTAAACGACTTAAGACATTGCTGTAATGTCATAATAAACAGGTTTAAACGACTTAAGACATTGCTGTAATGTCATAATAAACAGGTTTAAACGACTTAAGACATTGCTGTAATGTCATAATAAACAGGTTTAAACGACTTAAGACATTGCTGTAATGTCATAATAAACAGGTTTAAACGACTTAAGACATTGCTGTAATGTCATAATAAACAGGTTTAAACGACTTGAGACATTGCTGTAATGTCATAATAAACAGGTTTAAACGACTTGAGACATTGCTGTAATGTCATAATAAACAGGTTTAAACGACTTAAAACATTGCTGTAATGTCATAATAAACAGGTTTAAACGACATAAGACATTGCTGTACTGTCATAAACAGGTTTAAACGACTTGAGACATTGCTGTAATGTCATAATAAACAGGTTTAAACGACTTGAGACATTGCTGTAATGTCATAATAAACAGGCTTAAACGACATAAGACATTGCTGTAATGTCATAATAAACAGGTTTAAACGACTTGAGACATTGCTGTAATGTCATAATAAACAGGTTTAAACGACTTAAGACATTGCTGTAATGTCATAATAAACAGGTTTAAACGACTTGAGACATTGCTGTAATGTCATAATAAACAGGTTTAAACGACTTGAGACATTGCTGTAATGTCATAATAAACAGGATTAAACGACTTGAGACATTGCTGTAATGTCATAATAAACAGGTTTAAACGTCTTCAGACATTGCTGTAATGTCATAATAAACAGGTTTAAACGACTTAAGACATTGCTGTAATGTCATAATAAACAGGTTTAAACGACTTAAGACATTGCTGTAATGTCATAATAAACAGGTTTAAACGATTTAAGACATTGCTGTAATGTCATAATAAACAGGTTTAAACGACTTGAGACATTGCTGTAATGTCATAATAAACAGGTTTAAACGACTTAAGATATTGCTGTAATGTCATAATAAACAGGTTTAAACGACTTGAGACATTGCTGTAATGTCATAATAAACAGGCTTAAACGACTTAAGACATTGCTGTAATGTCATAATAAACAGGTTTAAACGACATAAGACATTGCTGTAATGTCATAATAAACAGGCTTAAACGACTTAAGACATTGCTGTAATGTCATAATAAACAGGTTTAAACGACATAAGACATTGCTGTAATGTCATAATAAACAGGTTTAAACGACATAAGACATTGCTGTAATGTCATAATAAACAGGTTTAAACGACATAAGACATTGCTGTAATGTCATAATAAACAGGTTTAAACGACTTAAGACATTGCTGTAATGTCATAATGAACAGGTTTAAACGACATAAGACATTGCTGTAATGTCATAATAAACAGGTTTAAACGACTTAAGACATTGTTGTAATGTCATAATAAACAGGTTTAAACGACTTAAGACATTGCTGTAATGTCATAATAAACAGGTTTAAGCGACTTGAGACATTGCTGTAATGTCATAATAAACAGGTTTAAACGACTTGAGACATTGCTGTAATGTCATAATAAACAGGTTTAAACGACTTAAGACATTGCTGTAATGTCATAATAAACAGGTTTAAACGACATAAGACATTGCTGTAATGTCATAATAAACAGGTTTAAACGACTTAAGACATTGTTGTAATGTCATAATAAACAGGTTTAAACGACTTAAGACATTGCTGTAATGTCATAATAAACAGGTTTAAACGACTTGAGACATTGCTGTAATGTCATAATAAACAGGTTTAAACGACTTAAGACATTGCTGTAATGTCATAATAAACAGGTTTAAACGACTTGAGACATTGTTGTAATGTCATAAACAGGTTTAAACGACTTGAGACATTGTTGTAATGTCATAATAAACAGGTTTAAACGACATAAGACATTGCTGTAATGTCATAATAAACAGGTTTAAGCGACTTGAGACATTGCTGTAATGTCATAATAAACAGGTTTAAACGACTTGAGACATTGCTGTAATGTCATAATAAACAGGTTTAAACGACTTAAGACATTGCTGTAATGTCATAATAAACAGGTTTAAACGACTTAAGACATTGCTGTAATGTCATAATAAACAGGTTTAAACGACTTAAGACATTGTTGTAATGTCATAATAAACAGGTTTAAACGACTTAAGACATTGCTGTAATGTCATAATAAACAGGTTTAAACGACTTGAGACATTGCTGTAATGTCATAATAAACAGGTTTAAACGACTTGAGACATTGTTGTAATGTCATAAACAGGTTTAAACGACTTGAGACATTGCTGTAATGTCATAATAAACAGGTTTAAACGACTTAAGACATTGCTGTAATGTCATAATAAACAGGTTTAAACGACTTGAGACATTGCTGTAATGTCATAATAAACAGGTTTAAACGACTTGAGACATTGCTGTAATGTCATAAACAGGTTTAAACGACTTGAGACATTGTTGTAATGTCATAATAAACAGGTTTAAACGACTTAAGACATTGTTGTAATGTCATAATAAACAGGTTTAAACGACTTAAGACATTGCTGTAATGTCATAATAAACAGGTTTAAACGACATAATAAAGATGTAGATATCTAATATAAGTTATTATGATCATCTTTACAAGATAAAGCTAATGTACAAATTAATGTATTAGATATATAAGTAATGTAAATATATAGTGATGATGTCGAACTTTCTTCCCTTGAAGTAATATATTACAAAGTAAAAGTTGGCGCTGCCTTCATGTCAATGTTTCTCAGGAAGTAGATATAAAATTTACAAAATGGTGTGTCTTTTTCAGCAAATGGCAGATTAGATAAGGACCCTCAAAGTTTGTCAAGTTATCACTTCCTTTTTGATCTTATAATATCATTAACAACGTATTCTCTCGTTTCAGAATATTATCATTATAAGAAAATATTCTGTAATCATTTTTATCTTGCAATTTAAAAAAAAAGAGAAAATGGCAAATAATTTAACAATGTCATGAACATTAGACAAGATCAAAAAGCATTTTCGATATTACCGTGTCGCTCAATCTTTACCGTGTCGCTCAATCTTTACCGTGTCACTCAATCTTTACCGTGTCGCTCAATCTTTACTGCGTCGCCCAATCTTTACCGTGTCGCTCAATCTTTACCGTGTCGCTCAATCTTTACCGTGTCGCTCAATCTTTACCGTGTCGCTCAATCTTTACCGTGTCGCTCAATCTTTACCGTGTCGCTCACTCTTTACCGTGTCGCTCAATCTTTACCGTGTCGCTCACTCTTTACCGTGTCGCTCAATCTTTACCGTGGCGCTCAATCTTTACCGTTTCGCTCACTCTTTACCGTGTCACTCACTCTTTACCGTGTCGCTCAATCTTTACCGTGTCGCTCAATCTTTAATGTGTCGCTCACTCTTTACTGTGTGGCTCAATCTTTACCGTGTCGCTCAATCTCTACCGTGTCGCTCAATCTTGACTGTGTCGCTCAATCTTCACCATGTTGCTCACTCTCTACCGTGTCGCTCAATCTTTACCGTGTCGCTCAATCTTTACTGTGTCGCTCACTCTTTACCATGTCGCTCAATCTTTACCGTGTCGCTCAATCTTGACTGTGTCGCTCACTCTTTACCGTGTCGCTCAATCTTTACCGTGTCGCTCAATCTTTACTGTGTCGCTCAATCTTTACCGTGTCACTCACTCTTTACCGTGTCGCTCAATCTTTATCGTGTCGCTCAATCTTTACTGTGTCGCTCACTCTTTACCGTGTTGCCCAATCTTTACTGTGTCGCTCACTCTTTACCGTGTCGCTCACTCTTTACTGTGTCGCTCAATCTTTACTGTGTCGCTCAATCTTTACCGTGTCGCTCACTCTTTACTGTGTCGCTCACTCTTTACTGTGTCGCTCAATCTTTACTGTGTCGCTCAATCTTTACTGTGTCGCTCACTCTTTACCTTGTCGCTCACTCTTTACTGTGTCGCTCACTCTTTACCGTGTCGCTCACTCTTTACTGTGTCGCTCAATCTTTACTGTGTCGCTCAATCTTTACTGTGTCGCTCACTCTTTACTGTGTCACCCACTCTTTACCGTGTCGCTCACTCTTTACTGTGTCGCTCAATCTTTACTGTGTCGCTCAATCTTTACTGTGTCGCTCACCCTTTACCGTGTCGCTCAATCTTTACTGTGTCGCTCACTCTTTACCGTGTCGCTCACTCTTTACTGTGTCGCTCAATCTTTACCGTGTCGCTCAATCTTTACTGTGTCGCTCAATCTTTACCGTGTCGCTCAATCTTTACTGTGTCGCTCAATCTTTACCGTGTCGCTCAATCTTTACTGTGTCGCTCAATCTTTACCGTGTCGCTCACTCTTTACTGTGTCGCTCAATCTTTACCGTGTCGCTCACTCTTTACTGTGTCGCTCAATCTTTACCGTGTCGCTCAATCTTTACTGTGTCGCTCAATCTTTACCGTGTCGCTCAATCTTTACCGTGTCGCTCAATCTTTACTGTGTCGCTCAATCTTTACCGTGTCGCTCAATCTTTACCGTGTCGCTCAATCTTTACCGTGTCGCTCAATCTTTAGTTTAATGCGTAGTGTTTTGCATACCATCTTTCTTTTTCTTTTTGTCATTGTATTGTCATCAATGGTAACCTAGAGCTGATCAGGCTCTGATTACTCTCTACTCATCAGCCATGGGTCAACTGTCAGAAAAATCCTCGCAGTCATGAGGTCGTTTTAAACACTCTAATATGTCCCGACGACTGCTTTAATATCCAATCAAATCACAGCTTTTAAATGTATCTAAATCAAACAAGAAATTCATTGCCACCATTTTTCTGTGTAACTTTTTCACTTCAAGGAAAGAGATTAACAAATATACCGATGAATTTGGTTGGTAACTATCTATGGTCCTTATTTCACGAGACGAGGATTTCTGTGGTAGTTGACTTGTCGGTGATGAGTAGAAAGTAATCGGGAGTGTGATCAGCTGTAGGTTACCGAGGATGTAGTACATTGTTGCCATTATAAATCTTCTTATCAAAATAGGCGAGGGTTTAATTTGTTTAGTGCATGTCGCAGGCTTTTATACATATTTCCACCATTTCACCATTCCACCATTGCATTCTTACGATTTTGAAGTTTGTGATGGAATAGAGGAGTTGTCTAACTTGGTAGAATTATTGACCACTTTTATCTAATTTTCTAGTGTCACTGATAGATAGTGTATAAATAGTATAACAATGGATATTGCTAACCACCCTTTTCATAATATTATTCTACATTGAAAAATATAAGTCACATGGGCACACGAAGCTGAAATAAAATATCCCACCTCTGAGAGGTATATTGCAGCAATTTTACCCCCTTGATGTAAGATAGTAGTATAGTATATTACTAAACAAATATACATACTTGAAATATTCTTCTGCTGGTGATGTGCGAAATATTTCTGTAACATTTGATGTTAAATTTAAAGTAGAATTTATTCCAGCAGTGACGGAAACTGTAACACTGTCCAAAAATGACGAGGACGTCGTACAATTGGTTGAATTATCACCGGAAGTATCTTTAAAAAGACCATCATAACAAGCTGGTGTATTCCATTCATGTCCACATGTACTCCATGGAAGTTCACTTGTGAAAGAACTAAACAAGAAATGAAGTGCCCATGCAATGATGATGTTGTAGAAAAAGTCTGTGTAGAATGCTATTAGAACTACAGCCCATCCTATTCCTTTAAAGAACGTAAAACAATATATATATATATAGTATCAAGTTATTTAAAGAACATGAAAATAAATAATTATTCTGAACATTTTATAATATAACAAGGAATATGCACAACTAGTTTTAGCATGGCAATGTTAGATGCAAAATTAGAAATGACATGAAATCCACTTTTTGATAAATTTAATAAGAAAAAAAAAGAATAAAAATTTAAAAACTAAAAAAAAATGCACTATTAAAGAAAAATAAATAAATTAATTAGATAAGAAATATTAAAAGATAAAGCAACGATAAAGTAATATAGGAACATAAATATGATAAAGTAATATAGGAACATAAATATGATAAAGTAATATAGGAACATAAATATGAAAAAAGGAAAAAATATTACAAATACATGTAATAGCAAACAAATTATATATAAACGTTAGAAAATACCGAAGGGGCAATACAAAATGGACAATCCAGAGAAACTGGCAACATAAGGTACACATGACACAAGACGAAGACAAACAAAACAAAAACACAACATAATATTATGCACCACTATACAAACACAACTAACGTTAGGAGACATGAGCCCTCCTCCAAACAACTGCAGGCAAAGATGAACCGAACATCGTTTTATATATAATATATATAATGAGACTGAATACAGGATATTGTTTCGTGTTTGTCTATACATGTTATCGTCATAAAGTTGTAATTAGTGTGTTATCTAATGATGACAAATAACACATGTGGAGACATTTGACATCTAATGATGACAAACAACACATGTGGTGACATTTGACATCTAATGATGACAAACAACACATGTGGTGACATTTGACATCTAATGATGACAAACAACACATGTGGTGACATTTGACATCTAATGATGACAAACAACACATGTGGAGATATGTGACATCTAATGATGACAAACAACACATGTGGTGACATTTGACATCTAATGATGACAAACAACACATGTGGAGATAAGTGACAGCTAATGATGACAGACAACACATGTGGTGGAGATATGACATTCTACAAAGGTGCAATCTATAAAATTATACTCGAGCCCTTATCAAGCCTACAATTAGGTATATACGTCCCTATATATATAAATAACATACCTTTAATTACAAATCAAATGTTGATTTAATGTTATAATTATGAGGTGATAATGGTATGTTATTAGAAGTTATGACGGTATGTCATAAAGACAATGTTAGGTGATAATGGTATGTTATTAGAAGTTATGACGGTATGTCATAAAGACAATGCTAGTACAGTGTCTTCAACATAAAGTTTATGTGCACAGGTTTAAAAACTGGGATGAAGGCAAGGTTCTCCAGTTTTGCGCCGAAAACACATATAACACTGCATTAATATTGTGCTTATCCTGGAGAAAAATCAAAGCAATCCATCGACGTTTATATTTTGAATTAAAATGAAAAATCATATAATAATCCCTGGATTGCCCCTTTTGATATTTTCTGTCAACAGGAAGTGAACTAGGTTCCCAAAGCTCAACAGGTAACCAGAAAAAGCTATATTTCGGTCAGTGACAATATATAGCAACACATTATCCACTCAATGTAATCAGCCGGCTCAAATAGAACACATGCAGGATAAAAGAGGTTATGACGTTATGTCATAAATTAAAGAATTTGATGGTTTTAGATGAATATGACTTTTCTGAGTTTGTTTAATTTGTTTTTTCTTTGAATTTTCATTGTCCTCTTTATTTTTACTTTTGTCACTCTGTTCCTATTTCCTTATTAATTTCTTGTCTGATGTATTCTGCAATCTGATTATCCTTGTATCAATATGTGTCGCTTTATCGACGAGTAGGTGTCCTGATACAATATACAGGGTTAAGGTTGTGTTGTTTAACGCCACTTTCAGCAATATTTCAGCTATATCGGGGAGGTCAGTTTTATTGGTGGGGGAAACCAGAGTACCCGGAGAAAACCACCGACCTACTGTATGTCACTGACGAACTTTATCACATAATGTTGTATCGAGTACACCTCGCCATGAGCGGGATTCGAACTCAAAACATTAGTAGTGAATGCACATGTAGTGGTAAAACCAACTACCATGCGATCACGACCACAGCGGTTCCTACATTATATATATTGTGTTGGTACAAGTGTTAGTCCCTTGTGTGTAACGTATCACTACGAGACACATAGTGTTGAGTAGTAATGTGGTTTATACAACTGATGAAACATGATACAAACAATTGTACCCAACACGTTTATCTAACATTTTCATGGGGAAAATACAGTTAGATTTCATTATCATATATATATATATATATGCTTAAACAAATAATGTTCAAAATAGTTATAATATGTCAAAGATTGTGTTACGGTCATGCCAAACGGTTAGTTCATCAATAGATGTTTGGTGTTCAAACAAACAACGCTTGATCTACGTTGTTTTCACACGACATAATTGGCATGAAGTGTAACTGTTAATGGTACAGATTCCTATAACATCAAAGGAAGGTAATAAATGTAACTTTGAGGTATTCCTCAATGAGATCTTCTATCTATTAACGTAGACGTCATACGGAGCTTTCCGCATTCCAAGTTGATGACGTCACGAAAGTAGAAGCAACAAGAGTACAACTTGCATCACACACACACACGCACGCACGCACACATATGTTAAAATGTATTGTATCAGACGGGTTGTAAATAATAGTTAAAACACTGTATTTCGTAAGAATACATACTTAATGTTAGATAACAATAGTTCTACAAATATACCCCACCTTGCATTACCATGTTTCTATCTTGCAGATTTTAAACCATATTTTCAATGAAGGTTAATGCATTGTTATAGATATGTTACAAGGACATGTCAATAAACTACCAAAGAAAAACTGTACCCCTCTGGTGGCCCAAGGAATAGATGTTTTGATTGTAACAAGGGAGGTAATAGATAATACAATTATCTTTGTGTTTAAAAAAGCCGTTTTAAATCTGATGGAATGATACTAAAATATAAACAAATAAGAATAAAATTAAGACTTGATGCCGACATTTTATATTGTCATTAAAATGAAAAACAAAAAATACCACACTGTCGGAACAATTCCAATGGCAAAAATCCAAATCGTAGGAGAGAATATCGATACCTCCAACACACATATACATGACTGCTCACTTGCCTGGCTTGGTACCTCCAACACACATATACATGACTGCTCACTTGCCTGGCTTGGTACCTCCAACACACATATACATGACTGCTCACTTGCCTGGCTTGGTACCTCCAACACACATATACATGACTGCTCACTTGCCTGGCTTGATACCTCCAACACACATATACATGACTGCTCACTTGCCTGATTTGTTTCACTACTGTATCTACACTACAAAAAAATATCTAAATATGATTGCTCAACTCTCAGCCTACCTTTGAAAAGTGGACATAAACGTCCCCAACATGTTATTGCTCCAGTTCTATTAAACTGTCCTAAAGCCAACTCCATGTAAAACAAGGGTATACCTGCCGCTATCAACATCATTACATATGGAATCAGGAAACATCCTGAAAGTAAACTAGATGTAAAATATATATAATGGCATACATTTCTGTGAAGTAATATACATCCCATCAAAAGTTTACGTAAAATATGGATAGGACCACGCTCAGTCGTTCCGTAAGTAGCCGGTAAAAGTGACTTCAGAGCAAAGTGTATGACTGACAATTGATCAATTTGGTTCAAATGTATTACAGTTTACATAACAGCGAGATACCAACGTGAATAACAGTGAACATGTACCTCATTATGAAATAGGTAATACATAATAATGTTACTGTTAACTTTGTCTTAGTGGCAATGATTTTAACTGGTGTAACCTATACAAAAAACCGCATATTGTTGTGCCAATTCCAACCCATGACATATATTTCTGTTTGGTACTGTCATTTTTTTAGGGAGTTTAAGGGGAAGCATAGTTTTTTCTATGTTGATGTGATTGAGGGACGTTGTTGACCATCACTAGATATCGTTACAATATATCGCTAACTCCCTTGACATACCGGTATATCAGTGATTTAACTCCCTTGACATACCGGTATATCAGTGATTTAACTCCCTTGACATACCGGTATATCAGTGATTTAACTCCCTTGACATACCGGTATATCAGTGATTTAACTCCCTTGACATACCGGTATATCAGTGATTTAACTCCCTTGACATAACGGTATATCAGTGATTTAACTCCCTTGACAATACCGGTATATCAGTGATTTATCTCCCTTGACATACCGGGATATCAGTGATTTAACGAAGAAGCTGATTGTACAAAGGACGCATTTGTCAAATCAGAATCAAGATCACAGGCATCATTTAAACAAAACTGGTCTAGAATAATCTATTCTCTATATAGTTGTCCATACCCCCTCCATTTTTATAACACAGATATGGAAATCTCCAAACGTTGGCCAGATCAACAGCGAATCCTATCACAGAAAGTAAGAAGTCTAGTTTTTTATTCCAGGTTTCTCTTTCTTCTACTGGTTTATCTTCTAGAGGCATCTTCTCCATAGCTGAAATATATAAATAAGATCAAGATCAAGATGTTCTAGTATGTCATGTACATACCTCATCGATATTATAATAAACATCTATTAAATATATAACAAGTTTCTATGTTTTAACTCTATCGAGAGTTGGTATGCAACAAACATGAACGTTTCCCTCTATTGAGAGTTGGTATGCAACAAACATGAACGTTTCCCTCTATTGAGAGTTGGTATGCAACAAACATGAACGTTTCCCTCTATTGAGAGTTGGTATGCAACAAACATGAAAGTTTCCCTCTATTGAGAGTTGGTATGCAACAAACATGAACGTTTCCCTCTATTGAGAGTTGGTATGCAACAGACATGAAAGTTTCCCTCTATCGAGAGTTGGTATGCAACAAACATGAAAGTTTCCCTCTATCGAGAGTTGGTATGCAACAAACATGAACGTTTCCCTCTATTGAGAGTTGGTATGCAACAAACATGAAAGTTTCCCTCTATCGAGAGTTGGTATGCAACAAACATGAAAGTTTCCCTCTATCGAGAGTTGGTATGCAACAAACATGAACGTTTCCCTCTATTGAGAGTTGGTATGCAACAAACATGAAAGTTTCCTCAATTGATCGAAGATGGTTGCAATATTGATGTATTTAAAACAAATACAAAATCGTTTCCTCAATTATTAAATAATTTTGATTTTGGTAGACATTTCACAAGTATACCTAAATTTGGTAAATGAATAATTTATTTCATTGCAACCAGATATTAGGATAAACTTTGCAGTGAACATTAGGGTCACATACACAGACAATTCTAACTTACTTTTAATGGTTTTTCGAATGACCACTTCATAAGAGCGTGGAATATCTGTAAATATCACCATTTAATAGAAAATTACCAGATAATGTGAAAATGAAATATCCTTAATTTAAACAAGGCGTTAATTTAAAAAGAATTTAAAAATTAATAAATAAATCAGAAACAATGTCCACATAAACATGGCATAAATACGATTACTATAATATTAACAAATATTGAAAAATCAACTTTCTCTTTAGATTAATTGCAAACTACATTTTATGGTCCACTACATTTTGTTTGTTAGAAAACTCTAAATGATCATTGAAGTGATCAAATTGAATTGCCATTTTTAATATTAAATGCTTAAAAGACTGTGAAAATTCAATGGCGACCAAAACACCTTTAAAACATTGTGTTCGCTTAATAAAGCATGATACAGGAGCAAGGGAAATCAATATTACAAAGTGGTAATCTTATACGATGTTGTCTAGTTTCAAGTTGAACTTGTGAGCAATGCATTATATTGCTTCAATACCTTAATGATAAACAATTATGTGAACCTTATATACAACCATATCTTAAGACCCTCAATAAATCATTACAATACATAGGAAACAAAACCAAATATATACAGTTACAGGGAAATACAAATAGACACGGTGAATAGTCAGGAGAAGATATGGACACAGTAACTAATCCGGACCACTTATGAACCTAGCCATAAGCCCGTAGCACATACACCATTATATATATTTATATCATTTTACATAACTTAAAATGCCGGCTTAATTTGTTACAGTCAACATGTGTTGAATAATATTTGGCATTTTCCATAATATCTTTGAATGAAATTCTTTTGGTTTTGGTCAAAGCATAGACATTGTAAAACACAATGCAATGCTTCTCCGATGTCATTGGTGCTACAAAGGAGGCATTTCTCATTGTTTACTTTGGTATTTTGATATCAATCTCAAGCAATTTGCATTTATTATATGGTGTATATGTCTGTTAACGAAACTTTCTTACGAAATAAATTATAAAAGACTATCTTAAAAGGAAATAATTCAAATAACAGAAAAAAAAACATTAGTCTATTAAAAATGTAATTAGTGAGGGTACTATTAATGGCTCACCCTATTAAATTATATATTTAAGCAAAATGTCAGGGGCTTATTTCAAGTGGACGCCATATTTCATATCACTGTGATAACATTGTTATACTGTGTCATTACGACGGAAATGAGATGGGGCGTCTAAATATATATTTTCATGTTCATATTGTCGTTTTGGTCACCTCTAATATTAAATGTTAATTAACATTGTCTACATGATGTGTTGAGATTGGACGTCTATTTAATCGTTATTATTTCCTACATCTATTAATAGTTTTCCTTCAAGTACATACTGACAGTATATCAAATCAATGCATTAAATATCTCTTAGTATTTGTTAATACCAAAATGTAGTTATTAACATTAACAGTTTGTGTTTTCAAACTTTGGCCTACAGATGTAGACAAATACGAAGTCAAATTCTGATTTAACGTCACTTCCCTCTTGACAGGTCATCGACATCAACTTTATGATTGATAAAATAGACAAATAAGACAAGTGCAAATGTTAATATCAATGACTAAAAATCTAAATATTTTAATCGATACTATTGTATTATGATAGAGATAATGCTAGTTATCTACATCAATCTATGGTTTGATGGTGGCAAATATCAGTCCACTAATCCACTGGAACTCCATTTGTGACCATCAAATCAACGATTATATTCATCAAAATGACGTGCAATACACTTACAGTTATAAAATAAAAGAAAAAAAAAAAAAAAAAAAAAAAAAGAGAAAAAGAAAAAAACAATATTGAAAAAAGAAGAAACAAAAACAAAATCAAAATCAAAAAGGAGATACTGTGAAAGTATTATAATTCGTGGAGTGCCAATTTTCATGGGTTTTGTGTTTCATTAAAACCACGAAAAGTAATGTCCAACGAAATAAAAAAAATCTATATTATATTATTATGTTGTGCCAATCATGAAACCACGGATATAAAGAACCCACGATCTTGGGATCGTGGGTTCTTTATATCCGTGGTTTCATGATTGGCACAACATAATAATATAATATAAGTTTACTCGAACCATGAAAATCGGCATCCACGAATAAAAGTACTTTCACAGTATATGTAAGTGAAATACCTTCACAAAAAACAAATCTTTAGAAATATATTATCGCAATCAAGTAAAATCACGTTGCTTTTTTGACGCGCATTGGTTTCGATGATATTTATTTATATAACATAATCGTTGTAAATTGTTGTGAAGAATTCTCTCATCGGCTTACCTATACTATAAAACAGATGGACAACATGCATGAACATTAAATATGACACAATAACAAAATAACAATCGGCTGTATTGATGATATTGGCATATACACTGTTCAAATTTACCAATGTTTAACAATGTTTTTATACAAGATCTGAATATAAACTTGCAGGTATATAGTGTAAGGCTTGAAGCTAATTATCTACACTCAATTTTACAAGCTATTGAGCAAAGTCATCCCCACTAAGTATTAGTGTATGTATATTCAATTAGCTCAAAGAGTCTGTTTATTCAGCTTTTGTGCTATTCGTTGATTTTGAAAGAGCATAGAACCATTTAATATAATGATCAATAAATGCACAAGAAATGTACGGGTATTTGTCATGACCAGATTGATTCTGATGTTTATATTTCTCCAGATTTGTTTGCGTTTTATAAGTAGTCACCGGCGGGAACTAAATAAATAATTCGGTCGTGGAGATATTTAAAGGAATTTGAATACTAATAAATGTATTGATGTCTATGGCAACCACAACATTTATTTACCCATCAAAAGTAGAAATACTATAGGGCGAATTTATTATATTTCCACTCTTACAAATTGTCCACTTGAAGAACAATTTCAAACGCTAAAAAACACATTTATTCACTACTCTTTGTTAAAATGTAACGAGAAATTTGCACTGTAGTGGTAACTATGTAAGTAGTAAAGTCGAAGGTTTCACTGAAAAGGGTGACTACGTCATCAGTACTGTAGAAAGTTTCACTGAAAAAGGTGACTACGTCATCAGTACTGTAGAAGGTTTCACTGAAAAGGGTGACTATGTCACTAGTACTGTCGAAGGTTTCACTCAAAAGGGTGACTATGTCACTAGTACTGTCGAAGGTTTCACTGAAAAGGGTGACTACGTCATCAGTACTGTAGAAAGTTTCACTGAAAAGGGTGACTATGTCACTAGTACTGTCGAAGGTTTCACTGAAAAGGGTGACTACGTCACCAGTACTGTCGAAGGTTTCACTGAAAAGGGTGACTACGTCACCAGTACTGTAGAAGGTTTCACTGAAAAGGGTAACTATGTCACTAGTACTGTCGAAGGTTTCACTGAAAAGGATGACTATGTCACTAGTACTGTCGAAGGTTTCACTGAAAAGGGTGACTACGTCACCAGTACTGTAGAAGGTTTCACTGAAGAAGACGACTACATCACCAGAACTGTCGACGATTCAGCTAAAGAGGGTGATTACGTCTCCAGTACTGTTGGTTTTGGTGAAGAGGATGATTACGTTACCAGTACCGTCGGTTCTTGGTGACGAAGGCGACTACATCATTAGTATTGTCTGTTTTGGTGAAGAGGGTGACTACATCACTAGTTCTATCAAGGTTTCGCTGAAGACGGTGACTGCATCTACAGTACTGTAGAATAATTTGTTGAAGAAGGTGACTATATCACCAGTACTGTAGAATAATTTGTTGAAGAAGGTGACTACATCACCAGTACTGTAGAATAATTTGTTGAAGAGTGTCGCTACATCACCAGTGGGAATGAAGGTTTTGTTGAGGAGGGTGATTACATCACCAGTTCTATCAAGATTTTATTGAAGAGGGTGACTACATCACCAGCGCTGTATAATAATTAGTTGAAGAAGGTGAATACATCATTATTATCTAGGAATGTCTTGTTGAAGAGAGTGACTACAACTCCAGATCTGTCGACGGTCTCGCTGAAAAGGGTGACTACATCGCCAGTTCTATTGAAATTTGCTGCGGATGGTGTCTATATCACCAGTACTGTAAAAGTTTCTGCTGAAGAGTAACTACATCACCAGTACTGTGGAAGGTTTTGCTGAAGAGTAGCTACATCACCAGTACTGTGGAAGGTTTTGCTGAAGAGTAGCTACATCACCAGTACTGTGGAAGGTTTTGTTGAAGAGTAGCTACATCACCAGTACTGTAAAAGTTTCTGCTGAAGAGTAGCTACATCACCAGTACTGTGGAAGGTTTTGCTGAAGAGTAGCTACATCACCAGTACTGTGGAAGGTTTTGCTGAAGAGTAGCTACATCACCAGTACTGTGGAAGGTTTTGCTGAAGAGTAGCTACATCACCAGTACTGTAAAAGTTTCTGCTGAAGAGTAGCTACATCACCAGTACTGTGGAAGGTTTTGCTGAAGAGTAGCTACATCACCAGTACTGTGGAAGGTTTTGCTGAAGAGTAGCTACATCACCAGTACTGTGGAAGGTTTTGCTGAAGAGTAGCTACATCACCAGTACTGTAAAAGTTTCTGCTGAAGAGTAGCTACATCACCAGTACTGTGGAAGGTTTTGCTGAAGAGTAGCTACATCACCAGTACTGTGGAAGGTTTTGCTGAAGAGTAGCTACATCACCAGTACTGTGGAAGGTTTTGCTGAAGAGTAGCTACATCACCAGTACTGTGGAAGGTTTTGCTGAAGAGTAGCTACATCACCAGTACTGTAAAAGTTTCTGCTGAAGAGTAGCTACATCACCAGTACTGTGGAAGGTTTTGCTGAAGAGTAGCTACATCACCAGTACTGTAAAAGTTTCTGCTGAAGAGTAGCTACATCACCAGTACTGTGGAAGGTTTTGCTGAAGAGTAGCTACATCACCAGTACTGTGGAAGGTTTTGCTGAAGAGTAGCTACATCACCAGTACTGTGGAAGGTTTTGCTGAAGAGTAGCTACATCACCAGTACTGTAAAAGTTTCTGCTGAAGAGTAGCTACATCACCAGTACTGTGGAAGGTTTTGCTGAAGAGTAGCTACATCACCAGTACTGTAAAAGTTTCTGCTGAAGAGTAGCTACATCACCAGTACTGTGGAAGGTTTTGCTGAAGAGTAGCTACATCACCAGTACTGTAAAAGTTTCTGCTGAAGAGTAGCTACATCACCAGTACTGTAAAAGTTTCTGCTGAAGAGTAGCTACATCACCAGTACTGTAAAAGTTTCTGCTGAAGAGTAGCTACATCACCAGTACTGTAAAAGTTTCTGCTGAAGAGTAGCTACATCACCAGTACTGTAAAAGTTTCTGCTTAAGAGTAGCTACATCACCAGTACTGTAAAAGTTTCTGCTTAAGAGTAGCTACATCACCAGTACTGTAAAAGTTTCTGCTGAAGAGTAGCTACATCACCAGTACTGTAAAAGTTTCTGCTGAAGAGTAGCTACATCACCAGTACTGTAAAAGTTTTTGCTGAAGAGTAGCTACATCACCAGTACTGTGGAAGGTTTTGCTGAAGAGTAGCTACATCACCAGTACTGTAAAAGTTTCTGCTGAAGAGTAGCTACATCACCAGTACTGTGGAAGGTTTTGCTGAAGAGTAGCTACATCACCAGTACTGTGGAAGGTTTTGCTGAAGAGTAGCTACATCACCAGTACTGTGGAAGGTTTTGCTGAAGAGTAGCTACATCACCAGTACTGTAAAAGTTTCTGCTGAAGAGTAGCTACATCACCAGTACTGTGGAAGGTTTTGCTGAAGAGTAGCTACATCACCAGTACTGTAAAAGTTTCTGCTGAAGAGTAGCTACATCACCAGTACTGTGGAAGGTTTTGCTGAAGAGTAGCTACATAACCAGTACTGTGGAAGGTTTTGCTGAAGAGTAGCTACATCACCAGTACTGTAAAAGTTTCTGCTGAAGAGTAGCTACATCACCAGTACTGTAAAAGTTTCTGCTGAAGAGTAGCTACATCACCAGTACTGTGGAAGGTTTTGCTGAAGAGTAGCTACATCACCAGTACTGTAAAAGTTTCTGCTGAAGAGTAGCTACATCACCAGTACTGTAAAAGTTTCTGCTGAAGAGTAGCTACATCACCAGTACTGTAAAAGTTTCTGCTGAAGAGTAGCTACATCACCAGTACTGTGGAAGGTTTTGCTGAAGAGTAGCTACATCACCAGTACTGTGGAAGGTTTTGCTGAAGAGTAGCTACATCACCAGTACTGTGGAAGGTTTTGCTGAAGAGTAGCTACATCACCAGTACTGTGGAAGGTTTTGCTGAAGAGTAGCTACATCACCAGTACTGTGGAAGGTTTTGCTGAAGAGTAGCTACATCACCAGTACTGTGGAAGGTTTTGCTGAAGAGTAGCTACATCACCAGTACTGTAAAAGTTTCTGCTGAAGAGTAGCTACATCACCAGTACTGTGGAAGGTTTTGCTGAAGAGTAGCTACATCACCAGTACTGTAAAAGTTTCTGCTGAAGAGTAGCTACATCACCAGTACTGTAAAAGTTTCTGCTGAAGAGTAGCTACATCACCAGTACTGTAAAAGTTTCTGCTGAAGAGTAGCTACATCACCAGTACTGTGGAAGGTTTTGCTGAAGAGTAGCTACATCACCAGTACTGTAAAAGTTTCTGCTGAAGAGTAGCTACATCACCAGTACTGTGGAAGGTTTTGCTGAAGAGTAGCTACATCACCAGTACTGTGGAAGGTTTTGCTGAAGAGTAGCTACATCACCAGTACTGTAAAAGTTTCTGCTGAAGAGTAGCTACATCACCAGTACTGTAAAAGTTTCTGCTGAAGAGTAGCTACATCACCAGTACTGTGGAAGGTTTTGCTGAAGAGTAGCTACATCACCAGTACTGTAAAAGTTTCTGCTGAAGAGTAGCTACATCACCAGTACTGTGGAAGGTTTTGCTGAAGAGTAGCTACATCACCAGTACTGTGGAAGGTTTTGCTGAAGAGTAGCTACATCACCAGTACTGTGGAAGGTTTTGCTGAAGAGTAGCTACATCACCAGTACTGTGGAAGGTTTTGCTGAAGAGTAGCTACATCACCAGTACTGTGGAAGGTTTTGCTGAAGAGTAGCTACATCACCAGTACTGTGGAAGGTTTTGCTGAAGAGTAGCTACATCACCAGTACTGTGGAAGGTTTTGCTGAAGAGTAGCTACATCACCAGTACTGTAAAAGTTTCTGCTGAAGAGTAGCTGCATCACCAGTACTGTGGAAGGTTTTGCTGAAGAGTAGCTACATCACCAGTACTGTAAAAGTTTCTGCTGAAGAGTAGCTACATCACCAGTACTGTGGAAGGTTTTGCTGAAGAGTAGCTACATCACCAGTACTGTGGAAGGTTTTGCTGAAGAGTAGCTACATCACCAGTACTGTGGAAGGTTTTGCTGAAGAGTAGCTACATCACCAGTACTGTAAAAGTTTTTGCTGAAGAGTAGCTACATCACCAGTACTGTAAAAGTTTCTGCTGAAGAGTAGCTACATCACCAGTACTGTAAAAGTTTCTGCTGAAGAGTAGCTACATCACCAGTACTGTAAAAGTTTCTGCTGAAGAGTAGCTACATCACCAGTACTGTGGAAGTTTTTGCTGAAGAGTAGCTACATCACCAGTACTGTGGAAGGTTTTGCTGAAGAGTAGCTACATCACCAGTACTGTGGAAGGTTTTGCTGAAGAGTAGCTACATCACCAGTACTGTGGAAGGTTTTACTGAAGAGTAGCTACATCACCAGTACTGTGGAAGGTTTTGCTGAAGAGTAGCTACATCACCAGTACTGTGAAAGTTTCTGCTGAAGAGTAGCTACATCACCAGTACTGTGGAAGGTTTTGCTGAAGAGTAGCTACATCACCAGTACTGTGGAAGGTTTTGCTGAAGAGTAGCTACATCACCAGTACTGTGGAAGGTTTTACTGAAGAGTAGCTACATCACCAGTACTGTGGAAGGTTTTGCTGAAGAGTAGCTACATCACCAGTACTGTAAAAGTTTCTGCTGAAGAGTAGCTACATCACCAGTACTGTGGAAGGTTTTGCTGAAGAGTAGCTACATCACCAGTACTGTAAAAGTTTCTGCTGAAGAGTAGCTACATCACCAGTACTGTAAAAGTTTCTGCTGAAGAGTAGCTACATCACCAGTACTGTGGAAGGTTTTGCTGAAGAGGGAGACGACATCACTGTCAAGGTTCCGTTGAGAAGGGCAGCTTGCATCAAGATATAAGGCAGTAACGATTTGAGACATTTAAATAAATCACGAATTAGCTTAACAAGCACAAGCAGGTTTGTCTCTGTGCAGGTGTACAACATCAGGTGACGAAGATCTAGCATACACAAACCCGAAGAGAAATTAGAGGACTTCAAGACAATAAAATAACAGTGAGAAAACTATCATTTAACTAGCAAACAAAAGAATGAAAGCGCGGAAGATACGCATTCGTCAACGGTAGTGAGTTCTAAATTTCGCTTGGTTTGGGGTTCATAGTCATTGTCTTATATTATTTTATTCTAAAATTGTAGTGTTATGGTTTATCTCGTGAGTCTTATACAGTTGTTAAAAATATCGAAATATTCAAGATTAATTCAATTTCTATACGAATGAATCATTCTTGGCATAGCTGTAATATAGAAAAATAAATTATTATAGATTTTGATAAGTAATCGAAAACTATATTTATTAGAATACTCTGTTTATCTGATAGAGAATTAGACGAGGACACGTGATACTATATACATGGATGAAAGTTACACGTACAATAATTAGGACCAGTGTAAAATGCCGACTCACTCTTTCTTCTTTACAGTCAGATTCATTAACAACGGAGTTTTTTATCCGTTATAATACCATCTCTATCAAAAACACCATGTCAGGGAATATGAACAGTAACAGCAAATTAAATTGGAGCCAAATCCTTTTACAATTAACCCAACACATATGTTTATAGCAATGAACGTCAAGTTTTAATTTCATCAAAGGCCATTTTGAAAACGAAAAAACAACTGGTATATCGATTATGCCCATTGAAGTGGACTACTTAGCTCTCTATACAATATGGCTGTAACAACAACTCGTATATCGATTATCCCCATTGAAGTGGACTACTTAGCTCTCTATACAATATGGCTGTAACAACAACTGGTATATCGATTATCCCCATTGAAGTGGACTACTTAGCTCTCTATACAATATGGCTGTAACAACAACTCGTATATCGATTATCCCCATTGAAGTGGACTACTTAGCTCTCTATACAATATGGCTGTAACAACAACTCGTATATCGATTATCCCCATTGAAGTGGACTACTTAGCTCTCTATACAATATGGCTGTAACAACAACTCGTATATCGATTATCCCCATTGAAGTGGACTACTTAGCTCTCTATACAATATGGCTGTAACAACAACTCGTATATCTATTATCCCCATTGAAGTGGACTACTTAGCTCTCTATACAATATGGCTGTAACAACAACTCGTATATCGATTATCCCCATTGAAGTGGACTACTTAGCTCTCTATACAATATGGCTGTAACAACAACTCGTATATCGATTATCCCCATTGAAGTGGACTACTTAGCTCTCTATACAATATGGCTGTAACAACAACTCGTATATCGATTATCCCCATTGAAGTGGACTACTTAGCTCTCTATACAATATGGCTGTAACAACAACTCGTATATCGATTATCCCCATTGAAGTGGACTACTTAGCTCTCTATACAATATGGCTGTAACAACAACTCGTATATCGATTATCCCCATTGAAGTGGACTACTTAGCTCTCTATACAATATGGCTGTAACAACAACTCGTATATCGATTATCCCCATTGAAGTGGACTACTTAGCTCTCTATACAATATGGCTGTAACAACAACTCGTATATCGATTATCCCCATTGAAGTGGACTACTTAGCTCTCTATACAATATGGCTGTAACAACAACTGGTATATCGATTATCCCCATTGAAGTGGACTACTTAGCTCTCTATACAATATGGCTGTAACAACAACTGGTATATCGATTATCCCCATTGAAGTGGACTACTTAGCTCTCTATACAATATGGCTGTAACAACAACTGGTATATCGATTATCCCCATTGAAGTGGACTACTTAGCTCTCTATACAATATGGCTGTAACAACAACTCGTATATCGATTATCCCCATTGAAGTGGACTACTTAGCTCTCTATACAATATGGCTGTAACAACAACTCGTATATCGATTATCCCCATTGAAGTGGACTACTTAGCTCTCTATACAATATGGCTGTAACAACAACTCGTATATCGATTATCCCCATTGAAGTGGACTACTTAGCTCTCTATACAATATGGCTGTAACAACAACTCGTATATCGATTATCCCCATTGAAGTGGACTACTTAGCTCTCTATACAATATGGCTGTAACAACAACTCGTATATCGATTATCCCCATTGAAGTGGACTACTTAGCTCTCTATACAATATGGCTGTAACAACAACTGGTATATCGATTATCCCCATTGAAGTGGACTACTTAGCTCTCTATACAATATGGCTGTAACAACAACTGGTATATCGATTATCCCCATTGAAGTGGACTACTTAGCTCTCTATACAATATGGCTGTAACAACAACTCGTATATCGATTATCCCCATTGAAGTGGACTACTTAGCTCTCTATACAATATGGCTGTAACAACAACTCGTATATCGATTATCCCCATTGAAGTGGACTACTTAGCTCTCTATACAATATGGCTGTAACAACAACTCGTATATCGATTATCCCCATTGAAGTGGACTACTTAGCTCTCTATACAATATGGCTGTAACAACAACTCGTATATCGATTATCCCCATTGAAGTGGACTACTTAGCTCTCTATACAATATGGCTGTAACAACAACTCGTATATCGATTATCCCCATTGAAGTGGACTACTTAGCTCTCTATACAATATGGCTGTAACAACAACTGGTATATCGATTATCCCCATTGAAGTGGACTACTTAGCTCTCTATACAATATGGCTGTAACAACAACTCGTATATCGATTATCCCCATTGAAGTGGACTACTTAGCTCTCTATACAATATGGCTGTAACAACAACTCGTATATCGATTATCCCCATTGAAGTGGACTACTTAGCTCTCTATACAATATGGCTGTAACAACAACTCGTATATCGATTATCCCCATTGAAGTGGACTACTTAGCTCTCTATACAATATGGCTGTAACAACAACTCGTATATCGATTATCCCCATTGAAGTGGACTACTTAGCTCTCTATACAATATGGCTGTAACAACAACTCGTATATCGATTATCCCCATTGAAGTGGACTACTTAGCTCTCTATACAATATGGCTGTAACAACAACTCGTATATCGATTATCCCCATTGAAGTGGACTACTTAGCTCTCTATACAATATGGCTGTAACAACAACTGGTATATCGATTATCCCCATTGAAGTGGACTACTTAGCTCTCTATACAATATGGCTGTAACAACAACTCGTATATCGATTATCCCCATTGAAGTGGACTACTTAGCTCTCTATACAATATGGCTGTAACAACAACTGGTATATCGATTATCCCCATTGAAGTGGACTACTTAGCTCTCTATACAATATGGCTGTAACAACAACTGGTATATCTATTATCCCCATTGAAGTGGACTACTTAGCTCTCTATACAATATGGCTGTAACAACAACTCGTATATCGATTATCCCCATTGAAGTGGACTACTTAGCTCTCTATACAATATGGCTGTAACAACAACTCGTATATCGATTATCCCCATTGAAGTGGACTACTTAGCTCTCTATACAATATGGCTGTAACAACAACTCGTATATCGATTATCCCCATTGAAGTGGACTACTTAGCTCTCTATACAATATGGCTGTAACAACAACTCGTATATCGATTATCCCCATTGAAGTGGACTACTTAGCTCTCTATACAATATGGCTGTAACAACAACTGGTATATCGATTATCCCCATTGAAGTGGACTACTTAGCTCTCTATACAATATGGCTGTAACAACAACTGGTATATCTATTATCCCCATTGAAGTGGACTACTTAGCTCTCTATACAATATGGCTGTAACAACAACTGGTATATGGATTATCCCCATTGAAGTGGACTACTTAGCTCTCTATACAATATGGCTGTAACAACAACTCGTATATCGATTATCCCCATTGAAGTGGACTACTTAGCTCTCTATACAATATGGCTGTAACAACAACTGGTATATGGATTATCCCCATTGAAGTGGACTACTTAGCTCTCTATACAATATGGCTGTAACAACAACTCGTATATCGATTATCCCCATTGAAGTGGACTACTTAGCTCTCTATACAATATGGCTGTAACAACAACTGGTATATCGATTATCCCCATTGAAGTGGACTACTTAGCTCTCTATACAATATGGCTGTAACAACAACTCGTATATCTATTATCCCCATTGAAGTGGACTACTTAGCTCTCTATACAATATGGCTGTAACAACAACTGGTATATGGATTATCCCCATTGAAGTGGACTACTTAGCTCTCTATACAATATGGCTGTAACAACAACTCGTATATCGATTATCCCCATTGAAGTGGACTACTTAGCTCTCTATACAATATGGCTGTAACAACAACTCGTATATCGATTATCCCCATTGAAGTGGACTACTTAGCTCTCTATACAATATGGCTGTAACAACAACTGGTATATCGATTATGCCCATTGAAGTGGACTACTTAGCTCTCTATACAATATGGCTGTAACAACAACTGGTATATGGATTATCCCCATTGAAGTGGACTACTTAGCTCTCTATACAATATGGCTGTAACAACAACTGGTATATCGATTATCCCCATTGAAGTGGACTACTTAGCTCTCTATACAATATGGCTGTAACAACAACTCGTATATCGATTATCCCCATTGAAGTGGACTACTTAGCTCTCTATACAATATGGCTGTAACAACAACTGGTATATCGATTATCCCCATTGAAGTGGACTACTTAGCTCTCTATACAATATGGCTGTAACAACAACTCGTATATCGATTATCCCCATTGAAGTGGACTACTTAGCTCTCTATACAATATGGCTGTAACAACAACTCGTATATCGATTATGCCCATTGAAGTGGACTACTTAGCTCTCTATACAATATGGCTGTAACAACAACTCGTATATCGATTATCCCCATTGAAGTGGACTACTTAGCTCTCTATACAATATGGCTGTAACAACAACTGGTATATCGATTATCCCCATTGAAGTGGACTACTTAGCTCTCTATACAATATGGCTGTAACAACAACTGGTATATCGATTATCCCCATTGAAGTGGACTACTTAGCTCTCTATACAATATGGCTGTAACAACAACTGGTATATCGATTATCCCCATTGAAGTGGACTACTTAGCTCTCTATACAATATGGCTGTAACAACAACTGGTATATCGATTATCCCCATTGAAGTGGACTACTTAGCTCTCTATACAATATGGCTGTAACAACAACTGGTATATCGATTATCCCCATTGAAGTGGACTACTTAGCTCTCTATACAATATGGCTGTAACAACAACTAGTTTAGATAGTTTGATAATTCAAATTTTACATCAAAGGAATTGAATTACATTACTATTATGGGAAACTTATTTAAATCCGTTTTCAGTGGAACAATATTTAAGATATATTAAAACGTTAGGAACAATGGATTAATAGTGATAATTTATTTGTCAGTACAGCATCATTTGATGCCACAGCTTGTCAATCTTCAAACGTGTCAAAATACTAATCCTACGCTCAGAACATAATGGAACATTGATCAAAGATAGGCACATTTCTTTAATGTAAAAAAATAGTAGAATGTTAATATACCAATTAAATTGGAGTACATGAAAAAATAAATATCAAATTACAGAACAAGAGATATCAGACATATTATTTCTACTTGACCTACATTTATATCGTGGGCATATACTTCAGAAATGACACTATTATAGTTTCTAGTTAGATCTCGAAGACATGGTATAACCCGTGGCTACTGTATAATACATACTCGAAGACATGATAAAACATGTGGTTACTGTAAAATATATACTCGAAGACATGATAAAACATGTGATAACTGTAAAATACATACTCGAAGTCATGATAAAACATGTGGTTAATGTATAATATATATTCGAAGACATGATAAAACATGTGGTTACTGTATAATACATACTCGAAGATATGATAATACTTGTGGTTACTGTAAAATATATACTCGAAGACATGATAAAACATGTGGTTAATGTATAATGCATACTCGAAGACATGATAAAACATGTGGTTACTGTAAAATACATACTCGAAGACATGATAAAACATGTGGTTAATGTATAATGCATACTCGAAGACATGATATAACATGTGGTTAATGTATAATACATACTCGAAGATATGATAAAACATGTGGTTACTGTAAAATACATACTCGAAGACATGATAAAACATGTGGTTAATGTATAATACATACTCGAAGACATGATAAAACATGTGGTTAATGTATAATGCATACTCGAAGACATGATATAACATGTGGTTAATGTATAATGCATACTCGAAGACATGATATAACATGTGGTTAATGTATAATACATACTCGAAGATATGATAAAACATGTGGTTACTGTAAAATACATACTCGAAGACATGATAAAACATGTGGTTACTGTAAAATACATACTCGAAGACATGATAAAACATGTGGTTAATGTATAATACATACTCGAAGATATGATAAAACATGTGGTTAATGTATAATACATACTCGAAGACATGATAAAACATGTGGTTAATGTATAATACATACTCGAAGATATGATAAAACATGTGGTTACTGTATAATACATACTCGAAGATATGATAAAACATGTGATTACTGTAAAATACATACTCGAAGACATGATATAACATGTGGTTAATGCATAATGCATACTCGAAGACATGATAAAACATGTGGTTACTGTGCAATATATACTCGAAGATATGATAAAACATGTGGTTAATGTACAATATATACTCGAAGATATGATAAAACATGTGGTTACTGTGCAATATATACTCGAAGACATGATATAACATGTGGTTAATGTATAATGCATACTCGAAGACATGATATAACATGTGGTTAATGTATAATGCATACTCGAAGATATGATAAAACATGTGGTTACTGTGCAATATATACTCGAAGACATGATAAAACATGTGGTTAATGTATAATGCATACTCGAAGACATGATATAACATGTGGTTAATGTATAATACATACTCGAAGATATGATAAAACATGTGGTTACTGTAAAATACATACTCGAAGACATGATAAAACATGTGATTACCGTATAATGCATACTCGAAGACATGATAAAACATGTGGCTACTGTAAAATACATACTCGAAGACATGATAAAACATGTGGTTACTGTGCAATATATACTCAAAGATGCAAAACAACCCGTTGCTTTTGTAGACTACATACTCGAAGATGGAAACAATTCGTAGCTACTGTAGAATATCTAATCGAAGATGGAAAAACAACCAGTTGTTTTTGTATAATACATACTCGAAGATGAAAAACAATACGTAGCTACTGTAAAATACATAAACGAAGATGAAAAACAACCCTTAGCTACCGTATAATACATACTCAAAGATGAAACGCAACCCGTATCTATTGTGTAATACATACTCGAAGATGAAAGACAACCCGTAGTTACTCTATAATACATACTCGAGGATAAAAAAAAATCCGTATCTACTGTATACTAGTAATACATACTCGAAGATGAAAAACAACCCTTAGCTACTGTATATCACATACTCGAAGATAACAAAACAAATCATAGCTACTGTATAATACATACTCGAAGATGAAAAACAACCAGTAGCTACTGTATAATACATACTCGAAGATTAAAAACAATTCGTAGCTACTGTATAATACATAGTCGAAGATGAAAAACTATCCGTAGCTACTCTATAATGCATACTCGAAGATGGAAAAAAACGGAAGCTTCTGTATAATACATATTTGAAGATGTAAAAAAACGGTACCTACTCTCTAATTACGAGTTGTTTTTATTCTTGGGCTATGTCTAATGCAGAAGTAACGGGATGGTTTTCGTCTTCCAGTATGTATAATACAGTAGCCACGGATTATATCATGTCTTCGAGTATATATTATACAGTAGCCACGAATTATATCATGTCTTCGAGTATGTATTATACTGTAGCCACGGGCTATATCATGTCTTCGAGTAGGTATTATACAGTAGCCACGAGCTATATCATGTCTTCGAATATGTATTATACAGTAGCCACGGGTTATATCATGTCTTCAAGTATGTATTATACAGTACCCACGGGTTATATCATGTCTTCAAGTATGTATTATACAGTAGCCACGGGCTATATCATGTCTTCGAGTATCTATTATACAGTAGCCACGGGCTATATCGTGTCTTCGAGTATGTATTATACAGTAGCCACGGGTTATATCATGTCTTCGAGTATCTATAATACCGTAGCCACGGGCTATATCATGTCTTCGAGTATCTATTATACAGTAGCCACAGGTTATATCATCTTCGAGTATCTATTATACAGTAGCCACGGGTTATATCATGTCTTCGAGTATGTATTATACAGTATCCACGGGTTATATCATGTCTTCGAGTATCTATTATACAGTAGCCACGGGCTATATCATGTCTTCGAGTATCTATTATACAGTAGCCACAGGATGTATCATGTCTTCGAGTATCTATTATACAGTAGCCACAGGATATATCATATCTTCGAGTATGTATTATAGAGTAGCCACGGGTTATATCATTTCTTCGAGTATGTATTATACAGTAGCCATGGGTCATATTATGTCTTCGAGTATCTATTATACAGTAGCCACGGGTTATATCATGTCTTAGAGTATGCATTATACATTAGCCACGGGCTATATCATGTCTTCGAGTATCTATTATACAGTAGCTACGGGTTATATCATGTCTTCGAGTATGTATTATACAGTAGCCACAGGTTATATCATGTCTTCGAGTATGTATTATACAGTAGCCACGGGTTATATCAAGTCTTCGAGTATGTATTATACAGTAGTCACGGGTTATATTATTTCTTCGAGTATGTATTATACAATAGCCACAGGTCATATCATGTCTTCGAGTATGCATTATACAGTAGCCACGGGTTATATCAAGTATTCGAGTATGTATTATACAGTAGCCACGGGTTATATCATGTCTTCGAGTATGCATTATACAGTAGCCACGGGTTATATCCTGTCTTCGAATAAGTATTATACAGTAGCCACGGGTTGTATTATGTCTTTGAGTATGTATTATACAGTAGCCACGGGTTATAGCATGTCTTCGAGTATGTATTATACAGTAGCCACAGGTTATATCATGTCTTCCAGTATGTATTATACAGTAGCCACGGGTTATATTATGTCTTCGAATATGTATTATACAGTAGCCCCAGGTTATATCATGTCTTCGAGTATGTATTATAAAGTAGCCACGGGTTATATTATGTCTTCGAATATGTATTATACAGTAGTCACGGGTTATATTATGTCTTCGAGTATGTATTATACAGTAGCCACGGATTATATTATGTCTTCGAGTATGTATTATACAGTAGCCACGGATTATATTATGTCTTCGAGTATGTATTATACAGTAGCCACGGATTATATTATGTCTTCGAGTATGTATTATACAGTAGCCACGGATTATATTATGTCTTCGAGTATGTATTATACAGTAGCCACGGGTTATATTATGTCTTCGAATATGTATTATACAATAGCCACGGATTATATTATGTCTTCGAGTATGTATTATACAGTAGCCACGTCAAATATCATGTCTTCGAGTATGTATTATACAGTAGCCACGGATTATATTATGTCTTCGAGTATGTATAATACAGTAGCCACGGGTTATATCATGTCTTCGAGTATGTTTTATACAGTAGCCACAGGTTATATCATGTCTTCGAGTATGTATTATACAGTAGCCACGGGTTATATTATGTCTTCGAATATGTATTATACAGTAGCCACGGGTTATATCATGTCTTCGCTTATGTATTATACAGTAGCCACGGGTTATATTATGTCTTCGAGTATGTATTATACAGTAGCCACATGTTATATTATGTCTTCGAGTATGTATTATACAGTAGCCACAGGTTATATTATGTCTTCGAGTATGTATTATACAGTAGCCACAGCTTATATCATGTCTTCGAGTATGCATTATACAGTAGCCACGGGTTATATCATGTTTTCGAGTATGCATTATACAGTAGCCACGGCTAATATCATGTCTTCGAGTATGTATTATACAGTAGCCACGGGCTATATCATGTCTTCAAGTATGTATTATACAGTAGCCATGGGCTACATCATGTCTTTGGGTATGTATTAAATAGTAGCCACGGGTTATATCATGTTTTCGAATAAGTATTATACAGTAGCCTCGGATTATATTATGTCTTCGAGTATGTATTATACAGTAGCCACATGTTATATTATGTCTTCGAGTATGTATTATACAGTAGCCACGGGTTATATTATTTCTTCGAGTATGTATTATACAATAGCCACAGGTTATATCATGTCTTCGAGTATGTATTATACAGTAGCCACGGGTTATATTATGTCTTCGAGTATGTATTATACAGTAGCCACGGCTTATAGCATGTCTTCAAGTATGTAGTATACAGTAGCCACGGAATATATTATGTCTTCGAGTATGTATTATACAGTAGCCACAGGTTATATTATGTCTTCGAGTATGTATTATACAGTAGCCACGGGTTATACTATGTCTTCCAGTATGCATTATACAGTAGCCACGGGTTATAGTATGTCTTCGAGTATGTATTATACAGTAGCCACGGGTTATAGTATGTCTTCCAGTATGCATTATACAGTAGCCACGGGTTATAGCATGTCTTCGAGTATGTATTATACAGTAGCCACGGGTTATACTATGTCTTCCAGTATGCATTATACAGTAGCCACGGGTTATAGCATGTCTTCGAGTATGTATTATACAGTAGCCACAGCTTATATCATGTCTTCGAGTATGTATTATACAGTAGCCACGTGTTATATCATGTCTTCGAGTATGTATTATACAGTAGCCACGGATTATATTATGTCTTCGATTATGTATTATACAGTAGCCACAGGTTATATCATGTCTTCGAGTATGTATTATACAGTAGCCACGGCTTATAGCATGTCTTCAAGTATGTAGTATACCGTAGCCACGGATTATATTATGTCTTCGAGTATGTATTATACAGTAGCCACGGGATATATCATGTCTTCGAGTATGTTTTATACAGTAGCCACGGGTTATAGCATGTCTTCGAGTATGTATTATACAGTAGCCACGGGTTATACTATGTCTTCCAGTATGCATTATACAGTAGCCACGGGTTATAGCATGTCTTCGAGTATGTATTATACAGTAGCCACAGCTTATATCATGTCTTCGAGTATGTATTATACAGTAGCCACGTGTTATATCATGTCTTCGAGTATGTATTATACAGTAGCCACGGATTATATTATGTCTTCGATTATGTATTATACAGTAGCCACAGGTTATATCATGTCTTCGAGTATGTATTATACAGTAGCCACGGCTTATACCATGTCTTCAAGTATGTAGTATACAGTAGCCACGGATTATATTATGTCTTCGAGTATGTATTATACAGTAGCCACGGGATATATCATGTCTTCGAGTATGTTTTATACAGTAGCCACGGGTTATAGCATGTCTTCGAGTATGTATTATACAGTAGCCACGGGTTATACTATGTCTTCCAGTATGCATTATACACTAGCCACGGGTTATAGCATGTCTTCGAGTATATATTATACAGTAGCCACAGCTTATATCATGTCTTCAAGTATGTATTATACAGTAGCCACGGGTTATATTATGTCTTTGGGCATATATTATACAGTAGCCACGGGTTATAGCATGTCTTCGAGTATGCATTATACACTAGCCACGGCTTATAGCATGTCTTCAAGTATGTAGTATACAGTAGCCACGGATTATATTATGTCTTCGAGTATGTATTATACAGTAGCCACGGGTTATATCATGTTTTCAAGTATGTATTATACAGTAGCCACGGGCTATATCATGTCTTCGAGTATGTATTATACAGTAGCCACGGGTTATAGCATGTCTTCGAGTATGTATTATACAGTAGCCACGGGTTATACTATGTCTTCCAGTATGCATTATACAGTAGCCACGGGTTATAGCATGTCTTCGAGTATGTATTATACAGTAGCCACAGCTTATATCATGTCTTCGAGTATGTATTATACAGTAGCCACAGCTTATATCATGTCTTCGAGTATGTATTATACAGTAGCCACAGCTTATATCATGTCTTCGAGTATGTATTATACAGTAGCCACGGGCTATAGCATGTCTTCGAGTATGTATTATACAGTAGCCACGGGTTATATCATGTCTTCGAGTATGTATTATACAGTAGCCACGGGTTATATCATGTCTTCGAGTATGTATTATACAGTAGCCACGGATTATATCATGTCTTCGAGTATGTATTATACAGTAGCCACGTGGTATATTATGTCTTCGAATATGTATTATACAGTAACCACGGGTTTTTTAGTTTAAACATATTTTATTTGCCAATTAAACAGACAAAATGGATTAGACACAAGTTAAGCAAACTTATGTAGTCTTCTCCAAATTACAATATGTTACAATAAAGGAGTACATAAAAGGCATGCATTACTATATGTAGCACTAATAACGAATCAATGATAAATATTCACAAACAGAAAGAAAAAGAAAATTAAGATGGATTCATATGATGTGCATGTTCACCCAATTCAATTCCAGTTATACAATAAGGAATCTTTTTGAACATTTAATATAATCAAAAACATATTTAAATATAATACAATTTTGTTCACAAGTTAACTTATCACTGCCACATGTCAGAAATTCAATATCTAGAGTGTAGCAAGTTGTAACCCTGTTGATATTACCTATTAATATAGTTCTGGCTTGTATGTATATAGGACAATCCAAAAAGAAATGTTTTAAATTTTCAAGGGCTGCACCACATCGACAAGATGGGTCAGATACGATTCCAACTCGAAATAAGTCAAAATTCAAAAACGAAGCTGAATTTCTTAGCTGAGTTAAAATAATATTTAATTTTCGAGGATCACAGAAAAAATGCTTAGGGACAGAATGATTTTCAGTTTCGTCGATATTCTTTAATTCAGATTTGAATTTTGATAAAGTATCAACGTTTCGAATATTGTTATTTAAACTATTCCACATTTTTATTGTGGAGGGGATAAAGGAATCACTAGTCGAAGACAGTCTACAGAAAGGTAAAATAATATCATTCCCATTTCTCAACGGATATACTGACGTACGTTGTATGGTGGGGAGAATCAATGTACAAAGATAATTAGGGGTATTTTTATTAACTATATTATAAAAAAGTTGAAGCTTCCTTCTCTTCCGTCTCGCAGATAATAATTCCCAACCTGTCTCTCTATATAAAATTTCAGTTTTGGTAAAAATAGGTAAGCCTGTAACAATTCTGGCAGCTTCCAGTAGAAGTTGTTCCAGTTTTTGTGAATTTCCAATCCCACAGTTATCCCATAGTTCACATGCATATTCAAAAAGTGGTCTAATGTACACAAGATATAGTTTATCTAAATTAGTGCGACTAAGACGGTATTTCAATTTATGTAGAATGTTCAAATGTTTAGATACACTACTTTTAATATTATCAACATGGTTATTCCACTTAGCATCATTGCTAAATGTAACACCTAAGTGTTTATGAGAGGTGGTAATGGGCACTGATTTTCCATTAAAAGAGAAATCAAGATTCTCTGGAACGCTACGATTAGAGAAAGTCATGATTTCTGTTTTGTCAGGATTAAATGACATAAGCCATTTTTTGGACCATATATCCATTTCATTCAAATCATGAGCAATAACATTTTTCAACTGCATTGTGTCCTGATTTGAATAACCAAGCGAAGTGTCATCTGCAAATAGTCTGCTCAGTGATATAAGTTTGTCAGCAATATCATTTATATAGATAATAAATAAGAGAGGTCCAAGGACAGAGCTTTGTGGAACACCGACAGATATTTCACAATATGCTGAAGATTTATTTTTAATAACAACTTTTTGTCGTCTGGCTTTTAAATAACTTTTAAACCAATTAATTAAATTTCCAGTTATCCCATATGCTTTCATTTTATGTAAAAGGCCTCGGTGCCAAACTTGATCAAATGCCTTAGAAAAGTCACAAAATACAAAACAATTTGCTTCCTTCTTCTCCAATGAATTTAAAATGCTATTATAAATTTCTAATAACTGATGTACTGTTGAATGCTTAGGAAGAACACCGGATTGACATTCATATATTAGTTTATTTTGGTGGAGATAGTTATAAACATGTTTGTATATAACTCTCTCCATTATTTTCCCAACACAACTTATAAGCGATATAGGTCTGTAATTAGACGGCAATGAAGAATCCCCCTTTTTAAATACTGCAATAACATGAGCTAGTTTCCAGTTCGTCGGATATTTACTTTCGTGGAGTGATGTATTAAATATTATTTGTAAAGGCAATGCTATACTATTTGGACATAGTTTTAACATTTTATGGCTGATGACATCCGGCCCCGATGCCTTATTTGGATGAAGAAGTTGTATTATGTCAGAAATTTCTTGGATACTTACATTAATATCAGTTATATTATTATTTGTTTTCAGTTCGATATCGGGGAGGGGCGCATTTGCTTCATCCAATTTGGATATAAAACCAAAGTACTTGTTTAATAAATCACATTTTTCCTCGTCATCATAGGCGAACTCTTCTAAATTTGTATCATTAATTATGTTTTGAAGAGGGGGGAGATTACCAGATCCTTTATTTGACTTTAAAAGCATTTTCATAATTTTCCAATAAGCTTTATTATTTGATGCATTTTCAAGAATAATGTTATCTAAGTTGATTTCAAAATTTTCTTTTGCCATCTTTTTAAAATTATTTACCCTGTTTCTCTGTTTTTTATATTTACAAATATCCGAGTTTCTATGATATTTTAACATTACTTTACGAAGTCGGTCCCTGATACGTATTTCTTTCCGGATTTCACTGGTGAACCACGGTTTGTCATTATATCTAACAATAACTGTCTTGGTTGGAATACACTCCCTTGCCAATTCGAGAAATGTTTTGGTAAATTGATTACACATGTCATCTACATCATTAAATTGGCAGAGGAGGGTTATCCAGTCAACTATTTCTAGTTTTTCAATAAATTTTTGTTTATCAACTTTGTCATATAACCAGACTTCCCGTTTGAATAAAACAGAAACACTCTTTGGACATTGTTAAAAAGCCACAGAGGCATCGTGATCACTAATTTCTGATGGTATTTTTAAAACATCAGAATATATATAATTCATAGTATCACTAATAATAATAGGATCAAGTAAAGTATTACTATGAGCTGTAATTCTTGTGGGTTTACTGATAATATTTATTAAGCTAAACAACATCATAGTTTCTATTAATTTATTATTATTAGCTATAAATAAGTCGGAATTCAAATCACCCAAAATCGCAATATTATCGTTTACCTGGTAACCCATCCCTATTGCATGATTTAATCGTGTCCATTATTCATTGTCCGTCCATTCAGGTCGATAAGTGTTACACAAAAGGAAGGTTTGACCTCTAGCTCGCACTTTTACCCAGATAGTTTCGTCAGTGTCGTTTTCTAAGTCAGTTACACTTTCAACAAATATATCATCTTTAAAATAAATGAGAAGTCCACCGCCTGAGTTATTACGATCCTTTCTGATGAAGATTTTTGAAAAGAAATCAAGTGATAAATCATCGTTATTTATATTCACATCTAAACGGGTTATATCATGTCTTCGAGTATGTATTATACAGTAGCCACGGGTTATATCATGTCTTCAAGTATGTATTATACAGTAGCCACAGGTTATATCATGTCTTCGAGTATGTATTATACAGTAGCCACGGGTTATATCATGTCTTCAAGTATGTATTATACAGTAGCCACGGGTTATATCATGTCTTCGAGTATGCATTATACAGTAGCCACGGGATATATCATGTCTTCAAGTATGTATTATACAGTAGCCACGGGTTATATCATGTCTTCAAGTATGTATTATACAGTAGCCACGGGTTATATCATGTCTTCAAGTATGTATTATACAGTAGCCACGGGTTATATCATGTCTTCAAGTATGTATTATACAGTAGCCACGGGTTATATCATGTCTTCGAGTATGTATTATACAGTAGCCACGGGTTATATCATGTCTTCAAGTATGTATTATACAGTAGCCACGGGTTATATCATGTCTTCGAGTATGCATTATACAGTAGCCACGGGTTATATCATGTCTTCGAGTATGCATTATACAGTAGCCACGGGTTATAGCATGTCTTTGGGTAGGTATTATACAGTAGCCACGGGTTATATCATGTCTTCAAGTATGTATTATACAGTAGCCACGGGTTATATCATGTCTTCAAGTATGTATTATACAGTAGCCACGGGTTATATCATGTCTTCAAGTATGTATTATACAGTAGCCACGGATTATATCATGTCTTCAAGTATGTATTATACAGTGGCCACGGGTTATATCATGTCTTCAAGTATGTATTATACAGTAGCCACGGGTTATATCATGTCTTCAAGTATGTATTATACAGTAGCCACGGGTTATATCATGTCTTCGAGTATGCATTATACAGTAGCCACGGGTTATATCATGTCTTTGGGTATGTATTATACAGTAGCCACGGGTTATATCATGTCTTCAAGTATGTATTATACAGTAGCCACGGGTTATATCATGTCTTCAAGTATGTATTATACAGTAGCCACGGGTTATATCATGTCTTCGAGTATGCATTATACAGTAGCCACGGGTTATATCATGTCTTCAAGTATGTATTATACAGTAGCCACGGGTTATATCATGTCTTCAAGTATGTATTATACAGTAGCCACGGGTTATATCATGTCTTCAAGTATGTATTATACAGTAGCCACGGGTTATATCATGTCTTCAAGTATGTATTATACAGTAGCCACGGGTTATATCATGTCTTCAAGTATGTATTATACAGTAGCCACGGGTTATATTATGTCTTCAAGTATGTATTATACAGTAGCCACGGGTTATATCATGTCTTCAAGTATGTATTATACAGTAGCCACGGGTTATATCATGTCTTCAAGTATGTATTATACAGTAGCCACGGGTTATAGTATGTCTTCGAGTATGTTTTATACAGTAGCCACGGGTTATATCATGTCTTTGGGTATGTATTAAACAGTAGCCACGGGTTATATCATGTTTTCGAATAAGTATTATACAGTAGTCACGGATTATATTATGTCTTCGAGTATGTATTATACAGTAGCCACGGCTTATATTATGTCTTCGAGTATGTATTATACAGTAGCCACATGTTATATTATGTCTTCGAGTATGTATTATACAGTAGCCACGGGTTATATCATGTCTTCAAGTATGTATTATACAGTAGCCACGGGTTATATCATGTCTTCAAGTATGTATTATACAGTAGCCACGGGTTATATCATGTCTTCAAGTATGTATTATACAGTAGCCACGGGTTATATCATGTCTTCAAGTATGTATTATACAGTAGCCACGGGTTATAGTATGTCTTCGAGTATGTTTTATACAGTAGCCACGGGTTATATCATGTCTTTGGGTATGTATTAAACAGTAGCCACGGGTTATATCATGTTTTCGAATAAGTATTATACAGTAGTCACGGATTATATTATGTCTTCGAGTATGTATTATACAGTAGCCACGGCTTATATTATGTCTTCGAGTATGTATTATACAGTAGCCACATGTTATATTATGTCTTCGAGTATGTATTATACAGTAGCCACGGGTTATATTATGTCTTCGAGTATGTATTATACAGTAGCCACGGCTAATATCATGTCTTCGAGTATGTATTATACAGTAGCCACGGGCTATATCATGTCTTCGAGTATGTATTATACAGTAAAAAGTATATACCAGTTATTTTCTATATTCGATTATTTTTTTCTGTATTTTACAGTAGCTACTGATTGCCCGAAGATGAAATGCAACCCGTAGCTATCCTATGATACATAATCGAAGATATAATATTACTGGTATATACTTTATAATACTTAACCTAAGATAGATAATAACATGTAGCTATCGAACAATTAATGACTTAAGACTGAACAACCCTGACGCTATTGTCTTTATTAAGATAGAAAACAACATGAAGCTACTACATAATATATACTACAAAATAGAAGACATATCTTATACCTACTGCCGGTATTTAATCAATGCATGAAGACAACCTGAAGCTACTGTATTAATACGTTTGTGGATGAAAAAAAAAACCGGTGGTTACTGTATATTATATGTTGTGAGAAGGTACCCATGGGTACTATATAGCACGTGCTTGAAGATAGAAATAACATGTTGTTTGTGTACAATCCATTCATGGTCGAAGATAGAAATAAAATGTGGCTTGGCTTCTGTATAATACACGTTCGAATATATGTAATCAACACATACATTTTGTTCCACTTATTAAGCATATCAGTAATCAATTCATTAATCTATCATACAAAGTAACGAGAATCTTTATTTCTCTTAGGAACTGGTAATTCCGCATTAATCAATTGGACTTAATTAGTTAAGTATCTAACAATGACAACATTATTATTTGACCAATTCTGTCACATAGGTCATCTCCAGGTCTACTCGATTTGTATCACCACAAAAATAAATCATAGTATCCACGACATAGCTGAAAACATTGCTGAAATCAGCGTACAATAGAGGGTCGATCAACAAGTACTATGCCTAGCGTCGTATATAAAGATTATGTTTTTAAATATTGCCCGTGTAATGAGATAGTTATGCTGAAATAGACATCGCAAATTAGAAACAAAGAGGAGGCAACTCCACAACCCTTGACAAAATAACAACTAATATGTTATGACGTTATAATCTAAAAAAACACAACAACAACTTAAGTTCAAGAATACACATAGTCGTAAGTAATGTATGCCTCATAAACGATATTATGTTATAAGAACCAAACCTCACTCTTAGTTGATTTTATTTTGGGGGTAATATATTTGACAGTAGATAAATTTTATGAATATATATGTGACACGATCTGCGAAAAGGGATCTGATGGGTGTAGCAATTCGCTAAATATATTGTAAGTCTTAAAAAAAAATCTTATTTCAGTCAATTCTGACAACAAATAGCAGAGTAATGACATTCTAAACATTGTGTATCAAGGATCCCGTTTTCCTAAATCATCAATGTTTACGACGTCGGTGACGCTGTTTAACTCATCTGTTCTTTTTTTTTGGTCATGATCTAATAAAACAATCATAAGATTGAAACATATTTTTGATATCACTTACATCCACTTATTTACTCTTTAATAACATAGCTATATCCTATGTATAAGTACGGGTCTGTATGTTTAATTACTCTTTAATAACATAGCTATATCCTATGTATAAGTACGGGTCTGTATGTTTAATGACTCTTTAATAACATAGCTATATCCTATGTATAAGTACGGGTCTGTATGTTTAATGACTCTTTAATAACATAGCTATATCCTATGTATAAGTACGGGTCTATATGTTTAATGACTCTTTAATAACATAGCTATATCCTATGTATAAGTACGGGTCTGTATGTTTAATGACTCTTTAATAACATAGCTATATCCTATGTATAAGTACGGGTCTATATGTTTAATCACTCTTTAATAACATAGCTATATCATATGTATAAGTACGGGTCTATATGTTTAATCACTCTTTAATAACATAGCTATATCCTATGTATAAGTACGGGTCTGTATGTTTAATCACTCTTTAATAACATAGCTATATCCTATGTATAAGTACGGGTCTGTATGTTTAATCACTCTTTAATAACATAGCTATATCCTATGTATAAGTACGGGTCTATATGTTTAATGACTCTTTAATAACATAGCTATATCCTATGTATAAGTACGGGTCTGTATGTTTAATTACTCTTTAATAACATAGCTATATCCTATGTATAAGTACGGGTGACTCTTTAATAACATAGCTATATCCTATGTATAAGTACGGGTCTGTATGTTTAATGACTCTTTAATAACATAGCTATATCCTATGTATAAGTACGGGTCTGTATGTTTAATCACTCTTTAATAACATAGCTATATCCTATGTATAAGTACGGGTCTGTATGTTTAATGACTCCTTAATAACATAGCTATATCCTATGTATAAGTACGGGTCTGTATGTTTAATGACTCTTTAATAACATAGCTATATCCTATGTATAAGTACGGGTCTGTATGTTTAATCACTCTTTAATAACATAGCTATATCCTATGTATAAGTACGGGTCTATATGTTTAATGACTCTTTAATAACATAGCTATATCCTATGTATAAGTACGGGTCTGTATGTTTAATGACTCTTTAATAACATAGCTATATCCTATGTATAGGTACCGGTCTGTTTGTTTAATTACTCTTTAATAACATAGCTATATCCTATGTATAAGTATGGGTCTGTATGTTTAATGACTCTTTAATAACATAGCTATATCCTATGTATAAGTACGGGTCTGTATGTTTAATGACTCTTTAATAACATAGCTATATCCTATGTATAAGTACGGGTCTATATGTTTAATGACTCTTTAATAACATAGCTATATCCTATGTATAAGTACGGGTCTGTATGTTTAATCACTCTTTAATAACATAGCTATATCCTATGTATAAGTACGGGTCTGTATGTTTAATGACTCTTTAATAACATAGCTATATCCTATGTATAAGTACGGGTCTATATGTTTAATGACTCTTTAATAACATAGCTATATCCTATGTATAAGTACGGGTCTGTATGTTTAATCACTCTTTAATAACATAGCTATATCCTATGTATAAGTACGGGTCTGTATGTTTAATGACTCTTTAATAACATAGCTATATCCTATGTATAAGTACGGGTCTATATGTTTAATGACTCTTTAATAACATAGCTATATCCTATGTATAAGTACGGGTCTGTATGTTTAATCACTCTTTAATAACATAGCTATATCCTATGTATAAGTACGGGTCTATATGTTTATTTACTCTTTAATAACATAGCTATATCCTATGTATAAGTACGGGTCTGTATGTTTAATGACTCTTTAATAACATAGCTATATCCTATGTACAAGTACGGGTCTGTATGTTTAATCACTCTTTAATAACATAGCTATATCCTATGTATAAGTACGGGTCTGTATGTTTAATGACTCCTTAATAACATAGCTATATCCTATGTATAAGTACGGGTCTGTATGTTTAATGACTCTTTAATAACATAGCTATATCCTATGTATAAGTACGGGTCTGTATGTTTAATCACTCTTTAATAACATAGCTATATCCTATGTATAAGTACGGGTCTATATGTTTAATGACTCTTTAATAACATAGCTATATCCTATGTATAAGTACGGGTCTGTATGTTTAATGACTCTTTAATAACATAGCTATATCCTATGTATAAGTACGGGTCTATATGTTTAATGACTCTTTAATAACATAGCTATATCCTATGTATAAGTACGGGTCTGTATGTTTAATGACTCTTTAATAACATAGCTATATCCTATGTATAAGTACGGGTCTGTATGTTTAATGACTCTTTAATAACATAGCTATATCCTATGTATAAGTACGGGTCTGTATGTTTAATGACTCTTTAATAACATAGCTATATCCTATGTATAGGTACCGGTCTGTTTGTTTAATTACTCTTTAATAACATAGCTATATCCTATGTATAAGTACGGGTCTGTATGTTTAATCACTCTTTAATAACATAGCTATATCCTATGTATAAGTATGGGTCTATATGTTTAATGACTCTTTAATAACATAGCTATATCCTATGTATAAGTACGGGTCTGTATGTTTAATGACTCTTTAATAACATAGCTATATCCTATGTATAAGTACGGGTCTGTATGTTTAATGACTCTTTAATAACATAGCTATATCCTATGTATAAGTACGGGTCTGTATGTTTAATGACTCTTTAATAACATAGCTATATCCTATGTATAAGTACGGGTCTATATGTTTAATGACTCTTTAATAACATAGCTATATCCTATGTATAAGTACGGGTCTATATGTTTAATGACTCTTTAATAACATAGCTATATCCTATGTATAAGTACGGGTCTGTATGTTTAATCACTCTTTAATAACATAGCTATATCCTATGTATAAGTACGGGTCTGTATGTTTAATGACTCTTTAATAATATAGCTATATCCTATGTATAAGTACGGGTCTATATGTTTAATGACTCTTTAATAACATAGCTATATCCTATGTATAAGTACGGGTCTGTATGTTTAATCACTCTTTAATAACATAGCTATATCCTATGTATAAGTACGGGTCTATATGTTTATTTACTCTTTAATAACATAGCTATATCCTATGTATAAGTACGGGTCTGTATGTTTAATGACTCTTTAATAACATAGCTATATCCTATGTATAAGCACGGGTCTGTATGTTTAATCACTCTTTAATAACATAGCTATATCCTATGTATAAGTACGGGTCTGTATGTTTAATTACTCTATAATAACATAGCTATATCCTATGTATAAGTATGGGTCTGTATGTTTAATCACTCTTTAATAACATAGCTATATCCTATGTATAAGTACGGGTCTGTATGTTTAATGACTCTTTAATAACATAGCTATATCCTATGTATAAGTATGGGTCTGTATGTTTAATGACTCTTTAATAACATAGCTATATCCTATGTATAAGTACGGGTCTGTATGTTTAATGACTCTTTAATAACATAGCTATATCCTATGTATAAGGACGGGTCTGTATGTTTAATTACTCTTTAATAACATAGCTATATCCTATGTATAAGTACGGGTCTGTATGTTTAATTACTCTTTAATAACATAGCTATATCCTATGTATAAGTACGGGTCTGTATGTTTAATGACTCCTTAATAACATAGCTATATCCTATGTATAAGTACGGGTCTGTATGTTTAATCACTCTTTAATAACATAGCTATATCCTATGTATAAGTACGGGTCTGTATGTTTAATGACTCCTTAATAACATAGCTATATCCTATGTATAAGTACGGGTCTGTATGTTTAATCACTCTTTAATAACATAGCTATATCCTATGTATCAGTACGGGTCTGTATGTTTAATGACTCTTTAATAACATAGCTATATCCTATGTATAAGTACGGGTCTGTATGTTTAATCACTCTTTAATAACATAGCTATATCCTATGTATAAGTACGTGTCTATATGTTTAATTACTCTTTAATAACATAGCTATATCCTATGTATAAGTACGGGTCTATATGTTTAATTACTTTTTAATAACATAGCTATATCCTATGTATAAGTACGTGTCTGTATGTTTAATCACTCTTTAATAACATAGCTATATCCTATGTATAAGTACGGGTCTGTATGTTTAATGACTCTTTAATAACATAGCTATATCCTATGTATAAGTATGGGTCTGTATGTTTAATTACTCTTTAATAACATAGCTATATCCTATGTATAAGTACGGGTCTGTATGTTTAATCACTCTTTAATAACATAGCTATATCCTATGTATAAGTACGGGTCTGTATGTTTAATGACTCTTTAATAACATAGCTATATCTTATGTATAAGTACGGGTCTGTATGTTTAATTACTCTTTAATAACATAGCTATATCCTATGTATAAGTACGGGTCTGTATGTTTAATGACTCTTTAATAACATAGCTATATCCTATGTATAAGTACGGGTCTGTATGTTTAATGACTCTTTAATAACATAGCTATATCCTATGTATAAGTACGGGTCTATATGTTTAATGACTCTTTAATAACATAGCTATATCCTATGTATAAGTACGGGTCTGTATGTTTAATGACTCTTTAATAACATAGCTATATCCTATGTATAAGTACGGGTCTATATGTTTAATGACTCTTTAATAACATAGCTATATCCTATGTATAAGTACGGGTCTGTATGTTTAATCACTCTTTAATAACATAGCTATATCCTATGTATAAGTACGGGTCTATATGTTTAATGACTCTTTAATAACATAGCTATATCCTATGTATAAGTACGGGTCTATATGTTTAATGACTCTTTAATAACATAGCTATATCCTATGTATAAGTACGGGTCTGTATGTTTAATTACTCTTTAATAACATAGCTATATCCTATGTATAAGTACGGGTCTATATGTTTAATGACTCCTTAATAACATAGCTATATCCTATGTATAAGTACGGGTCTGTATGTTTAATCACTCTTTAATAACATAGCTATATCCTATGTATAAGTACGGGTCTGTATGTTTAATGACTCCTTAATAACATAGCTATATCCTATGTATAAGTACGGGTCTGTATGTTTAATCACTCTTTAATAACATAGCTATATCCTATGTATAAGTACGGGTCTGTATGTTTAATTACTCTTTAATAACATAGCTATATCCTATGTATAAGTACGGGTCTGTATGTTTAATTACTCTTTAATAACATAGCTATATCCTATGTATAAGTACGGGTCTATATGTTTAATTACTCCTTAATAACATAGCTATATCCTATGTATAAGTACGGGTCTGTATGTTTAATGACTCTTTAATAACATAGCTATATCCTATGTACGGGTCTGTATGTTTAATTACTCTTTAATAACATAGCTATATCCTATGTATAAGTACGGGTCTATATGTTTAATTACTCCTTAATAACATAGCTATATCCTATGTATAAGTACGGGTCTGTATGTTTAATGACTCTTTAATAACATAGCTATATCCTATGTATAAGTACGGGTGACTCTTTAATAACATAGCTATATCCTATGTATAAGTACGGGTGACTCTTTAATAACATAGTTATATCCTATGTACGGGTCTGTATGTTTAATTACACCTTTTGTACATTCTGAAGTTAATTAAATGTATTAATAGCATGATCTCCCTTTTTATGGGAAAATGGCACACGCTCTACCAAGAGCAATGGCAAACTATAATATTCTCACAAGAATATTTTTTAGTAAATAAAAAAAAATAACTAATTTTCTTCTTGCAACATTATAATTTAAAACAAATTATGGGAAACACATGCATGTTATTTGCGTTGAACTTTGTATGAAAGGGGACCGGCTTGCCCTCTTTAAAAGGAAATAACTCGTGTAAAACGCATAATTTTAGAAATCGGATATGTACAAATGGTTTATTGCCTAGGACTATAAGTCGACATTAGATAAAAGAATCGCTACTATTCATATAAGTAAAAACCCTGATCATGTCGTTCTACTGACTAGATTATAACATCATGTCGTTCTACTGACTAGATTATAACATCATGTCGTTCTACTGACTAGATTATAACATCATGTCGTTCTACTGACTAGATTATAACATCATGTCGTTCTACTGACTAGATTATAACATCATGTCGTTCTACTGACTAGATTATAACATCATGTCGTTCTACTGACTAGATTATAACATTTGAGATCCATGTGAATAATGGATGTCAGCATTAATGTTCACGTTCCTATAAGATCTTATTTACATGGTAAAAAACCCAATAGAACAATAATTAACCTCGTTACTGTCGTAAAAATACCCCAAAACAGTAGGATGTGTTCGATTCCTCTGGTTACTACAGTTTGCTTGATGTAGTGATTCCTCTTTCAAATCATTAATTCATATACAGTTTTTTCAATTTGTCATGGAAATATTTGTGAAAAAAGAAACATAAATAACATTTATAATCTCTACATTTATAATCTCTACATTTGTAATCTCTACATTTATAATCTCTACATCTATAATCTCTACATTTGTAATCTCTACATCTCTACATTTGTAATCTCTACATTTGTAATCTCTACATTTATAATCTACATTTATAATCTCTACATTTGTTTTGGCCACTCCGACTACATATGTTTCTTCTTTTGATCATTTGTAAGTTCATAATACGGGTGCATAATATCCCATTGAAAATAAATCGATCTAACTTTAATGTTTATTACCTATTTATCAAATAGGTAGTTCTTTTTGAAATGGACAGAATACAGTTTTAAATGAAATGCAGTGAGATTTGTAACATCTGTTTTAAAGCTACTTTGTCAAACATCTAATGTAGATCAGAAATGAGATAGTTTACTTCTCTAAAAAAAACATCAATCGCAAACAAGTCTTCTAAGTTAGAACTTGATGGTCGTTACGTCAATTACGTTTAACAATTGTGACGTATATGTTCTCTAATTTACTAATCGTAACAATAAACAAGACAAAGGAAGTAGACTATTCTTACCATAAAAATAAAATACAATAGAAATTACTTAAAAGATTTCCTACCTTGAGGAGAGGCTTCCATAACCGCATTTACGGAGAGCGGTTTCACCTCGGCTTCGGTGTCATTCATTTTGCTTTGTTACGTCATCACTTCCAAATTATCTCCTGGAAAATTACAAAGAGAAAATCTGGAATCATAGTTATCCAACATTAAGTTCCATAAATATACGTTAAATGAAGATTTAAATGAATCCACAAGACGATTTCGCTAAACGCACCCTACTGGTTAGGTCAGGCTGCAACTAAAAACCACAGGTTAACTTTTAATACGTACATACTATCTGAAATCGATGTCAATTTGTATTCTGTGTCTATTTATCTGAGGCAGATGCCGAAAACCTGGATTAACCTTCAATTAGTGTAAAACATTTAATGTACAAACATCGTAAGATTTCATAGTGATTTATAGAAACTTTATAAAAGTAGCTTTATATAAATTATAAATTAAAATAGATATGGAATTATTAAAAACACAAATTCAATACTTAATAGGAATATTTGTGAAAGGTTTGTAAAAATAAAGATGTATTTAAACGTTGGAAATAGCACGCGCTGAAGTAATTGCCGAGAATTTTGTTTAGTATAAAAGGCTTTCAATTTAATGAACACATTTAAAAACAACATTGATATTCGATACATATACTTTTTGAAAAAGAAACATTTTGATTTCAGAATGTATGTTTTTTTTTACCTTTAGATAATCAAAGATCAGCTATAAATATTCAATCATAATCCCCATAGACATCAACATCAATTAAGTAAAAACGTTAATTAAACAACAGGGATAGATTTAATTATAATAGTTTTTAGTTATTTTAGCCATAAACATGTTGTCTCTCCTTACTAAAACAATCACAGCTACGGATTAACCTACGTAAAGGGATTATAGTGTTAATCTGAACAAAATAATAAATCATTAATAATATACATTAGTAATAACTAATAGGTTGTTATACAGTGTTATGTACAATATGGAAAGATATTGTACGAGTCTGTATTGGATTGAAAACCCGTATTGGACGAAACGCCCCAGTCGTCGAGTCCAATACGGGTTTGCAATACAATACGGATAAGTGCAATATATTTCCATATTGTACATAACACTGTATAATGACCTATTTATTATACAGCTGAAATGATCAATACTATAGCAACAATTTTATACTTTTAATACAGTCTAAATAGAACAATTGCACAACAGTATTTCGTTAGGAAAATGTTCTGTATCAATACAGATCTCGGAATCTCTAAAATGAATTAAAAACAGCAAAATAACTGAACAACAATTATTCTAAACAACTTTTCCCCCCTTAAACTGTTAAATATCGAACAAGTTAATTTGATTGTAGATTACAATTAAAAATAATTTACTAGCACACGACAAAAACCAACGAGTTACTTTCCTTACATAATGTACAATACGAAAAAAAACCCGTATTGGACGTCCAATGCGAAAAAAATACGGCTTCCGGTTGTACAATACGGGGAAAATAATGTACGGTCACATGTCTTAAATGGGTGTTTTTGATTGGATTAAAATTATAGCTGTATAATAAACGTAAGCTATTAAATTTTTGTTACCCATAAAAACTATCAGATATGATTGATGCCTTAATAAAATGTGTTTCTGTAACTTATAAATGTTATGAAATGTACGCGCATCGGGGAAAAAAGGTGCAACTGTTCGCGTTTTGAGATCGATCAAGAAATGGACGCCATCTTATTAATTATCGGCATTGTTTACGGGGTTTGCCGAATCGTCATTAAATCAGTACAGCAATGCACTTATTTCTTATTTTCTGTGAATCTGCTATTAGTCGGCGTTAATTACGAACAAAGAGCCATGCAAGTTTGCCGTTAATAAGCGACAAAATACAAATTATTTGTTTTTACCTGTTTTTAGTAAGTTCAGTTGCATACGGATCGCGGTTTATTAAGCGTAAACTGACCCAAACCAGGTTATATCGTATAACCTGTTCAACAATTTCAAATATTCCATAATTGTATTATGGAGACACCAAGGAAACCGCTGAATAAATACTGGTGTTCGGTACCCCACTATCTGTCTGATATCAGAAATATATACATAAAGGCAGATCGTTTTCCTTTGATGATGCTGACAGCCGCAAATAAAGAAAGAAAACAAATTAAATTTTAAAGAAGTATTTGTCTCTGCATTGAAGTCTTTGATACAAATAAAACAATTTAATTTACAGAAAATGTTAAGTTGAGGATCGAACGTTAAAACGGCACATATCGATTGGAGTTTTTGTTGTGTACATTGACACCGGAAGTTCAATGCCAGGAGTTCCATCGAAATCACGTGATCTGGCGGACGAAAATAACAAAATTGTGACGGAATGGAAATGATTTGAAACAACCGTATTGTAACATGCTTCAACGTTACCTGGAATATAATATATTAAAAAGTTTTCATAAAATCACGAATTAAGATATTAAAACATTTCCACAAAATTAATCACAATCAATGCTTGATTGTTGTATTCTGATGAATATCATTTTGTTCTCCCATTCAGATGGTGTCTTTCCACCTTATCGTAGACAATTTAAGATTTGTTAATGTTGTCAGATACGGAGATTGAATTGTGCTGACAACTCCATGTATCATAATTGGCATGACTTTACATTTCAGTCAGACATTGAAAAACAACACACTGCTCAAATATCTATGGATTGTCTTCCAGGTATCCAACAAGCCATACAAGAGGAGTGAAACAACATCTCACCGACCGTAATTTCGCACATCCTCATGTCAATGAGACGTTATCTACAATATGTCTACGAATGGCAATATTGCTCTTTGTTAACCTGTATGCCCCTTGATCGGAATATGAAGGTTTATTTTAATACAAAATTTCTAAGACGCTAAATTTATATTGATTTGCCCATGATGTGTAACCTTTCTTTTGTCCCTCGGTGTTTTTGGGGTAATCGGTTATTTATGCATAATGACCATTTTAATGATATGTTTTATAATAGGTAGGAAATAATTCAATATATACCTGTATACTACAATTAGCATATACTATCGGAAACAAACGCTTATAGACACGGACCTGCTGCCTACAAATTATCCTGTTCTATTTATAAAAATTACATGCCAAAGTATAAAGCTATCTCATATTTCCACATGCTTGTTAACATCATCTTAAAATTCATCTTTTATCACACATCATGTGGACGACTTCATCATTTATAATTAATTAACATGTATTTAATGCAATAGTTAATCATGTTGATAAAGAACCGAAGGATCGTTGTAAATAGATAAATGCAAATTATGGTAACATTTTAACATAGGATTCCAATTTTCTGCATGGAAATAGATTTATATGGCAATAATAGAGTTTTTTATTTTGTAACACATTGGTTGATATGGTGTATACTTTAGGAGTATATTTTTAGCATCAGCACCGTGTCAATAGTTTATGATTGTTTGGTATTAAATCTGTAAAAGAAGTATTAATTGTATTTTATTTTCATTTATTTTACTTATCTAGTTGTCAATTAACAACGAATCTTCATTTACCATGTTGAAACTCATCGCTACCGGAACATTTAGTGTATACAATGCGAAATGCTAGAATACACCAAAAGGGTAATCAGAAGCCATAAGCTTGAGGACAGATACAACAATGGATAAAAGTAAATTGACAAAGGGACAAACAATAGTCTACAAAACACTGCACAGAAAAAAACTAAAGAAGGAGCATGACGAACCCCACTATAAACGGAACTGAATAATAATTGCGTCAAGGGATAATTACACCTGTGCTATGTATCAACGAGTTGTTACATTTGTACAATTAAATATTGACTAAACTTGTAATGGATATGCCGGCTTCCTACAGAATTACTAAAACTATATTTGTCATTTGTAAAAGAGTAATGTCCCAATAACAGATCGCTTTCTACTTTGTCTGAGATTTTATGATTTTATACTGTAATAAAGTCAGATTTATTTGACTATTGCTTCGCTTAGAAACATTTATAGTATTCTATATCAAGGTCCTTTATTCTGATTTGTGAAATAACCTTGATTCAGTCAAATTCCGTTTGATAAAAAAAATATAATGTTTTCCTTTCATTTTTAAATCTTTAATATTGCTGAAATAGTAGAGCATTCGTATCCTAAGTGGAGTTCAATATTTCTGTATAATGACATATTATCTATATGCATGGTGTGTGTCATAGCTTAAGCAATAGAAGCAGGACTAACTGTAGGCGTAAACATTTGTGTCTGCTCTTCCATGTTAGAGATTCTAACCTTCATGGGACAAACATTACTGAAGAAGTTCACAAATTAATATTACTGTTATGTATAGTAAGAAAACAACACAAGGAAAAACATGATTTACTATATATATATAATTGTATAGTAGAAAGGTGATAAAACACGGCAACAAAGCTTACATTTGAAACACTTCAATAAAAAATGCGTGTCACGAATGTCATTAGTTATGGCATAAAAAGGGGTCGGCGAGAGATATTTGACGAAATTAGGAAACACTGTAACCGTCTTGATTAGATGTCGTCAATCTGATTAAAATGTCCAGACTTTTGACAGAACCCGATTTGAGGTCATATCTAGATGAATTTTCTGATATGAATACATTTAAAAGAATAACTAATCAGAGAACTTTACGTTTGTGATGCAATAATGAAAAAAGGGTGAAAGGCGCTGCTAACATTTTACTCATTAAGTATTGATTGATTATTGGTTGCTAAATGTCTAGCGGCATGCATATTGAGGACGAGCGCAAAGCGAACTACAGAGGCGGATTTAGAGGGGAGCGTGCGGGGCGTCCACCCCCCTAAAATTCACAAAGCATATATTATACAACGTTAATTAAGCAGTTCAACAAACAACTTTTTCATGAATGGTTAACTCGTGACCTGCAGTAAAACATTCCTGCACATTGTAAATACACGTTGGGTGTGTTCGCTGATTCATCTATGGATTCGCCGTCAACAGTTCAAAAAAATTTCCATTCTGATTGGTTCCGAGGTACCAGACATCAACTAGTTTCTCACGCTAATTAAACATTATTTCTTCATTCTTTTTTTTGTTGTTGATATTTTTGTTAAATTTGTAACTTCATGATAAAAAGCTTGTGTTGTTTTGACCACAATGAATCCCTATTCTGTGGCAGCAATCTTATCTGAAACTGTTCAAAAGTCAAAATGAATTGTAAAGATATTAGGAGTAAATTTGGGATATCATTCCTAAAAGTTCTACCCATTGATAAATGATCAGTATACTGTCCGTCCGGATGAAGCTTTTCGTTTCGCCGTTGGTTCATTCATTGAAAACGTATGATTCGTTCTTGTTTATAGACAAACAAAGGCGAATATGTTACCATTAATGCTGCATGAAACGATTCTGATCATCTAATTTAGTTACGTTAGCTAATCAGAAATCAACAACAAGTTCATGTATTGACAATTTCCGCTTTTGTTTGTCTATAAACAAGAACGGTCGAATCATACGTTTTCAATGAATGAATCAAACGACGAAAAGAAAAGCTCCATCCGGATGGGGCAGTATTAACTAGAATCACCCGAAAGGACAAGCACAGAAAGTACAGACCAATTAGTGAAATGAGGAATGCGTTAAAATTAAACCAATAGTTCTTTGAAGGGTTAAAATATCGTGATCGATCAGTCATGAGTTGAACAATTCGCATCACGGCTGTTCAAACAAAGTTTTACTTTAGGTTCTTATAATCTGACAAAAACATATACTGTTAACAATTATCCGACAAAAGTAAGACTCTCAAAGTCAAGTTTTTTTGGTCTGATAAAAATGGTGTGGTTGGTTCAAAATTGTCGTTCAAATAAATGTCTGTAATTCTTCAAATCCCCAGAGCTTAAGGCCCCCTGGGCACCCTACCAGGACCCCCTGGGGGCCTTAAACGGTCCTCAGACCCATCGCCTACTCACGCCCCCCCCCTAACCACAAATGCTGGGTCTGCCCCTGAACTATATATATAAACAACATCAGAAATGTGGATTGAACCGGGGAGCCGATACCAGTACACATTAATAGCTGGGGAGCCGACACTAGTACCCATTATTAGCCGAGGAGCCGACACTAGTACGCATTATTAGCCGGAAAGCCGACACTAGAACCCATTATTAGCGGAAGCCGATATTAGCATCCATTATTAACCAGGAAGCCGATACTAGTACCCATTACTAGCCGGGGAGCCGATACTAGTACCCATTATTAGGCGGGGAGTCGACACTAGTATGTACTTAATAACTGCACGCGAGGTCAATAGCGAGATCTATTGTACCAAGGGGTAGACTACTTACCGGGACGAATGAACTAGTGAACGACTCTAAGAGGAGGTCACTAGTTTATCCGTCCCGGTCAATAGTCTACCCCGAGGGAAAATAAAGCTCGTTATTGATAAAGCGTGCAGTTATTAAGTACTTTATTACACCGACTTAAACAGGGGAGAGGGTAAACCATTTACTGTAATTCCGGTTTGTTGTTTTTTTTTTTTGGGGGGGGGGGGTGATTATTCGATATAACCAATCAAACAATGTTTCTATAATGTATTTATAACATTGTGATAATGTATTTTCGTGTATTAAAGTTTACGTAATCTTGTCTATTTTCTTCAATAGTTTGTAAAAGATAAGAAGATTCATGAGGCTAGAGACTTTAATTTCACATACAGATATATTGATGACGTTTTATCTATCAATAATTCTAGATTTGCAGAATTTCTTCCATTGATATATCCTCCGGAGCTGGAAGTTAAAGAGATCACAGATACATAATTTTTGGATTTATACCTCGGATTTAACGACAGTGGTCAACTCAGTACTAAAATTTATGATAAACGGGACGACTTCAATTTTAAAATCATAAATTTTCCAAATATGTGCAGCAATATACCAGTTTCTCCTGCATATGGTGTTTACATCTCGCAATTGATTCGCTATGCAAGGGCCAATAGCAATTATTCTGATTTCCTGAAACGTCATCTTCATCTGAGAAACAGGTTACTGGACCAGGGCTATTAAAAGATTCGCCTTATTCGATCTCTTAAAAAGTTTATATTCCGATACCAAGATCTTGTCGAAATATATTCCGTCTCTGCAGAGACGATAATAAACGATGCATTTTCATATAATGAAAATGTATAAAGATAAGGAAGTCAACAAAAATGTCAAAAATATTTTTTTATCAATGTGTGACGTAAAATTGTTTTTGACATTTGCTTAACATAATTTGGTACTGCTTTGACAACTATTTTACCTATTTTGTTCCAGTATTCTTATAAATACTGTTATAGTGACAGCCGGAACCTTTGAGCCGTAATGAAAGCGAGAGGTTTTAAAATCTGATTCAACCCACCATTTCTTTAGAAATGCCTGTACCAAGTCAGGGTCATTACGGTTTTCACAGTTTTCCGGTTGTTGACTGATTTTGTCTGTTTATATACTTATATGAGTTTTGACTTTCCCTTTGTAAGATTGTTCGAAGTTCGGTAATTTTGTTATTACCCTTATTTTCAATGTTTTCTTTATATGAAAATAAAAACAAATTTTTGGAATGCGGCGTTATATGACGTCATTGATGACGTCCGTGCACTAGTTTCGAAGACATGCACTAGTTCCAGGTCTAGTGCACTGTAAGGCATGGATTTCATTCAAATGAGTGCATTAGTTTAAAATAAAACTAAATCATGTGGTATCAATTCTAATTTTTCATTGGTTCTTAATATAAGAGCGTGTAATAATACCCATTATTAGCCGGGAATCTGACACTAGTGCCCATTATTAGCCGGGAGCCGGTTCTAGTACCCATTATTAGCCGGGAGCCGATACTAGTATCCATTATTAGACGGGGAGCCGACACTAGTACCCATTATTATCCAGGAAGCCGACCCTAGTACTCATTATTAGCCGGGGAGCCTACACTAGTACCCATTATTAGCCGGGAAGCCGATACTAGCACCCATTATTAGCCGGGAAGCCGATTTTAGTACACAATATTAGCCGGGAAGCCGACACTAGTACCCTTTATTAGTCGGGGAGCCAATACTAGTACACATTATTAGTCAGGGAGCCGATACTAGTACCATTATTAGTCGGGGAGCCAATACTAGTACACATTATTAGCCAGGGAGCAGATACTAGTACCATTATTAGCCATGGAGCCGATACTAGTACCATTTATTAGTCGGGGAGCCAATACTAGTACACATTACTAGCCAGGGAGCCGATACTAGTACCATTATTAGTCGGGGAGCCAATGCTAGTACACATTATTAGCCAGGGAGCAGATACTAGTACCATTATTAGCCAGGGAGCCGACACTAGTACCCTTTATTAGACGGGGAGCAGATACTAGTACCATTATTAGTCGGGGAGCCAATACTAGTACACATTATTAGCCGGGGAGCCAACTCTAGCACTAATTGCTAGCCAGGGAGCCGACACTAGTGCACATTATTAGACGGGGAGCCGATACTAGTACCATTATTAGTCGGGGAACCAATACTAGTACACATTATTAGCCAGGGAGCAGATACTAGTACCATTATTAGCCAGGGAGCCGACACTAGTACCCTTTATTAGACGGGGAGCAGATACTAGTACCATTATTAGTCGGGGAGCCAATACTAGTACACATTATTAGCCAGGGAGCATATACTAGTACCATTATTAGTCGGGGAGCCAATATTAGTGCACATTATTAGCCGGGGAGCAGATACTAGTACCATTATTAGCCAGGGAGCCGACACTAGTACCCTTTATTAGACGGGGAGCATATACTAGTACCATTATTAGTCGGGGAGCCAATACTAGTACACATTATTAGCCAGGGAGCCGACACTAGTACATATTATTAGACGGGGAGCCGATACTAGTACCATTATTAGTCGGGGAGCCAATACTAGTACCCTTTATTAACCAGGGAGCAGATACTAGTACCATTATTAGCCAGGGAGCCGACACTAGTACCCTTTATTAGACGGGGAGCAGATACTAGTACCATTATTAGTCGGGGAGCCAATACTAGTACACATTATTAGCCAGGGAGCCGACACTAGTACACATTATTAGTCGGGGAGCCAATACTAGTACACATTATTGCGCCAGGGAGCCAACTCTAGCACTAATTGCTAACCGGGGAGCCGACACTAGTACCCATTATTAGCCGGGGAGCCGATACTAGTACCATTATTAGCCGAGGAGCCAACTCTAGCACTAATTGCTAACCGGGGAGCCGACACTAGTGCCCATTATTAGACGGGGAGCCGATACTAGTACCGTTTATTAGTCGGGGAGCCAATACTAGTACACATTACTAGCCAGGGAGCCGATACTAGTACCATTATTAGTCGGGGAGCCAATGCTAGTACACATTATTAGCCAGGGAGCAGATACTAGTATCATTATTAGCCAGGGAGCCGACACTAGTACCCTTTATTAGACGGGGAGCAGATACTAGTACCATTATTAGTCGGGGAGCCAATACTAGTACACATTATTAGCCGGGGAGCCAACTCTAGCACTAATTGCTAGCCAGGGAGCCGACACTAGTGCACATTATTAGACGGGGAGCCGATACTAGTACCATTATTAGTCGGGGAACCAATACTAGTACACATTATTAGCCAGGGAGCAGATACTAGTACCATTATTAGCCAGGGAGCCGACACTAGTACCCTTTATTAGACGGGGAGCAGATACTAGTACCATTATTAGTCGGGGAGCCAATACTAGTACACATTATTAGCCAGGGAGCAGATACTAGTACCATTATTTGTCGGGGAGCCAATATTAGTACACATTATTAGCCAGGGAGCAGATACTAGTACCATTATTAGCCAGGGAGCCGACACTAGTACCCTTTATTAGACGGGGGGCATATACTAGTACCATTATTAGTCGGGGAGCCAATACTAGTACACATTATTAGCCAGGGAGCCGACACTAGTACACATTATTAGACGGGGAGCCGATACTAGTACCATTATTAGTCGGGGAGCCAATACTAGTACCCTTTATTAACCAGGGAGCAGATACTAGTACCATTATTAGCCAGGGAGCCGACACTAGTACCCTTTATTAGACGGGGAGCAGATACTAGTACCATTATTAGTCGGGGAGCCAATACTAGTACACATTATTAGCCAGGGAGCCGACACTAGTACACATTATTAGTCGGGGAGCCAATACTAGTACACATTATTGCGCCAGGGAGCCAACTCTAGCACTAATTGCTAACCGGGGAGCCGACACTAGTACCCATTATTAGCCGGGGAGCCGATACTAGTACCATTATTAGCCGAGGAGCCAACTCTAGCACTAATTGCTAACCGGGCAGCCGACACTAGTGCCCATTATTAGACGGGGAGCCGATACTAGTACCATTATTAGCCGGGGAGCCAACTATAGCACTAATTGCTAACCGGGGAGCCGACACTAGTGCCCATTATTAGACGGGGAGCCGATACTAGTACCATTATTAGCCGGGGAGCCAACTATAGCACTAATTGCTAACCGGGGAGCCGACACTAGTACCCATTATTAGACGGGGAGCCGATACTAGTACCATTATTAGCCGGGGAGCCAACTCTAGCACTAATTACTAGCCGGGGAGCCGACACTAGTACCCATTATTTAAAATGTCAACAGCATATTGAAATCTTACTATTAACTGCGTCAATTAGTAGACATATTCTTGCAAAATTACGTCATTATAAGGCTTAAAGCACTAAGAATCTACATTTTTTAAACGTTCAACATGGAACAATCTTTTTCGAAAGTGATATGTTAATAATTATTTTGATCACACATTTACTCAAATCAAATCATGGTTTATAAATGTATGAGATGAAGACAAAATACATTAGTACACAACTGAGATACAAACAAAATGTACTACATCGATTACACAAGTGTAGTAAAACAGACCAACTGTTACAACTAACACGTAAGACACGTTAAGGATGGAAGTCAATGTAATTGTAAAAGGGGAAGTTATTAAAAGGTAAATAAAGAAAAGAAACATTTAATGTATAAAGAGGAAATCGGTTAAAAAAAGTAGGACTTTGACAAAAGAAAATTGTAAGAGAAAGTTGACAGAGTACAACATGAGGTTGTATGACATTGGTAGTGGTATGTTACATGTCGGAAGTTGTATATCAGTTTTAGCTAATAGGAATGATACAGTGAGACTAGAAGTTGTAAGTCTTAAGTCATGAAAACCTTTGATGTATACTTTGCAGACTATTACTTATTGCTCATGTTTAAGCGTTCTGGTATTTAACGCCACTTTCAACAATATTTCAGCTATATTGTGGCGGTCAGTTTTATTGATGGAAGAAAGCAAAGTACCCGGAGAAAACCACCGACCTGTCGATGATCACCTACAAAATTTATCACATAATTCTGTATCGAGTTCACTTCGCCATGAGCGGAATTCGAACTCACAACTTTAGTGGTGATTGGCTCTGATAACACAGGTAGTTGAAAATCCAACTACCATACGATCACAACAACCAACAACGTCATTTTTCTCGTGTTCAAATTATTGAAGATGTATTTTTGTTTTCATAAATGTTAACATTTTTCATGAAAATATACTCCTTCCGACTTATTGGTTGTACTTGAAGCCTAACTGGAAGTTGGTGTCATCTTTAAGAATAAGGATTTTGGGTGCTTACGCCAATTATGTAATTATGGTAAATGTTAATATTGTCATTCTTCCCTTTATTTACATATTGTTCCATATATACCCACATATATTTACAAAGTGAGTCACATGATCATGAACTCGCATCCACAATTTTTTAATTTGAATAAACTTCATTCAAATTCATAAATTTTAGACATAAATTTCTTTTATGGATCTGATATAAGAGTGAAAACAACATTAAAAAAAAAATTCAAGAGGTATGAAAATTCGTACTATCTTCTAGCAAGCTTGAAGGTCTACGGCAAACTTGTCGCAAGCTTATTAGTTAAACCATGCTTGCTGCTAATAGGGAACTTCCTCCGAAGTTTGTGACTTCACTACGAGTTCACTGGAAAACAGTACAATTACAAAATGTGAACTATATATGTTTCTGTGTATGCCAAAAGATAATTTACCGTTTGTTGTAATTTGAAATTGTTGGAATAAGACATTTATGTAGTAGCCAGTATATATTGTTGGAATAAGACTTTTGTGTAGTAACCAGTATAAATTGTTGGAATAAGACTTTTGTGTAGTAACCAGCATAAATTGGTGGAATACGACTTTTGTGTAGTAACCAGTATATATTGTTGGAATATGACTTTTGTGTAGTAACCAGTATAAATTGTTGGAATAAGACTTTTGTGTGGTAACCAGTATAAATTGTTGGAATACGACTGTTGTGTAGTAACCAGTATAAATTGTTGGAATAAGACTTTTGTGTAGTAACCAGTATATATTGTTGGAATAAGACTGTTGTGTAGTAAGTAGCATAAATTGTTAGAATACGACTTTTGTGTAGTAACCAGTATAAATTGTTGGAATAAGACTTTTGTGTAGTAACCAGTATAAATTGTTGGAATGCGACTTTTGTGTAGTAACCAGCATACATTGTTGGAATAAGACTATTGTGTAGAAACCAGTATAAATTGTCGGAATAAGACTTTTGTGTAGTAACCAGCATAAATTGTTGGAATACGACTTTTGTGTAGTAACCAGTATAAATTGTTGGAATAAGACTTTTGTGTAGTAACCAGTATACATTGTTGGAATACAACTTTTGTGTTGTAACCAGTATACATTGTTGGAATACGACTTTTGTGTTGTAACCAGTATACATTGTTGGAATACGAGTTTTCTGTTGTAACCAGTATACATTGTTGGAATACGACTTTTGTGTTCTAACCAGTATACATTGCTGGAATACGACTTTTGTGTTGTAACCAGTATACATTGTTGGAATACGACTTTTGTGTTGTAACCAGTATACATTGTTGGAATACTACTTTTGTGTAGTAACCAGTATACATTGTTGGAATACGACTTTTGTGTTGTAACCAGTATACATTGTTGGAATACGACTTTTGTGTTTTAACCAGTATACATTGTTGGAATACGACTTTTGTGTTGTAACCAGTATACATTGTTGGAATACGACTTTTGTGTTGTAACCAGTATACATTGTTGGAATAAGACTTTTGTGTTGTAACCAGTGTACATTGTTGGAATACGACTTTTGTGTTGTAACCAGTATACATTGTTGGAATACGACTTTTGTGTTGTAACCAGTATGCATTGTTGGAATATGACTTTTGTGTTGTAACCAGTATACATTGTTGGAATACGACTTTTGTGTTGTAACCAGTATACATTGTTGGAATACGACTTTTGTGTTGTAACCAGTATACATTGTTGGAATACGACTTTTGTGTTGTAACCAGTATACATTGTTGGAATACGACTTTTGTGTAGTAACCAGTATACATTGTTGGAATACGACTTTTGTGTAGTAACCAGTATACATTGTTGGAATACGACTTTTGTGTTGTAACCAGTATAAATTGTTGGAATAAGACTTTTGTGTGGTAACCAGTATAAATTGTTGGAATACGACTGTTGTGTAGTAACCAGTATAAATTGTTGGAATAAGACTTTTGTGCAGTAACCAGTATATATTGTTGGAATAAGACTGTTGTGTAGTAAGTAGCATAAATTGTTAGAATACGACTTTTGTGTAGTAACCAGTATAAATTGTTGGAATAAGACTTTTGTGTTGCAACCAGTATAAATTGTTGGAATGCGACTTTTGTGTAGTAACCAGCATACATTGTTGGAATAAGACTATTGTGTAGTAACCAGTATAAATTGTCGGAATAAGACTTTTGTGTAGTAACCAGCATAAATTGTTGGAATACGACTTTTGTGTAGTAACCAGTATACATTGTTGGAATACGACTTTTGTGTTGTAACCAGTATACATTGTTGGAATACGAGTTTTCTGTTGTAACCAGTATACATTGTTGGAATACGACTTTTGTGTTGTAACCAGTATACATTGTTGGAATACGACTTTTGTGTTGTAACCAGTATACATTGTTGGAATACGACTTTTGTGTTGTAACCAGTATACATTGTTGGAATACTACTTTTGTGTAGTAACCAGTATACATTGTTCGAATACGACTTTTGTGTTGTAACCAGTATACATTGTTGGAATACGACTTTTGTGTTTTAACCAGTATACATTGTTGGAATACGATTTTTGTGTTGTAACCAGTATACATTGTTGGAATACGACTTTTGTGTTGTAACCAGTATACATTGTTGGAATAAGACTTTTGTGTTGTAACCAGTGTACATTGTTGGAATACGACTTTTGTGTTGTAACCAGTATACATTGTTGGAATACGACTTTTGTGTTGTAACCAGTATGCATTGTTGGAATATGACTTTTGTGTTGTAACCAGTATACATTGTTGGAATAAGACTTTTGTGTTGTAACCAGTATACATTGTTGGAATACGACTTTTGTGTTGTAACCAGTATACATTTTTGGAATACGACTTTTGTGTTGTAACCAGTATACATTGTTGGAATACGACTTTTGTGTAGTAACCAGTATACATTGTTGGAATACGATTTTTTTGTAGTAACCAGTATACATTGTTGGAATACGACTTTTGTGTTGTAACCAGTATACCTTGTTGGAATACGACTTTTGTGTTGTAACCAGTATACATTGTTGGTATACGACTTTTGTGTTGTAACCAGTATACATTGTTGGAATAAGACTTTTGTGTTGTAACCAGTATACATTGTTGGAATAAGACTTTTGTGTTGTAACCAGTATACATTGTTGGAATACGACTTTTGTGTTGTAACCAGTATACATTGTTGGAATACGACTTTTGTGTAGTAACCAGTATACATTGTTGGAATACGACTTTTGTGTTGTAACCAGTATACATTGTTGGAATACGACTTTTGTGTTGTAACCAGTATACATTGTTGGAATACGAGTTTTGTGTTGTAACAAGTATAAATTGTTGGAATACGACTTTTGTGTTGTAACCAGTATACATTGTTGGAATACGACTTTTTTGTAGCAACCAGTATACATTGTTGGAATACGACTTTTGTGTTGTAACCAGTATACATTGTTGGAATAAGACTTTTGTGTTGTAACCAGTATACATTGTTGGAATACGACTTTTGTGTTGTAACCAGTATACATTGTTGGAATACGACTTTTGTGTTGTAACCAGTATACATTGTTGGAATACGACTTTTGTGTTGTAACCAGTATACATTGTTGGAATACGACTTTTGTGTTGCAACCAGTGTACATTGTTGGAATACGAGTTTTCTGTTGTAACCAGTATGCATTGTTGGAATAAGACTGTTGTGTTGTAACCAGTATACATTGTTGGAATAAGACTTTTGTGTTGTAACCAGTATACATTGTTGGAATACGACTTTTGTGTTGTAACCAGTATACAGTGTTGGAATACGACTTTTGTGTTGTAACCAGTATACTATGTTGGAATACGACTTTTCTGTTGTAACCAGTATACATTGTTGGAATACGACTTTTGTGTTGTAACCAGTATACATTGTTGGAATACGACTTTTGTGTTGTAACCAGTATGCATTGTTGGAATATGACTTTTGTGTTGTAACCAGTATACATTGTTGGAATAAGACTTTTGTGTTGTAACCAGTATACATTGTTGGAATACGACTTTTGTGTTGTAACCAGTATACATTCTTGGAATAAGACTTTTGTGTTGTAACCAGTATACATTGTTGGAATACGACTTTTGTGTAGTAACCAGTATACATTGTTGGAATACGACTTTTGTGTTGTAACCAGTATACATTGTTGGAATACGACTTTTGTGTATTAACCAGTATACATTGTTGGAATACGACTTTTGTGTTGTAACCAGTATACATTGTTGGAATACGACTTTTGTGTTGTAACCAGTATACAGTGTTGGAATACGACTTTTGTGTTGTAACCAGTATACTATGTTGGAATACGACTTTTCTGTTGTAACCAGTATACATTGTTAGAATACGACTTTTGTGTTGTAACCAGTATACATTGTTGGAATACGACTTTTGTGTTGTAACCAGTATGCATTGTTGGAATACGACTTTTGTGTTGTAACCAGTATACATTGTTGGAATAAGACTTTTGAGTTGTAACCAGTATACATTGTTGGAATAAGACTTTTGTGTTGTAACCAGTATACATTGTTGGAATACGACTTTTGTGTTGTAACCAGTATACATTGTTGGAATACGACTTTTGTGTATTAACCAGTATACATTGTTGGAATACAACTTTTGTGTTGTAACCAGTATACATTGTTGGAATACGACTTCTGTGTTGTAACCAGTATACATTGTTGGAATACGACTTTTGTGTTGTAACCAGTATACATTGTTGGAATACGACTTTTGTGTTGTAACCAGTATACATTGTTGGAATACGACTTTTGTGTTGCAACCAGTGTACATTGTTGGAATACGACTTTTGTTTTGTAACCAGTATGCATTGTTGGAATAAGACTGTTGTGTTGTAACCAGTATACATTGTTGGAATAAGACTTTTGTGTTGTAACCAGTATACATTGTTGGAATACGACTTTTGTGTTGTAACCAGTATACAGTGTTGGAATACGACTTTTGTGTTGTAACCAGTATACTATGTTGGAATACGACTTTTCTGTTGTAACCAGTATACATTGTTGGAATACGACTTTTGTGTTGTAACCAGTATACATTGTTGGAATACGACTTTTGTGTTGTAACCAGTATGCATTGTTGGAATACGACTTTTGTGTTGTAACCAGTATACATTGTTGGAATAAGACTTTTGTGTTGTAACCAGTATACATTGTTGGAATAAGACTTTTGTGTTGTAACCAGTATACATTGTTGGAATACGACTTTTGTGTAGTAACCAGTATACATTGTTGGAATACGACTTTTGTGTTGTAACCAGTATACATTGTTGGAATACGACTTTTGTGTATTAACCAGTATACATTGTTGGAATACAACTTTTGTGTTGTAACCAGTATACATTGTTGGAATACGACTTTTGTGTTGTAACCAGAATACATTGTTGGAATACGAGTTTTGTGTTGTAACCAGTATACATTGTTGGAATACGACTTTTGTGTTGTAACCAGTATACATTGTTGGAATACGACTTTTGTGTAGTAACCAGTATACATTGTTGGAATACGACTGTTGTGTTGTAACCAGTATACATTGTTGGAATAAGACTTTTGTGTTGTAACCAGTATACATTGTTGGAATACGACTTTTGTGTTGTAACCAGTATACATTGTTGGAATACGACTTTTGTGTAGTAACCAGTATACATTGTTGGAATACGATTTTTGTGTTGTAACCAGTATGCATTGTTGGAATAAGACTTTTGTGTTGTAACCAGTATACATTGTTGGAATACTACTTTTGTGTTGTAACCAGTATACATTGTTGGAATACGACTTTTGTGTAGTAACCAGTATACATTGTTCGAATACGACTTTTGTGTTGTAACCAGTATACATTGTTGGAATACGACTTTTGTGTAGTAACCAGTATACATTGTTGGAATACGACTTTTGTGTTGTAACCAGTATACATTGTCGGAATACGACTTTTGTGTAGTAACCAGTATACATTGTTGGAATACGACTTTTGTGTTGTAACCAGTATACATTGTTGGAATAAGACTTTTGTGTTGTAACCAGTATACATTGTTGGAATACGATTTTTGTGTTGTAACCAGTATGCATTGTTGGAATAAGACTTTTGTGTTGCAACCAGTATACATTGTTGGAATACGACTTTTGTGTTATAACCAGTATACATTGTTGGAATACGACTTTTGTGTTGTAACCAGTATACATTGTTGGAATACGACTTTTGTGTATTAACCAGTATACATTGTTGGAATACAACTTTTGTGTTGTAACCAGTATACATTGTTGGAATACGACTTTTGTGTTGTAACCAGTATACATTGTTGGAATACGAGTTTTGTGTTGTAACCAGTATACATTGTTGGAATACGACTTTTGTGTTGTAACCAGTATACATTGTTGGAATACGACTTTTGTGTAGTAACCAGTATACATTGTTGGAATACGACATTTGTGTTGTAACCAGTATACATTGTTGGAATAAGACTTTTGTGTTGTAACCAGTATACATTGTTGGAATACGACTTTTGTGTTGTAACCAGTATACATTGTTGGAATACGACTTTTGTGTAGTAACCAGTATACATTGTTGGAATACGATTTTTGTGTTGTAACCAGTATGCATTGTTGGAATAAGATTTTTGTGTTGTAACCAGTATACATTGTTGGAATACGACTTTTGTGTTGCAACCAGTATACATTGTTGGAATACGACTTTTGTGTAGTAACCAGTATACATTGTTCGAATACGACTTTTGTGTTGTAACCAGTATACATTGTTGGAATACGACTTTTGTGTAGTAACCAGTATACATTGTTGGAATACGACTTTTGTGTTGTAACCAGTATACATTGTCGGAATACGACTTTTGTGTAGTAACCAGTATACATTGTTGGAATAAGACTTTTGTGTTGTAACCAGTATACATTGTTGGAATACGATTTTTGTGTTGTAACCAGTATGCATTGTTGGAATAAGACTTTTGTGTTGTAACCAGTATACATTGTTGGAATACGACTTTTGTGTTGTAACCAGTATACATTGTTGGAATACGACTTTTGTGTTGTAACCAGTATACATTGTTGGAATAAGACTTTTGTGTTGTAACCAGTATACATTGTTGGAATACGACTTTTGTGTTGTAACCAGTATACATTGTTGGAATACGACTTTTGTGTTATAGCCAGTATGCATTGTTGGAATACGACTTTTGTGTTGTAACCAGTATACATTGTTGGAATACGACTTTTGTGTTGTAACCAGTATACATTGTTGGAATACGACTTTTGTGTTGTAACCAGTATACATTGTTGGAATACGACTTTTGTGTAGTAACCAGTATGCATTGTTGGAATACGACTTTTGTGTTGTAACCAGTATACATTGTTGGAATACGACTTTTGTGTAGTAACCAGTATACATTGTTGGAATACGACTTTTGTGTTGTAACCAGTATACATTGTTGGAATACGAGTTTTGTGTTGTAACCAGTATACATTGTTGGAATACGAGTTTTGTGTTGTAACCAGTATACATTGTTGGAATACGACTTTTGTGTTGTAACCAGTATACATTGTTGGAATACGACTTTTGTGTAGTAACCAGTATACATTGTTGGAATACGACTTTTGTGTTGTAACCAGTATACATTGTTGGAATAAGACTTTTGTGCTGTAACCAGTATACATTGTTGGACTATGACTTTTGTGTTGTAACCAGTATACATTGTTGGAATACGACTTTTGTGTTGTAACCAGTATACATTGTTGGAATACGACTTTTGTGTTGTAACCAGTATACATTGTTGGAATACGACTTTTGTGTTGTAACCAGTATACATTGTTGGAATACGACTTTTGTGTTGTAACCAGTGTATATTGTTGGAATACGACTTTTGTGTTGTAACCAGTATACATTGTTGGAATAAGACTGTTGTGTTGTAACCAGTATACATTGTTGGAATACGACTTTTGTGTAGTAACCAGTATACATTGTTGGAATACGACTTGTGTGTTGTAACCAGTGTACATTGTTGGAATACGACTTTTGTGTAGTAACCAGTATACATTGTTGGAATACGACTTTTGTGTTGTAACCAGTATACATTGTCGGAATACGACTTTTGTGTAGTAACCAGTATACATTGTTGGAATACGACTTTTGTGTTGTAACCAGTATACATTGTTGGAATAAGACTTTTGTGTTGTAACCAGTATACATTGTTGGAATACGATTTTTGTGTTGTAACCAGTATGCATTGTTGGAATAAGACTTTTGTGTTGCAACCAGTATACATTGTTGGAATACGACTTTTGTGTTATAACCAGTATACATTGTTGGAATACGACTTTTGTGTTGTAACCAGTATGCATTGTTGGAATAAGACTTTTGTGTTGTAACCAGTATACATTGTTGGAATACTACTTTTGTGTTGTAACCAGTATACATTGTTGGAATACGACTTTTGTGTAGTAACCAGTATACATTGTTCGAATACGACTTTTGTGTTGTAACCAGTATACATTGTTGGAATACGACTTTTGTGTAGTAACCAGTATACATTGTTGGAATACGACTTTTGTGTTGTAACCAGTATACATTGTCGGAATACGACTTTTGTGTAGTAACCAGTATACATTGTTGGAATACGACTTTTGTGTTGTAACCAGTATACATTGTTGGAATAAGACTTTTGTGTTGTAACCAGTATACATTGTTGGAATACGATTTTTGTGTTGTAACCAGTATGCATTGTTGGAATAAGACTTTTGTGTTGCAACCAGTATACATTGTTGGAATACGACTTTTGTGTTATAACCAGTATACATTGTTGGAATACGACTTTTGTGTTGTAACCAGTATACATTGTTGGAATACGACTTTTGTGTATTAACCAGTATACATTGTTGGAATACAACTTTTGTGTTGTAACCAGTATACATTGTTGGAATACGACTTTTGTGTTGTAACCAGTATACATTGTTGGAATACGAGTTTTGTGTTGTAACCAGTATACATTGTTGGAATACGACTTTTGTGTTGTAACAAGTATACATTGTTGGAATACGACTTTTGTGTAGTAACCAGTATACATTGTTGGAATACGACATTTGTGTTGTAACCAGTATACATTGTTGGAATAAGACTTTTGTGTTGTAACCAGTATACATTGTTGGAATACGACTTTTGTGTTGTAACCAGTATACATTGTTGGAATACGACTTTTGTGTAGTAACCAGTATACATTGTTGGAATACGATTTTTGTGTTGTAACCAGTATGCATTGTTGGAATAAGATTTTTGTGTTGTAACCAGTATACATTGTTGGAATACGACTTTTGTGTTGCAACCAGTATACATTGTTGGAATACGACTTTTGTGTAGTAACCAGTATACATTGTTCGAATACGACTTTTGTGTTGTAACCAGTATACATTGTTGGAATACGACTTTTGTGTAGTAACCAGTATACATTGTTGGAATACGACTTTTGTGTTGTAACCAGTATACATTGTCGGAATACGACTTTTGTGTAGTAACCAGTATACATTGTTGGAATAAGACTTTTGTGTTGTAACCAGTATACATTGTTGGAATACGATTTTTGTGTTGTAACCAGTATGCATTGTTGGAATAAGACTTTTGTGTTGTAACCAGTATACATTGTTGGAATACGACTTTTGTGTTGTAACCAGTATACATTGTTGGAATACGACTTTTGTGTTGTAACCAGTATACATTGTTGGAATAAGACTTTTGTGTTGTAACCAGTATACATTGTTGGAATACGACTTTTGTGTTGTAACCAGTATACATTGTTGGAATACGACTTTTGTGTTATAGCCAGTATGCATTGTTGGAATACGACTTTTGTGTTGTAACCAGTATACATTGTTGGAATACGACTTTTGTGTTGTAACCAGTATACATTGTTGGAATACGACTTTTGTGTTGTAACCAGTATACATTGTTGGAATACGACTTTTGTGTAGTAACCAGTATGCATTGTTGGAATACGACTTTTGTGTTGTAACCAGTATACATTGTTGGAATACGACTTTTGTGTAGTAACCAGTATACATTGTTGGAATACGACTTTTGTGTTGTAACCAGTATACATTGTTGGAATACGAGTTTTGTGTTGTAACCAGTATACATTGTTGGAATACGAGTTTTGTGTTGTAACCAGTATACATTGTTGGAATACGACTTTTGTGTTGTAACCAGTATACATTGTTGGAATACGACTTTTGTGTAGTAACCAGTATACATTGTTGGAATACGACTTTTGTGTTGTAACCAGTATACATTGTTGGAATAAGACTTTTGTGCTGTAACCAGTATACATTGTTGGACTATGACTTTTGTGTTGTAACCAGTATACATTGTTGGAATACGACTTTTGTGTTGTAACCAGTATACATTGTTGGAATACGACTTTTGTGTTGTAACCAGTATACATTGTTGGAATACGACTTTTGTGTTGTAACCAGTATACATTGTTGGAATACGACTTTTGTGTTGTAACCAGTGTATATTGTTGGAATACGACTTTTGTGTTGTAACCAGTATACATTGTTGGAATAAGACTGTTGTGTTGTAACCAGTATACATTGTTGGAATACGACTTTTGTGTAGTAACCAGTATACATTGTTGGAATACGACTTGTGTGTTGTAACCAGTGTACATTGTTGGAATACGACTTTTGTGTTGTAACCAGTGTAAATTAAAGTATTATACATTTGTTCTTTTACTACTACTGCTGTTAGTAAATTGTTCATACACATTTCATGATGAGCATTTATAAGTTAAAATGGCTTTTTTTTATTATCTATTTAAGATTAATATTGTTTGTGCTTTATATAAATGGTACTTTTATGATATTGTTTCTACTTTAACAATACTTCGAAATAAGATATATGTAAATTATTTTCCGGGTAGTACAATATGCATGACATTTCAAACTAAAGGTAACCTTTTTTTGCCCGGGTGGCTCAATGAGTTAGGTAGTTGAATTACTTAACAAGTCATACAAGTCTATCACCAATACGGCGTGGGTTCGCGCCCGGCTTTGTAAATTAAAAAAGGGTGCACTCGACTCGCAGCCGCAAGTGATAAAATTTACCAGTTGCTTGCCAATGGTCGGTGGTTCTCTCCGGGTACTCCGGCTTCGTCCACCACTAAAACTGGTCGCCATGATATAGCTGAAATAATGCTGAAAGTGGCGTTAAACACCAAAAATCAAAAAATTAAATTAAACTCTAAATGATGCCTTTAATGATCAGTTGAATCCACAACATTTATATTAAAAGTATATGAGTGGATGTAAAGAGAAAATTATATATACATACATGTAATTTGCACTGGCAAGATAATATTGACGTTACTGGGTGTGTCTTAACAACGAGACATCAAAATGTTGTGAACAATATTTCCTTTCCCATGTAGTGAAGATTAAGTTTGTAACTAGAGTAACACGACGGGTGTCACTATTGCAAGAGGAACTGCTTACCCTTCCGGGTCACCTAAGTTCACCCGCAGTTTATATGCGGTTCGTGTTGCTCGATTTTTAGTTTTCTGTGTAGTGTTTTGTAGATGTTTGTTTTTCAAAGATTAAGTTTGCAACTAGAGTAACACGACGGGTGTCATTATTGCAACAGGAATTGCTTACCCTTCCGGTCCACCTGAGTTAATCCGCGGATTTTTGGGGGTTCGCGTTGCTCGATTTTTAGTTTTCTGTGTAGTGTTTTGTAGATGGTTTTTTTCTCCTTTTGTCATTGTTCTTTTGGTCCGTCCTTCTTCAATTAACGGATTTTGATTACCCCTTTGGTATCTTCAAAATTTTCTTAGCGCTGAAAGAAGATTATTCTGATTGATTTGGATTAATGACAATAATAGTTATGATTATTTGGACTTCACAAGTCTACAATGGATGGTGGGTTAATTTCCGGAAGTTCTATATATGTTTATTAAATGGTTACAGGATCATCTGCATGATAAGAACTTGCCACAAACAATTTATGGCAACCTTATTGTAATATAAGTAGGTATGCGTCGGAGACCAGAATTCTTGGTGAGGAATTCCAAACACATATTTTGAATTGAAAACATCCCTTTTCCAATTTGAATATAATTTCTGACAAAATCTCCGTTTTAGCATGAAGTGAATAGATGTAACGGATAGCAAACTTTTAAGAACAATAAATGACAAGAAATGTAGGTCAATTAGAATTGATCATCTCACAATTACTCTACCAATCTGCAATGTTTTGATAACGTTTCATAAAGTCTTTTGTCGTGTTTTCTACTCTAACCGGCTTAGTTGTATGATAAAGTATTCCTGTGAAGTAAGACAATACTAATATTTGTGATAAAACTTACAGCCTTAACGATATTTAAGTGTTTGTATTTCATTTATTACATTCCCAGTAGAATCAAATATAACTCGTGATAAACAATAGCTATCAATATATAGATCTTACTTGTTTCTACACAATGACCGTCTCAAACACAGGGATGACAATATAAACATTTTGATGATCTCCAATTCATTGCTTAGTTACTGAGTATAGTGTTTTCAATGCGTCTGTAATGGATGCTTGTCATATGGTTTTGATTCTATTGTAATTGATTCTAATACTTCAACCTTACAGTGTCTATAATTATACTGCTACATTTAATAATAAATCATAATTTACATTTTGTTTTTCACATTTTATGAGGTATTTATATTTCTTTAGCCATGTTTAACTAGATGATTTTATCTAGAACATGAATTGATTAGACGATGACGTAGAACTATTATCTGTATGAACATTTTAGCGGTTTATATAATCGTTCAAAACAGCTCAAATGGTAATACAAGCATACAGACATTTTTGATAAATTTGCTCTTTTCATTTAATTTTTCACCACATATTTTCCTGCATTTCGTATTGCGGAGTAGGCTTGAATATTTAAAGATGATTCATTATAGTGAAACATATTTGTATACTTAACTGTTTAATAAGAGATGATTTGACTAAGTAAACATGCAGGTAAATCCCCGCTGCATTGGTGGAGAAAACCAGTGTATCCGGAGAAATCCACCAACTTGCCGCAATTCACTAACAAACTTTATCACATTATGTTGTATCGATTACGCCTCGCCTCGAGTACTCCTGTTTTCTCCACAAATAAAACGGATCGCCACGATATAGCGGAAATATTGTTGAAAGTGGCGATAAACACGATAACTCCTAACAATATTTAATGACATGTCGTCATTTACAACATGCAATCCGTTAATATACAAATTATATACGAATGCAAATTAAGGTTTGTACGTACCAAAAGCATAAATACATTACATATAGGTATTAATGGTTATTCTACATCCAGTCGTGTTTCACTCTTTAACACCCAACGAACCGCATTCCACCTATATTGAAGAGGAGAAAGCCTTGCACCCAATAATGTAAATTGCTTTTACACACAAACTGCAGGACAGTTTCCAATCACGACTATCATTACATGACTTGTTTGTATCTTCACCCACGAGACACCCATTGCATGGCCTATTTGTATCTCCACTCACGACACACGATCTACCGCACTCGGGGTGAGCACGCTAACCATTACCCCACCGATGCAACACAATTATGTACATAATATCACCTTATTTATAATACAGTCACAGTTAAACAGTCTCTTTAGTTGTAAAACATTATATTAAATACCAAGGGAAAACCTCAAAAGGTTATCTTATAATATAATATAAACATACTGCCTTTAGTTGAGGTTGTTATGGAAGATACCACACGAGGGAAAAAATATCACACTCTGGAAAAAGAATATCCCCCGAGCCGAAGTCGAGGGTGATATTCTTTTTCCAGAGTGTGATATTTTTTCCAGAGTGTGGTCATCTACCATAACACCCTCAACTAAAGGCAGTATGTTTTTTATTATACTGAATGCAAGTAGTAAAGAGGATTTCGAATTTTTATTGGAGTCAATTAATCAATGGGACACACTGTACATATCACTACCTAAATAAAGCAACAACTACTATCATTTCAACAAGTAATATTTTCATTAACAATAACAGGAAAAAAATGTCAACAATAAATATATAGACAAATGATAACAAAAAACAAATGTTCATTAGTTTAAACATATTTTATTGTCTTATAAATGTACAATTAGATTGGAAACAAGTTATATCAACTTAGTATATCCGCTCTATACAATAATGTTATATACATAAATAAGAAAATGACAGCAACTTACATAATATAATAAATGTATACATGAATATATTTGATAAACAGAAGTAAGGGAAAAAAAGGGGGGATAAGGGGATTGAGTGCAAATAAATGATAACATCCTGAGTACAGGGTATAATTTCGTATCATTCAAATCTATTAGAATGGTGTATATATTTGTGGACATTTCTAAACACTATTAAATTGTTTTCGTCAGTTAAATTATCAGAGCCAAATAATAAGTTTTCAATTGAGATAACTGTATACGGTGTAATACTCATAATTAATTGCATTCTTGCATTCGTATAAAGGGGACATTCTAATAAATAATGAATAGCATCTTCTAAAGGACATCCGCAGGCGCAGCTGGGGTCACTAACTATATTTGCTCTAAATAAATCTGCTCCCAGTGAACTACACTGATGTCTTAATCTAGTATGTATTATATTACAGTTCCTACTTCCTAACAAATAGTAATTAGAAACCTTAAATAAATTCGCCCTTAAAGTTTGCTTAAACTTTGAAGTAGTTTGTATAGATTTAAAATTCGGATCCAATGAATTCCATGAACGTATAGTAGACGGAAAAAACGATTTGGAAAATGTTTCTAAACGACATCTTGGTACCCTATATTGTAAAGAATTTCTCAGATTATAATTGTTAACTACTAAATATTCATTTAGACAGTCCTGTAAATATTCGGGAGCTATATTATTATGTATTTTATGAAATAAGGTAAGTTTTCGACGCCTCCGTCTACAACTTAAAGTCTCCCAACCGGTTTCGAAGTATAAAGATTCCTTGCTTGCAAATTTTGGCAACCCAGTAATTATCCTAGCGGCTTCAAATTGAAGCTGTTCCAACTTATCTGCATCCCTTGAACAACACCCATCCCATAACTCACATGCATACTCTAGTAATGGCAAAATATAAGTTACATATATTTTATTTAAATTATTCCTGTTTAATATGAACTTTAATTTTCTAAGGACAAATATTTGTTTAGTCGCTTTTTGGCATATATTATTTATATGTTCTGCCCACTTGCCATTACTAAATATGGTGACTCCTAAATGTTTATGATTGTCTACCTGATTTAAGCTTTCAGAATTAAATTTTAGATTTATTGGATTTATGTTTTGCCGAAATGAAATAACCATATATTCAGTTTTTTGGGGATTAAAGTCTACTAGCCATTGCTTTGCCCAATTATCTAAAACTTGAAGATCCAAGTTTAACCTGTCTCCAACTTCTAATGGATTAGTAGATGAGAATATTAAAGAGCTGTCATCAGCAAATAATCTAACAAGACTTTGAATATCATCTGCAATATCATTTATAAAAAGCAAAAATAGTAACGGGTCCAGAACTGACCCCTGCGGAACGCCTGCTTTCAATGTTCCAAGCGAGGAAATTGAATTGTTTAATAAAACTTGTTGTTTCCTTTCTGAAATATAATCTTTGAGCCATTTTAATAATTTTCCGTTTATGCCATATGATTTTAATTTTTCTATTAAACCTTTATGCCAAAGACGGTCGAATGCTTTGGAAATATCACAAAAGACCGCAACCGTAATTTGACCATTTTCTAAAGCTATGCAAATTTGATGATACAATTCAATTAACTGATGGGATGTAGAATGACCAGACACAAATCCAGATTGAAACTTATATAATAATTTATGTTCAAGCATATAATTGTAAATATATTTAAACACAATTCGCTCAAAGACTTTCCCTACACAGCTTAAAAGAGCTATTGGTCTATAATTTGATGCAATAGATTTGTCTCCCTTTTTGAAAAGTGATAAAACATTCGCAATTTTCCAACATGATGGATACTTTGAAATTCTAAGTGAATGATTAAAAATATATTTCAAGGGTAAGTACACAGTGTCTGCAGTATTTTTTAACATTTGATGACTAATGAAATCTCCGCCTGATGCTTTACCAATTTGAAGTGATTTTAGTATATCTTTCACATCGTCATCATTTATGTCATCAACATCTAAAGAAAACGGTGTTCGTCGAGGTAAATTTGGTAGATCTATATTATTTGCTGTTGAAGATATAGAGCAAAAATAATTATTTAATACGTTCGCTTTATCTGATTCATTAACAACTATATCGTTGGTAACAGGGTTTATTAAGGGAGGTATTACCGTGGAACGACAATTACCCATTACTTTTTTTACAAGTGACCAAAACGCTTTTGGGTTATTATAATTTTCGTCTAACAAGCCATTGGCATTTAAATAAAACTGTTCTTTAGCATGAATTATCATATTATTTACTTTATTCCTTCGTATTTTGTATATATTTCGATTATGTACAGTGGGAGAAGTTTTTAATTTTCTATGTAAACGATCGCGAATTCTAATATGATGCCTAATTTCAGAATTAAACCATGGTTTATCTGTTCTACGAATATTGACTACTTTGGTTGGAATGCATTCTTTTGCCATTTCTAAGTATTTATTTGTAAAGTAATCCGCCATTTCATCTATATCATTGACTAATGTAAAAAAGGATTCTTCCCAATTAAACTGCCTAATTAATTTATTAAATTTTTCAAAGTCTGCATTCTTATACATCCATATGGTTCGCTGGTACGTTTTTTGTAGGTAATTTGGAATTTGAAGAGAAATTTTCGTTGCATTATGGTCACTTTTTTCTCTACATACATCAATTACTTCAGAAAAAGTTACATTGCAATCAGCTGATATCAAAACGGGATCTAGCAAAGTTCCATTACCTGTATTTTGATTAATACGTGTAGGTTCATGTATTACATTTTGAAGATAAAAAACATTTATTATATTACTCAAGGAATTATTATTTTCTACCAATAAATCAATATTCAGATCTCCCGTAATAATGACGTTTGTTGTATAATTAAATGCTTCCTCGATAGAATATTCGAAATTTTGCCAAAACGATTGGGTAGCCCCAGGGGAACGATATACCACGCATAATAAAACTTTATAATTTGGAAATTCGATTTCTACCCAAATCATTTCACTATTTTCAAATTCTAAATCATCTCTTCTTTTTACTTTTAATGTTTCAGAGATATAAACTAAAACTCCTCCACCAAAACAGTTTCTATCTTTTCTTAATATATTGTCATGGTAACCTTGGATTTGTATATCTCTACTTAGTACTGTGTCATCTAGATGACTTTCGGTTATGCATACTATGGACGAGCCAAGTGCTAATGCTTCAACATAGTCTAATTTATGACGAATACTTCTAATATTTAAATGGAAAATTGAAATTTCATTATCAAAGGGGCCTGGGTTTTCAGGAATATCATTTCCCAATAATATTAACATCCACAATATTAGCGTAAATGCAATATTTTTACAAAATTCCTTGAAAACAAATTTATAGCAAACAACAGAAGACACCTGAATTATGTTGAATAAATACTTTAAAAAAGTATCAAATAATGAACATGATTTAACATAAAATAACATTTTCTTTATTGGCATTGAATGACAATTATGATAAAAAACTCCATGTTCATTTGAACAATAACAACAAGAAAACACAAAGATGGGTAAAGAATTTAGATATCGCTAATTTTCTATTTCATGTGAAAGTGAATATTCAAAGAACAGATACTGTTAGAAATTTTCGGCATTGTCATAACATAACGGTTTATTGCTTCTAACAAACTAAAAAACAACAAACTTACCGGAAATGACTAATCGGCAAAACTCGGACGGTGCGGGTGTTATTTTCCGGTTCGGCAAAGTTCGGCCCGGGAGGGTGTTATTACAGAGGGTGATATTACGGCAGAGGGTGTTATTACGATCTGATTTCCACACACACACAAAAGCTATTGAGGAATGTCAAATGCCTATTATCCAATGAAATTAATAGATTTTTGCATGAAGTATAATAAATATAAATAATAGTTTACGTAATAGCAAATCTTTGCCGCTCAGCGTACGGTATGTCCGTATTCTCTAACAAATAGTTGCCACTCGGCATACGGTATGTCCGTATTCTCTAACAAATCTTTGCCACTCAGTGTATGGTATGTCCGTATTCTCTAACAAATCTTTGCCACTCAGTGTATGGTATGTCCGTATTCTCTAGCAAATCTTTACCACTCAGTGTATGGTATGTCCGTATTCTCTAGCAAATCTTTACCACTCAGTGTATGGTATGTCCGTATTCCTGAACAAATCTTTACCACTCAGTGTACATGGTATGTCCGTATTGTCTAACAAATCTTTGCCACCCACCGTATGTCCGTATTCTCTAGCAAATCTTTGTCACTAAGTTTGCATGGTATGTCTGTATTGTCTAGCAAATCTTTGTCACTAAGTGTACATGGTATGTCCGTATTCTCTAGCAACTCTTTGCCACTCAGTGTACCGTATGTCCGTATTGTCTAACAAATCTTTGCCACTCATTGTACATGGTATGTCCGTATTGTCTAACAAATCTTTGCTACTCAGCGTATGTCCGTATTCTCTAGCAAATCTTTGTCACTAAGTGTACATGGCATGTCCGTATTCTCTAGCAAATCTTTGTCACTAAGTGTACATGGTATGTCCGTATTCTCTAGCAAATCTTTGCCACTCAGCGTATGTCCGTATTGTCTAACAAATCTTTTCCACTCAGTGTACATGGTATGTCCGTATTGTCTAAAAAAATCTTTGCCACTCAGCGTATGTCCGTATTCTCTAACAAATCTTTTTCACTCAGTGTACATGGTATGTCCGTATTGTCTAACAAATCATTGCCACTCAGCGTATGTCCATATTCTCTATCAAATCTTTTTCACTCAGTGTACATGGTATGTCCGTATTGTCTAGCAAATCTTTGCCACTCAGCGTATGTCCGTATTGTCTAACAAATCCTTGCCACTCAGTGTACATGGTATGTCCGTATTGTCTAACAAATCTTTGCCACTCAGCGTATGTCCGTATTCTCTATCAAATCTTTTTCACTCAGTGTACATGGTATGTCCGTATTGTCTAACAAATCTTTGCCACTCATCGTATGTCCGTATTCTCTAACAAATCTTTTTCACTCAGTGTACATGGTATGTCCGTATTGTCTAACAAATCTTTGCCACTCAGCGTATGTCCGTATTGTTTAACAAATCTTTGCCACTCAGTGTACATGGTATGTCCGTATTGTCTAACAAATCTTTGTCACTCAGCGTATGTCCGTATTCTCTATCAAATCTTTTTCACTCAGTGTACATGGTATGTCCGTATTCTCTAGCAAATCTTTGTCACTAAGTGTACATGGTATGTCCGTATTGTCTAACAAATCTTTTGCCACTCAGCGTATGTCCGTATTCTCTAACAAATCTTTTTCACTCAGTGTACATGGTATGTCCGTATTGTCTAACAAATCTTTGCCACTCAGCGTATGTCCGTATTGTCTAACAAATCTTTGCCACTCAGTGTACATGGTATGTCCGTATTGTCTAACAAATCTTTGCCACTCAGCGTATGTCCGTATTGTCTAACAAATCTTTGCCACTCAGTGTACATGGTATGTCCGTATTATCTAACAAATCTTTGCCACTCAGCGTATGTTCGTATTCTCTAGCAAATCTTTTTCACTCAGTGTACATGGTATGTCCGTATTCTCTAGCAAATCTTTGTCACTAAGTGTACATGGTATGTCCGTATTGTCTAACAAATCTTTGCCACTCAGCGTATGTCCGTATTCTCTAGCAAATCTTTGTCACTAAGTGTACATGGTATGTCCGTATTCTCTAGCAAATCTTTGTCACTAAGTGTACATGGTATGTCCGTATTATCTAGCAAATCTTTGCCACTCAGTGTACCGTATGTCCGTATTGTCTAACAAATCTTTTCCACTCAGTGTACATGGTATGTCCGTATTGTCTAACAAATCTTTGCCACTCAGCGTATGTCCGTATTCTCTAACAAATCTTTTTCACTCAGTGTACATGGTATATCCGTATTGTCTAACAAATCTTTGCCACTCAGCGTATGTCCGTATTGTCTAACAAATCTTTGCCACTCAGTGTACATGGTATGTCCGTATTGTCTAACAAATCTTTGCCACTCAGCGTATGTCCGTATTCTCTATCAAATCTTTTTCACTCAGTGTACATGGTATGTCCGTATTCTCTAGCAAATCTTTGTCACTAAGTGTACATGGTATGTCCGTATTGTCTAACAAATCTTTGCCACACAGCGTATGTCCGTATTCTCTAACAAATCTTTTTCACTCAGTGTACATGGTATGTCGTATTGTCTAACAAATCTTTGCCACTCAGCGTATGTCCGTATTCTCTAGCAAATCTTTGTCACTAAGTGTACATGGTATGTCCGTATTCTCTAGCAAATCTTTGTCACTAAGTGTACATGGTATGTCCGTATTCTCTAGCAAATCTTTGCCACTCAGTGTACCGTATGTCCGTATTGTCTAACAAATCTTTTCCACTCAGTGTACATGGTATGTCCGTATTGTCTAACAAATCTTTGCCACTCAGCGTATGTCCGTATTCTCTATCAAATCTTTGTCACTAAGTGTACATGGTATGTCCGTATTGTATAACAAATCTTTGCCACTCAGTGTACATGGTATGTCCGTATTGTCTAACAAATCTTTGCCACTCAGCGTATGTCCGTATTGTCTAACAAATCTTTGCCACTCAGCGTATGTCCGTATTCTCTAACAAATCTTTGCCACTCAGTGTACATGGTATGTCCGTATTGTCTAACAAATCTTTGCCACTCAGCGTATGTCCGTATTGTCTAACAAATCTTTGCCACTCAGCGTATGTCCGTATTCTCTAACAAATCTTTTTCACTCAGTGTACATGGTATGTCCGTATTCTCTAACAAATCTTTTTCACTCAGTGTACATGGTATGACGGTATTCTCTAACAAATCTTTTTCACTCAGTGTACATGGTATGTCCGTATTCTCTAACAAATCTTTTTCACTCAGTGTACATGGTATGTCCGTATTGTTTAACAAATCTTTGCCACTCAGCGTATGTCCGTATTGTCTAACAAATCTTTGCCACTCAGCGTATGTCCGTATTCTCTAACAAATCTTTGCCACTCAGTGTACATGGTATGTCCGTATTGTTTAACAAATCTTTGCCACTCAGCGTATGTCCGTATTGTCTAACAAATCTTTGCCACTCAGCGTATGTCCGTATTCTCTAACAAATCTTTGCCACTCAGTGTACATGGTATGTCCGTATTCTCTAACAAATCTTTTTCACTCAGTGTACCGTATGTCCGTATTGTCTAACAAATCTTTGCCACTCAGCGTATGTCCGTATTCTCTAGCAAATCTTTTTCACTCAGTGTACATGGTATGTCCGTATTGTCTAGCAAATCTTTGTCACTAAGTGTACATGGTATGTCCGTATTGTCTAACAAATCTTTGCCACTCAGCGTATGTCCGTATTCTCTAACAAATCTTTTTCACTCAGTGTACATGGTATGTCCGTATTGTCTAACAAATCTTTGCCACTCAGCGTATGTCCGTATTCTCTAGCAAATCTTTGTCACTAAGTGTACATGGTATGTCCGTATTCTCTAGCAAATCTTTGTCACTAAGTGTACATGGTATGTCCGTATTTTCTAGCAAATCTTTGCCACTCAGTGTACCGTATGTCCGTATTGTCTAACAAATCTTTTCCACTCAGTGTACATGGTATGTCCGTATTGTCTAACAAATCTTTGCCACTCAGCGTATGTCCGTATTCTCTAACAAATCTTTTTCACTCAGTGTACATGGTATGTCCGTATTGTCTAACAAATCTTTGCCACTCAGCGTATGTCCGTATTCTCTAGCAAATCTTTGTCACTAAGTGTACATGGTATGTCCGTATTCTCTAGCAAATCTTTGTCACTAAGTGTACATGGTATGTCCGTATTCTCTAGCAAATCTTTGCCACTCAGTGTACCGTATGTCCGTATTGTCTAACAAATCTTTTCCACTCAGTGTACATGGTATGTCCGTATTGTCTAACAACTCTTTGCCACTCAGCGTATGTCCGTATTCTCTAGCAAATCTTTGTCACTAAGTGTACATGGTATGTCCGTATTCTCTAGCAAATCTTTGTCACTAAGTGTACATGGTATGTCCGTATTCTCTAGCAAGTCTTTGCCACTCAGTGTACCGTATGTCCGTATTCTCTAACAAATCTTTTTCACTCAGTGTACATGGTATGTCCGTATTGTCTAACAAATCTTTGCCACTCACCGTATGTCCGTATTCTCTATCAAATCTTTTTCACTCAGTGTACATGGTATGTCCGTATTGTCTAACAAATCTTTGCCACTCAGCGTATGTCCGTATTCTCTATCAAATCTTTGTCACTAAGTGTACATGGTATGTCCGTATTCTCTAACAAATCTTTGCCACTCAGTGTACATGGTATGTCCGTATTGTCTAACAAATCTTTGCCACTCAGCGTATGTCCGTATTGTCTAACAAATCTTTGCCACTCAGCGTATGTCCGTATTCTCTAACAAATCTTTGCCACTCAGTGTACATGGTATGTCCGTATTGTCTAACAAATCTTTGCCACTCAGCGTATGTCCGTATTGTCTAACAAATCTTTGCCACTCAGCGTATGTCCGTATTCTCTAACAAATCTTTTTCACTCAGTGTACATGGTATGTCCGTATTCTCTAACAAATCTTTTTCACTCAGTGTACATGGTATGTCCGTATTCTCTAACAAATCTTTTTCACTCAGTGTACATGGTATGTCCGTATTGTCTAACAAATCTTTGCCACTCAGCGTATGTCCGTATTGTCTAACAAATCTTTGCCACTCAGCGTATGTCCGTATTCTCTAACAAATCTTTGCCACTCAGTGTACATGGTATGTCCGTATTGTCTAACAAATCTTTGCCACTCAGCGTATGTCCGTATTGTCTAACAAATCTTTGCCACTCAGCGTATGTCCGTATTCTCTAACAAATCTTTGCCACTAAGTGTACATGGTATGTCCGTATTGTCTAACAAATCTTTGCCACTCAGCGTATGTCGTATTGTCTAACAAATCTTTGCCACTCAGCGTATGTCCGTATTCTCTAACAAATCTTTGCCACTCAGTGTACATGGTATGTCCGTATTGTCTAACAAATCTTTGCCACTCAGCGTATGTCCGTATTGTCTAACAAATCTTTGCCACTCAGCGTATGTCCGTATTCTCTAACAAATCGTTCTCACTCAGTGTACATGGTATGTCCGTATTCTCTAACAAATCTTTTTTACTCAGTGTACATGGTATGTCCGTATTCTCTAACAAATCTTTGCCACTCAGTGTACATGATATGTCCGTATTCTCTAACAAATCTTTTTCACTCAGTGTACATGGTATGTCCGTATTGTCTAACAAATCTTTGCCACTCAGCGTATGTCCGTATTGTCTAACAAATCTTTGCCACTCAGCGTATGTCCGTATTCTCTAACAAATCTTTGCCACTCAGTGTACATGGTATGTCCGTATTGTCTAACAAATCTTTGTCACTCAGTGTACATGGTATGTCCGTATTCTCTAACAAATCTTTTTCACTCAGTGTACCGTATGTCCGTATTGTCTAACAAATCTTTGCCACTCAGCGTATGTCCGTATTCTCTAGCAAATCTTTGTCACTAAGTGTACATGGTATGTCCGTATTCTCTAGCAAATCTTTGTCACTAAGTGTACATGGTATGTCCGTATTCTCTAGCAAATCTTTGCCACTCAGTGTACCGTATGTCCGTATTGTCTAACAAATCTTTTCCACTCAGTGTACATGGTATGTCCGTATTTTCTAGCAAATCTTTGTCACTAAGTGTACATGGTATGTCCGTATTCTCTAGCAAATCTTTGCCACTCAGTGTACCGTATGTCCGTATTCTCTAACAAATCTTTTTCACTCAGTGTACATGGTATGTCCGTATTGTCTAACAAATCTTTGCCACTCAGCGTATGTCCGTATTCTCTAGCAAATCTTTTTCACTCAGTGTACATGGTATGTCCGTATTCTCTAACAAATCTTTTTCACTCAGTGTACCGTATGTCCGTATTGTCTAACAAATCTTTGCCACTCAGCGTATGTCCGTATTCTCTAGCAAATCTTTGTCACTAAGTGTACATGGTATGTCCGTATTCTCTAGCAAATCTTTGTCACTAAGTGTACATGGTATGTCCGTATTCTCTAGCAAATCTTTGCCACTCAGTGTACCGTATGTCCGTATTGTCTAACAAATCTTTTCCACTCAGTGTACATGGTATGTCCGTATTCTCTAGCAAATCTTTGTCACTAAGTGTACATGGTATGTCCGTATTCTCTAGCAAATCTTTGTCACTAAGTGTACATGGTATGTCCGTATTCTCTAGCAAATCTTTGTCACTAAGTGTACATGGTATGTCCGTATTCTCTAGCAAATCTTTGCCACTCAGTGTACATGGTATGTCCGTATTCTCTAGCAAATCTTTGTCACTAAGTGTACATGGTATGTCCGTATTCTCTAGCAAATCTTTGTCACTAAGTGTACATGGTATGTCCGTATTCTCTAGCAAATCTTTGTCACTAAGTGTACATGGTATGTCCGTATTCTCTAGCAAATCTTTGTCACTAAGTGTACATGGTATGTCCGTATTCTCTAGCAAATCTTTGCCACTCAGTGTACCGTATGTCCGTATTGTCTAACAAATCTTTTCCACTCAGTGTACATGGTATGTCCGTATTCTCTTGCAAATCTTTGTCACTAAGTGTACATGGTATGTCCGTATTCTCTAGCAAATCTTTGTCACTAAGTGTACATGGTATGTCCGTATTCTCTAGCAAATCTTTGTCACTAAGTGTACATGGTATGTCCGTATTCTCTAGCAAATCTTTGCCACTCAGTGTACCGTATGTCCGTATTGTCTAACAAATCTTTTCCACTCAGTGTACATGGTATGTCCGTATTGTCTAACAAATCTTTGCCACTCAGCGTATGTCCGTATTCTCTAGCAAATCTTTGTCACTAAGTGTACATATACCATGTTCGTATTTTCTAGCAAATCTTTGTCACTAAGTGTACATGGTATGTCCGTATTCTGTAGCAAATCTTTGCCACTCAGTGTACCGTATGTCCGTATTCTCTAACAAATCTTTTTCACTCAGTGTACATGGTATGTCCGTATTGTCTAACAAATCTTTGCCACTCAGCGTATGTCCGTATTCTCTATCAAATCTTTTTCACTCAGTGTACATGGTATGTCCGTATTGTCTAACAAATCTTTGCCACTCAGCGTATGTCCGTATTCTCTATCAAATCTTTGTCACTAAGTGTACATGGTATGTCCGTATTCTCTAACAAATCTTTTTCACTCAGTGTACATGGTATGTCCGTATTCTCTAACAAATCTTTTTCACTCAGTGTACATGGTATGTCCGTATTCTCTAACAAATCTTTTTCACTCAGTGTACATGGTATGTCCGTATTGTCTAACAAATCTTTGCCACTCAGCGTATGTCCGTATTGTCTAACAAATCTTTGCCACTCAGCGTATGTCCGTATTCTCTAACAAATCTTTGCCACTCAGTGTACATGGTATGTCCGTATTGTCTAACAAATCTTTGTCACTCAGTGTACATGGTATGTCCGTATTCTCTAACAAATCTTTTTCACTCAGTGTACCGTATGTCCGTATTGTCTAACAAATCTTTGCCACTCAGCGTATGTCCGTATTCTCTAGCAAATCTTTGTCACTAAGTGTACATGGTATGTCCGTATTCTCTAGCAAATCTTTGTCACTAAGTGTACATGGTATGTCCGTATTCTCTAGCAAATCTTTGCCACTCAGTGTACCGTATGTCCGTATTGTCTAACAAATCTTTTCCACTCAGTGTACATGGTATGTCCGTATTTTCTAGCAAATCTTTGTCACTAAGTGTACATGGTATGTCCGTATTCTCTAGCAAATCTTTGCCACTCAGTGTACCGTATGTCCGTATTCTCTAACAAATCTTTTTCACTCAGTGTACATGGTATGTCCGTATTGTCTAACAAATCTTTGCCACTCAGCGTATGTCCGTATTCTCTAGCAAATCTTTTTCACTCAGTGTACATGGTATGTCCGTATTCTCTAACAAATCTTTTTCACTCAGTGTACCGTATGTCCGTATTGTCTAACAAATCTTTGCCACTCAGCGTATGTCCGTATTCTCTAGCAAATCTTTGTCACTAAGTGTACATGGTATGTCCGTATTCTCTAGCAAATCTTTGTCACTAAGTGTACATGGTATGTCCGTATTCTCTAGCAAATCTTTGCCACTCAGTGTACCGTATGTCCGTATTGTCTAACAAATCTTTTCCACTCAGTGTACATGGTATGTCCGTATTCTCTAGCAAATCTTTGTCACTAAGTGTACATGGTATGTCCGTATTCTCTAGCAAATCTTTGTCACTAAGTGTACATGGTATGTCCGTATTCTCTAGCAAATCTTTGTCACTAAGTGTACATGGTATGTCCGTATTCTCTAGCAAATCTTTGCCACTCAGTGTACATGGTATGTCCGTATTCTCTAGCAAATCTTTGTCACTAAGTGTACATGGTATGTCCGTATTCTCTAGCAAATCTTTGTCACTAAGTGTACATGGTATGTCCGTATTCTCTAGCAAATCTTTGTCACTAAGTGTACATGGTATGTCCGTATTCTCTAGCAAATCTTTGTCACTAAGTGTACATGGTATGTCCGTATTCTCTAGCAAATCTTTGCCACTCAGTGTACCGTATGTCCGTATTGTCTAACAAATCTTTTCCACTCAGTGTACATGGTATGTCCGTATTCTCTTGCAAATCTTTGTCACTAAGTGTACATGGTATGTCCGTATTCTCTAGCAAATCTTTGTCACTAAGTGTACATGGTATGTCCGTATTCTCTAGCAAATCTTTGTCACTAAGTGTACATGGTATGTCCGTATTCTCTAGCAAATCTTTGCCACTCAGTGTACCGTATGTCCGTATTGTCTAACAAATCTTTTCCACTCAGTGTACATGGTATGTCCGTATTGTCTAACAAATCTTTGCCACTCAGCGTATGTCCGTATTCTCTAGCAAATCTTTGTCACTAAGTGTACATATACCATGTTCGTATTTTCTAGCAAATCTTTGTCACTAAGTGTACATGGTATGTCCGTATTCTGTAGCAAATCTTTGCCACTCAGTGTACCGTATGTCCGTATTCTCTAACAAATCTTTTTCACTCAGTGTACATGGTATGTCCGTATTGTCTAACAAATCTTTGCCACTCAGCGTATGTCCGTATTCTCTATCAAATCTTTTTCACTCAGTGTACATGGTATGTCCGTATTGTCTAACAAATCTTTGCCACTCAGCGTATGTCCGTATTCTCTATCAAATCTTTGTCACTAAGTGTACATGGTATGTCCGTATTCTCTAACAAATCTTTTTCACTCAGTGTACATGGTATGTCCGTATTCTCTAACAAATCTTTTTCACTCAGTGTACATGGTATGTCCGTATTCTCTAACAAATCTTTGCCACTCAGTGTACATGGTATGTCCGTATTGTCTAACAGATCTTTGCCACTCAGCGTATGTCCGTATTATCCTTGCTATAATCAATAGCCACTTTTACGACGGGTGCCACTAGTGAAGGAGGAACGGCCTACCATTCCGGAGCACCTGGGTTCACATTAGGTTTTTAGTGTGATTCATGTTACTCGATCTTTAGTTTTATGTGTAATGTTTTATAGATCGTTGTTTGTCCTTTTATCCTTTTTCTTTTGGCCATTGTGTTGTCTATCCTTCTTTGATTTACGGATTCTGATAGCCCCTTTGGTATCTTCAAATCTTCTTACAAATCAGTTTCATGTGGAGCATATTTTGTATTTGTTTTTCCATTTGAAAATGTTCAATTTGCAACACATTTATTAAATAGTTTGTGCTCATTGTAACATTAATAATTAGCAGATTATATATAGTCCGACCCTATGATACCGCGGGATCTATAATACAGTGTATTCACGTTATAGTCTGACCCTATGATACCGCGGGATCTATAATACAGTGTATTCACGTCTTATTTCAACCAATTTCGCCGCCATTTGTTTTAAATTTAATACCACGTGACTGTAGGACCCCAATATATAATTTAAAATAAAATCCATGCACACTTAATGGTATTCTGTTTTAGAGTGTAAATTGCACCTTGAAATTCCGCCATGTCAGTTCTTACAAATGCCAAAGTAAGAATAACAAGCTGTTTTGAAATCATTATTGAACTAACTTATATGGAATCTATATATTTCATGAATGCCTGTGTCGTTTAGTTTCAAATACCCATTGAATTTTTACTATTTTTCTCAAACCAAGCGTTTTGCCATTCTGGGTGTTGGAATTGAGGACAATGAGACGTCTTGAGAACCATCTATATATCATTCCTGTTAAGATTCGACATAGTTTACATTGATTTTAATTCAGATTTGTTTTAATGTTTCAGCCATTGGATTGCCATTTGCCTGTATATTTCAGGCAATATAAAAACGTTTATGACTGTAGCTGCCGTGTAGCTGCCGTGTTGAATGGTTTATCAAAATTAAAATATTAAGAGAAACATTTTGAACACTATTCCAAATATCGGATTGAAACGCAGTGAAGGAATTCTTTAAACGGGCCAGTAGTTTTAAGCAGTTTGAAATATAAAATGTTTTACGGACTACAAATGGACAATGGATACTAAATACTGGTTGAGAAAAAACAAATTGTTGAAAATCAATCAATTGAAATTATTCATGACTGAATAAACCATTGTGTCATACTGTTCCAATCATCAATGTAAATTTTGATTCAGAATTTGTACAACCACTGATGGATGAAACGTTAAACAAAGACTTTCTCTTCGTCTTTTACTTCAAGATGTTGCATTAAAAATATATGCCAAAGTTATTTAAGGATTGGTTCAGGAATAACTATGATAAATGATCCGTATATTCCATGTTCCATAATGTATTCGCAATTTATCTTTCAATATAAATTAAGCAGAAATATTTTTGTCCTTCTTTTAATGTTTTGTCAAAGACTCAAGTCTCAATTTGTATGAATTTGTATATTTTCTGATTTTCAATGCGCGGAAACAAGCTGGAGCACTTCAGTTGACTTCCGGTTCTTGGTACTACGTACATATTACCGCTTTAATTAAACTTACTCACTGGGTACGTTATTTGAAAATGTTTCCTTCTATTATTGATTCTAAATTGGTTTATGTTTTACGATGAAGAAACCTAGTGAACAGATCTTTTTAACGTTTAGCAAACGGAGTTTCATTTCCTTTTTGTCCAATAATGCTTGCAGAATATGCATCAAAAGTAAAAACAAGTTATTTATTCTAAATCTTTATCCGTCATAAAGAATTAAAAGGTCATCGTAGGACATTTTCCTGAAAGATAGCATATACTGTGATTCAACTGATCTGTAGAAATTCAACGTGTTTATTTTTATTTGATCTGTAGCTTACTCTCTATAGAGATATAATGTGTTTATTTTTATTTGATCTGTAGCTTACTCACTATAGAGATATAATGTGTTTATTTTTATTTGGTCTGTAGCTTACTCTCTATAGAGATATAATGTGTTTATATTTATTTGGTCTGTAGCTTACTCACTATAGAGATCTAATGTGTTTATTTTTATTTGGTCTGTAGCTTACTCTCTATAGAGATATAATGTGTTTATATTTATTTGGTCTGTAGCTTACTCACTATAGAGATATAATGTGTTTATTTTTATTTGGTCTGTAGCTTACTCACTATAGAGATATAATGTGTTTATATTTATTTGATCTGTAGCTTACTCACTATAGAGATATAATGTGTTTATTTTTATTTGATCTGTAGTTTACTCACTATAGAGATATAATGTGTTTATAATTATTTGATCTGTAGCTTACTCACTATAGAGATATAATGTGTTTATAATTATTTGGTCTGTAGCTTACTCTCTATAGAGATATAATGTGTTTATATTTATTTGGTCTGTAGCTTACTCACTATAGAGATATAATGTGTTTATTTTTATTTGATCTATAGTTTACTCTCTATAGAGATATAATGTGTTTATTTTTATTTGATCTGTAGCTTACTCACTATAGAGATATAATGTGTTTATATTTATTTGATCTGTAGCTTACTCTCTATAGAGATATAATGTGTTTATTTTTATTTGATCTGTAGCTTACTCACTATAGAGATATAATGTGTTTATATTTATTTGGTCTGTAGCTTATTCACTATAGAGATATAATGTGTTTATTTTTATTTGGTCTGTAGCTTACTCTCTATAGAGATATAATGTGTTTATATTTATTTGGTCTGTAGCTTACTCACTATAGAGATATAATGTGTTTATTCTTATTTGGTCTGTAGCTTACTCTCTATAGAGATATAATGTGTTTATTTTTATTTGGTCTGTAGCTTACTCACTATAGAGATATAATGTGTTTATTTTTATTTGATCTGTAGCTTACTCACTATAGAGATATAATGTGTTTATTTTTATTTGGTCTGTAGCTTACTCTCTATAGAGATATAATGTGTTTATTTTTATTTGATCTGTAGCTTACTCACTATAGAGATATAATGTGTTTATTTGTATTTGGTCTGTAGCTTACTCTCTATAGAGATCTAATGTGTTTATTTTTATTTGATCTGTAGCTTACTCTCTATAGAGATCTAATGGGTTTATTTTTATTTGAGCTGTAGCTTACTCACTATAGAGATCTAATGGGTTTATTTTTATTTCGTCTGTAGCTTACTCACTATAGAGATATAATGTGTTTATTTTTATTTGGTCTGTAGCTTACTCACTATAGAGATATAATGTGTTTATATTTATTTGGTCTGTAGCTTACTCACTATAGAGATATAATGTGTTTATTTTTATTTGGTCTGTAGCTTACTCACTATAGAGATATAATGTGTTTATATTTATTTGATCTGTAGCTTACTCACTATAGAGATATAATGTGTTTATTTTTATTTGATCTGTAGTTTACTCACTATAGAGATATAATGTGTTTATAATTATTTGATCTGTAGCTTACTCACTATAGAGATATAATGTGTTTATAATTATTTGGTCTGTAGCTTACTCTCTATAGAGATATAATGTGTTTATATTTATTTGGTCTGTAGCTTACTCACTATAGAGATATAATGTGTTTATTTTTATTTGATCTATAGTTTACTCTCTATAGAGATATAATGTGTTTATTTTTATTTGATCTGTAGCTTACTCACTATAGAGATATAATGTGTTTATATTTATTTGATCTGTAGCTTACTCTCTATAGAGATATAATGTGTTTATTTTTATTTGATCTGTAGCTTACTCACTATAGAGATATAATGTGTTTATATTTATTTGGTCTGTAGCTTATTCACTATAGAGATATAATGTGTTTATTTTTATTTGGTCTGTAGCTTACTCTCTATAGAGATATAATGTGTTTATATTTATTTGGTCTGTAGCTTACTCACTATAGAGATATAATGTGTTTATTCTTATTTGGTCTGTAGCTTACTCTCTATAGAGATATAATGTGTTTATTTTTATTTGGTCTGTAGCTTACTCACTATAGAGATATAATGTGTTTATTTTTATTTGATCTGTAGCTTACTCACTATAGAGATATAATGTGTTTATTTTTATTTGGTCTGTAGCTTACTCTCTATAGAGATATAATGTGTTTATTTTTATTTGATCTGTAGCTTACTCACTATAGAGATATAATGTGTTTATTTGTATTTGGTCTGTAGCTTACTCTCTATAGAGATCTAATGTGTTTATTTTTATTTGATCTGTAGCTTACTCTCTATAGAGATCTAATGGGTTTATTTTTATTTGAGCTGTAGCTTACTCACTATAGAGATCTAATGGGTTTATTTTTATTTCGTCTGTAGCTTACTCACTATAGAGATATAATGTGTTTATTTTTATTTGGTCTGTAGCTTACTCACTATAGAGATATAATGTGTTTATATTTATTTGGTCTGTAGCTTACTCACTATAGAGATCTAATGTGTTTATCTTTATATGATCTGTAGCTTACTCACTATAGAGATATAATGTGTTTATTTTTATTTGGTCTGTAGCTTACTCACTATAGAGATATAATGTGTTTATTTTTATTTGGTCTGTAGCTTACTCTCTATAGAGATCTAATGGGTTTATTTTTATTTGGTCTGTAGCTTACTCACTATAGAGATCTAATGTGTTTATTTTTATTTGGTCTGTAGCTTACTCACTATAGAGATATAATGTGTTTATATTTATTTGATCTGTAGCTTACTCACTATCGAGATATAATGTGTTTATTTTTATTTGATCTGTAGCTTACTCACTATAGAGATATAATGTGTTTATTTTTATTTGATCTGTAGTTTACTCACTATAGAGATATAATGTGTTTATAATTATTTGATCTGTAGCTTACTCACTATAGAGATATAATGTGTTTATTTTTATTTGATCTGTACCTTACTCACTATAGAGATATAATGTGTTTATTTTTATTTGATCTGTAGCTTACTCTCTATAGAGATATAATGTGTTTATTTTTATTTCGTTTGTAGCTTACTCTCTATAGAGATATAATGTGTTTATATTTATTTGATCTGTAGCTTACTCACTATAGAGATATAATGTGTTTATTCTTATTTGGTCTGTAGCTTACTCTCTATAGAGATATAATGTGTTTATTTTTATTTGGTCTGTAGCTTACTCACTATAGAGATATAATATGTTTATTTTTATTTGATCTGTAGCTTACTCACTATAGAGATATAATGTGTTTATTTTTATTTGGTCTGTAGCTTACTCTCTATAGAGATATAATGTGTTTATTTTATTTGATCCGTAGCTTACTCACTATAGAGATATAATGTGTTTATTTGTATTTGGTCTGTAGCTTACTCTCTATAGAGATCTAATGTGTTTATTTTTATTTGATCTGTAGCTTACTCTCTATAGAGATCTAATGGGTTTATTTTTATTTGATCTGTAGCTTACTCACTATAGAGATCTAATGGGTTTATTTTTATTTGGTCTGTAGCTTACTCACTATAGAGATATAATGTGTTTATATTTATTTGGACTGTAGCTTACTCACTATAGAGATCTAATGTGTTTATCTTTATATGATCTGTAGCTTACTCACTATAGAGATATAATGTGTTTATTTTTATTTGGTCTGTAGCTTACTCACTATAGAGATATAATGTGTTTATTTTTATTTGGTCTGTAGCTTACTCTCTATAGAGATCTAATGGGTTTATTTTTATTTGATCTGTAGCTTACTCACTATAGAGATCTAATGTGTTTATTTTTATTTGGTCTGTAGCTTACTCACTATAGAGATATAATGTGTTTATTTTTATTTGATCTGTAGCTTACTCACTATAGAGATATAATGTGTTTATTTGTATTTGGTCTGTAGCTTACTCTCTATAGAGATCTAATGTGTTTATTTTTATTTGATCTGTAGCTTACTCTCTATAGAGATCTAATGGGTTTATTTTTATTTGAGCTGTAGCTTACTCACTATAGAGATCTAATGGGTTTATTTTTATTTCGTCTGTAGCTTACTCACTATAGAGATATAATGTGTTTATTTTTATTTGGTCTGTAGCTTACTCACTATAGAGATATAATGTGTTTATATTTATTTGGTCTGTAGCTTACTCACTATAGAGATCTAATGTGTTTATCTTTATATGATCTGTAGCTTACTCACTATAGAGATATAATGTGTTTATTTTTATTTGGTCTGTAGCTTACTCACTATAGAGATATAATGTGTTTATTTTTATTTGGTCTGTAGCTTACTCTCTATAGAGATCTAATGGGTTTATTTTTATTTGGTCTGTAGCTTACTCACTATAGAGATCTAATGTGTTTATTTTTATTTGGTCTGTAGCTTACTCACTATAGAGATATAATGTGTTTATATTTATTTGATCTGTAGCTTACTCACTATCGAGATATAATGTGTTTATTTTTATTTGATCTGTAGCTTACTCACTATAGAGATATAATGTGTTTATTTTTATTTGATCTGTAGTTTACTCACTATAGAGATATAATGTGTTTATAATTATTTGATCTGTAGCTTACTCACTATAGAGATATAATGTGTTTATTTTTATTTGATCTGTACCTTACTCACTATAGAGATATAATGTGTTTATTTTTATTTGATCTGTAGCTTACTCTCTATAGAGATATAATGTGTTTATTTTTATTTCGTTTGTAGCTTACTCTCTATAGAGATATAATGTGTTTATATTTATTTGATCTGTAGCTTACTCACTATAGAGATATAATGTGTTTATTCTTATTTGGTCTGTAGCTTACTCTCTATAGAGATATAATGTGTTTATTTTTATTTGGTCTGTAGCTTACTCACTATAGAGATATAATATGTTTATTTTTATTTGATCTGTAGCTTACTCACTATAGAGATATAATGTGTTTATTTTTATTTGGTCTGTAGCTTACTCTCTATAGAGATATAATGTGTTTATTTTATTTGATCCGTAGCTTACTCACTATAGAGATATAATGTGTTTATTTGTATTTGGTCTGTAGCTTACTCTCTATAGAGATCTAATGTGTTTATTTTTATTTGATCTGTAGCTTACTCTCTATAGAGATCTAATGGGTTTATTTTTATTTGATCTGTAGCTTACTCACTATAGAGATCTAATGGGTTTATTTTTATTTGGTCTGTAGCTTACTCACTATAGAGATATAATGTGTTTATATTTATTTGGACTGTAGCTTACTCACTATAGAGATCTAATGTGTTTATCTTTATATGATCTGTAGCTTACTCACTATAGAGATATAATGTGTTTATTTTTATTTGGTCTGTAGCTTACTCACTATAGAGATATAATGTGTTTATTTTTATTTGGTCTGTAGCTTACTCTCTATAGAGATCTAATGGGTTTATTTTTATTTGATCTGTAGCTTACTCACTATAGAGATCTAATGTGTTTATTTTTATTTGGTCTGTAGCTTACTCACTATAGAGATATAATGTGTTTATATTTATTTGATCTGTAGCTTACTCACTATAGAGATATAATGTGTTTATTTTTATTTGATCTGTAGCTTACTCACTATAGAGATATAATGTGTTTATTTTTATTTGATCTGTAGTTTACTCACTATAGAGATATAATGTGTTTATAATTATTTGATCTGTAGCTTACTCACTATAGAGATATAATGTGTTTATAATTATTTGGTCTGTAGCTTACTCTCTATAGAGATATAATGTGTTTATATTTATTTGATCTGTAGCTTACTCTCTATAGAGATATAATGTGTTTATTTTTATTTGATCTGTAGCTTACTCACTATAGAGATATAATGTGTTTATTTGTATTTGGTCTGTAGCTTACTCTCTATAGAGATCTAATGGGTTTATTTTTATTTGGTCTGTAGCTTACTCACTATAGAGATCTAATGGGTTTATTTTTATTTGGTCTGTAGCTTATTCACTATAGAGATCTAATGTGTTTATTTTTATTTGGTCTGTAGCTTACTCTCTATAGAGATCTAATGTGTTTATTTTTATTTGGTCTGTAGCTTCCTCACTATAGAGATATAATGTGTTTATTTGTATTTGATCTCTAGCTTACTCACTATAGAGATCTAATGTGTTTATTTTTATTTGGTCTGTAGCTTACTCACTATAGAGATCTAATGGGTTTATTTTTATTTGATCTGTAGCTTACTCTCTATAGAGATATAATGTGTTTATTTTTATTTGATCTGTAGCTTACTCACTAAAGAGATATAATGTGTTTATTTTTATTTGGTCTGTAGCTTCCTCTCTATAGAGATATAATGTGTTTATATTTATTTGGTCTGTAGCTTACTCACTATAGAGATATAATGTGTTTATTTTTATTTGGTCTGTAGCTTACTCTCTATAGAGATATAATGTGTTTATATTTATTTGGTCTGTAGCTTACTCACTATAGAGATATAATGTGTTTATTTTTATTTGGTCTGTAGCTTACTCACTATAGATATATAATGTGTTGATATTTATTTGATCTGTAGCTTACTCACTATAGAGATATAATGTGTTTATTTTTATTTGATCTGTAGCTTACTCACTATAGAGATATAATGTGTTTATTTTTATTTGATCTGTAGTTTACTCACTATAGAGATATAATGTGTTTATAATTATTTGATCTGTAGCTTACTCACTATAGAGATATAATGTGTTTATAATTATTTGGTCTGTAGCTTACTCTCTATAGAGATATAATGTGTTTATTTTTATTTGGTCTGTAGCTTACTCACTATAGAGATATAATGTGTTTATTTTTATTTGATCTATAGTTTACTCTCTATAGAGATATAATGTGTTTATGTTTAAATGATCTGTAGCTTACTCACTATAGAGATATAATGTGTTTATTTTTATTTGATCTGTAGCTTACTCACTATAGAGATATAATGTGTTTATTTTTATTTGGTCTGTAGCTTACTCTCTATAGAGATATAATGTGTTTATATTTATTTGGTCTGTAGCTTACTCACTATAGAGATATAATGTGTTTATTTTTATTTGGTCTGTAGCTTACTCTCTATAGAGATATAATGTGTTTATTTTTATTTGGTCTGTAGCTTACTCACTATAGAGATATAATGTGTTTATATTTATTTGATCTGTAGCTTACTCACTATAGAGATATAATGTGTTTATTTTTATTTGATCTGTAGTTTACTCACTATAGAGATATAATGTGTTTATAATTATTTGATCTGTAGCTTACTCACTATAGAGATATAATGTGTTTATAATTATTTGGTCTGTAGCTTACTCTCTATACAGATATAATGTGTTTATATTTATTTGGTCTGTAGCTTACTCACTATAGAGATATAATGTGTTTATTTTTATTTGATCTATAGTTTACTCACTATAGAGATATAATGTGTTTATATTTATTTGGTCTGTAGCTTACTCACTATAGAGATCTAATGTGTTTATTTTTATTTGGTCTGTAGCTTACTCACTATAGAGATATAATGTGTTTATATTTATTTGGTCTGTAGCTTACTCACTATAGAGATATAATGTGTTTATTTTTATTTGGTCTGTAGCTTATTCTCTATAGAGATATAATGTGTTTATGTTTAAATGATCTGTAGCTTACTCACTATAGAGATATAATGTGTTTATTTTTATTTGATCTGTAGCTTACTCACTATAGAGATATAATGTGTTTATATTTATTTGGTCTGTAGCTTACTCACTATAGAGATCTAATGTGTTTATCTTTATATGATCTGTAGCTTACTCACTATAGAGATATAATGTGTTTATTTTTATTTGGTCTGTAGCTTACTCACTATAGAGATATAATGTGTTTATTTTTATTTGGTCTGTAGCTTACTCTCTATAGAGATCTAATGGGTTTATTTTTATTTGATCTGTAGCTTACTCACTATAGAGATCTAATGGGTTTATTTTTATTTGGTCTGTAGCTTACTCACTATAGAGATATAATGTGTTTATATTTATTTGGACTGTAGCTTACTCACTATAGAGATCTAATGTGTTTATCTTTATATGATCTGTAGCTTACTCACTATAGAGATATAATGTGTTTATTTTTATTTGGTCTGTAGCTTACTCACTATAGAGATATAATGTGTTTATTTTTATTTGGTCTGTAGCTTACTCTCTATAGAGATCTAATGGGTTTATTTTTATTTGATCTGTAGCTTACTCACTATAGAGATCTAATGTGTTTATTTTTATTTGGTCTGTAGCTTACTCACTATAGAGATATAATGTGTTTATATTTATTTGATCTGTAGCTTACTCACTATAGAGATATAATGTGTTTATTTTTATTTGATCTGTAGCTTACTCACTATAGAGATATAATGTGTTTATTTTTATTTGATCTGTAGTTTACTCACTATAGAGATATAATGTGTTTATAATTATTTGATCTGTAGCTTACTCACTATAGAGATATAATGTGTTTATAATTATTTGGTCTGTAGCTTACTCTCTATAGAGATATAATGTGTTTATATTTATTTGATCTGTAGCTTACTCTCTATAGAGATATAATGTGTTTATTTTTATTTGATCTGTAGCTTACTCACTATAGAGATATAATGTGTTTATTTGTATTTGGTCTGTAGCTTACTCTCTATAGAGATCTAATGGGTTTATTTTTATTTGGTCTGTAGCTTACTCACTATAGAGATCTAATGGGTTTATTTTTATTTGGTCTGTAGCTTATTCACTATAGAGATCTAATGTGTTTATTTTTATTTGGTCTGTAGCTTACTCTCTATAGAGATCTAATGTGTTTATTTTTATTTGGTCTGTAGCTTCCTCACTATAGAGATATAATGTGTTTATTTGTATTTGATCTCTAGCTTACTCACTATAGAGATCTAATGTGTTTATTTTTATTTGGTCTGTAGCTTACTCACTATAGAGATCTAATGGGTTTATTTTTATTTGATCTGTAGCTTACTCTCTATAGAGATATAATGTGTTTATTTTTATTTGATCTGTAGCTTACTCACTAAAGAGATATAATGTGTTTATTTTTATTTGGTCTGTAGCTTCCTCTCTATAGAGATATAATGTGTTTATATTTATTTGGTCTGTAGCTTACTCACTATAGAGATATAATGTGTTTATAATTATTTGATCTGTAGCTTACTCACTATAGAGATATAATGTGTTTATAATTATTTGGTCTGTAGCTTACTCTCTATAGAGATATAATGTGTTTATTTTTATTTGGTCTGTAGCTTACTCACTATAGAGATATAATGTGTTTATTTTTATTTGATCTATAGTTTACTCTCTATAGAGATATAATGTGTTTATGTTTAAATGATCTGTAGCTTACTCACTATAGAGATATAATGTGTTTATTTTTATTTGATCTGTAGCTTACTCACTATAGAGATATAATGTGTTTATTTTTATTTGGTCTGTAGCTTACTCTCTATAGAGATATAATGTGTTTATATTTATTTGGTCTGTAGCTTACTCACTATAGAGATATAATGTGTTTATTTTTATTTGGTCTGTAGCTTACTCTCTATAGAGATATAATGTGTTTATTTTTATTTGGTCTGTAGCTTACTCACTATAGAGATATAATGTGTTTATATTTATTTGATCTGTAGCTTACTCACTATAGAGATATAATGTGTTTATTTTTATTTGATCTGTAGTTTACTCACTATAGAGATATAATGTGTTTATAATTATTTGATCTGTAGCTTACTCACTATAGAGATATAATGTGTTTATAATTATTTGGTCTGTAGCTTACTCTCTATACAGATATAATGTGTTTATATTTATTTGGTTTGTAGCTTACTCACTATAGAGATATAATGTGTTTATTTTTATTTGATCTATAGTTTACTCACTATAGAGATATAATGTGTTTATATTTATTTGGTCTGTAGCTTACTCACTATAGAGATCTAATGTGTTTATTTTTATTTGGTCTGTAGCTTACTCACTATAGAGATATAATGTGTTTATATTTATTTGGTCTGTAGCTTACTCACTATAGAGATATAATGTGTTTATTTTTATTTGGTCTGTAGCTTATTCTCTATAGAGATATAATGTGTTTATGTTTAAATGATCTGTAGCTTACTCACTATAGAGATATAATGTGTTTATTTTTATTTGATCTGTAGCTTACTCACTATAGAGATATAATGTGTTTATATTTATTTGGTCTGTAGCTTACTCACTATAGAGATCTAATGTGTTTATCTTTATATGATCTGTAGCTTACTCACTATAGAGATATAATGTGTTTATTTTTATTTGGTCTGTAGCTTACTCACTATAGAGATATAATGTGTTTATTTTTATTTGGTCTGTAGCTTACTCTCTATAGAGATCTAATGGGTTTATTTTTATTTGGTCTGTAGCTTACTCACTATAGAGATATAATGTGTTTATTTGTATTTGATCTGTAGCTTACTCACTATAGAGATATAATGTGCTTATTTTTATTTGATCTGTAGTTTACTCACTATAGAGATATAATGTGTTTATTTTTATTTGATCTGTAGTTTACTCACTATAGAGATATAATGTGTTTATAATTATTTGATCTATAGCTTACTCACTATAGAGATATAATGTGTTTATAATTATTTGGTCTGTAGCTTACTCTCTATAGAGATATAATGTGTTTATATTTATTTGATCTGTAGCTTACTCTCTATAGAGATATAATGTGTTTATTTTTATTTGATCTGTAGCTTACTCACTATAGAGATATAATGTGTTGATTTGTATTTGGTCTGTAGCTTACTCTCTATAGAGATATAATGTGTTTATAATTATTTGGTCTGTAGCTTACTCTCTATAGAGATATAATGTGTTTATATTTATTTGATCTGTAGCTTACTCTCTATAGAGATATAATGTGTTTATTTTTATTTGATCTGTAGCTTACTCACTATAGAGATATAATGTGTTTATTTGTATTTGGTCTGTAGCTTACTCTCTATAGAGATCTAATGTGTTTATTTTTATTTGATCTGTAGCTTACTCTCTATAGAGATCTAATGGGTTTATTTTTATTTGATCTGTAGCTTACCCACTATAGAGATCTAATGGGTTTATTTTTATTTGGTCTGTAGCTCACTCACTATAGAGATCTAATGGGTTTATTTTTATTTGGTCTGTAGCTTATTCACTATAGAGATATAATGTGTTTATTTTTATTTGGTCTGTAGCTTACTCTCTATAGAGATCTAATGTGTTTATTTTTATTTGATCTGTAGCTTACTCTCTATAGAGATATAATGTGTTTATTTTTATTTGATCTGTACCTTACTCTCTATAGAGATATAATGTGTTTATTTTTATTTGATCTGTAGCTTACTCTCTATAGAGATATAATGTGTTTATTTTTATTTGATCTGTAGCTTACTCTCTATAGAGATCTAATGTGTTTATTTTTATTTGGTCTGTAGTTTACTCACTATAGAGATCTAATGTGTTTATATTTATTTGATCTGTAGCTTACTCTCTATAGAGATCTAATGTGTTTATTTTTATTTGATCTGTAGCTTACCCACTATAGAGATATAATGTTGTTATTTTTATTTGATCTGTAGCTTACTCACTATAGAGATATAATGTGTTTATTTTTATATGATCTATAGCTTACTCTCTATAGAGATCTAATGTGTTTATTTTTATTTGGTCTGTAGCTTACTCACTATAGAGATCTAATGTGTTTATTTTTATTTGATCTGTAGTTTACTCACTATAGAGATATAATGGGTTTATATTTATTTGATCTGTAGCTTACTCTCTATAGAGATATAATGTGTTTATTTTTATTTGATCTGTAGCTTACTCACTATAGAGATATAATGTGTTTATTTTTATTTGATCTGTAGCTTACTCTCTGTAGAGATATAATGTGTTTATTTTTATTTGATCTGTAGCTTACTCTCTATAGAGATCTAATGTGTTTATTTTTATTTGGTCTGTAGTTTACTCACTATAGAGATATAATGGGTTTATATTTATTTGATCTGTAGCTTACTCTCTATACAGATATAATGTGTTTATTTTTATTTGATCTGTAGCTTACTCTCTATAGAGATATAATGTGTTTATTTTTATTTGATCTGTAGCTTACTCTCTATAGAGATATAATGTGTTTATGTTTAAATGATCTGTAGCTTACTCACTATAGAGATATAATGTGTTTATTTTTATTTGATCTGTAGCTTACTCACTATAGAGATATAATGTGTTTATTTTTATTTGGTCTGTAGCTTACTCTCTATAGAGATATAATGTGTTTATATTTATTTGGTCTGTAGCTTACTCACTATAGAGATATAATGTGTTTATTTTTATTTGGTCTGTAGCTTACTCTCTATAGAGATATAATGTGTTTATTTTTATTTGGTCTGTAGCTTACTCACTATAGAGATATAATGTGTTGATATTTATTTGATCTGTAGCTTACTCACTATAGAGATATAATGTGTTTATTTTTATTTGATCTGTAGTTTACTCACTATAGAGATATAATGTGTTGATAATTATTTGATCTGTAGCTTACTCACTATAGAGATATAATGTGTTTATAATTATTTGGTCTGTAGCTTACTCTCTATACAGATATAATGTGTTTATATTTATTTGGTCTGTAGCTTACTCACTATAGAGATATAATGTGTTTATTTTTATTTGATCTATAGTTTACTCACTATAGAGATCTAATGTGTTTATATTTATTTGGTCTGTAGCTTACTCACTATAGAGATATAATGTGTTTATTTTTATTTGGTCTGTAGCTTACTCACTATAGAGATATAATGTGTTTATATTTATTTGGTCTGTAGCTTACTCACTATAGAGATATAATCTGTTTATTTTTATTTGGTCTGTAGCTTACTCTCTATAGAGATATAATGTGTTGATGTTTAAATGATCTGTAGCTTACTCACTATAGAGATATAATGTGTTTATTTTTATTTGATCTGTAGCTTACTCACTATAGAGATATAATGTGTTTATATTTATTTGGTCTGTAGCTTACTCACTATAGAGATCTAATGTGTTTATCTTTATATGATCTGTAGCTTACTCACTATAGAGATATAATGTGTTTATTTTTATTTGGTCTGTAGCTTACTCACTATAGAGATATAATGTGTTTATTTTTATTTGATCTGTAGCTTACTCACTATAGAGATATAATGTGCTTATTTTTATTTGATCTGTAGTTTACTCACTATAGAGATATAATGTGTTTATTTTTATTTGATCTGTAGTTTACTCACTATAGAGATATAATGTGTATATAATTATTTGATCTGTAGCTTACTCACTATAGAGATATAATGTGTTTATAATTATTTGGTCTGTAGCTTACTCTCTATAGAGATCTAATGTGTTTATTTTCATTTGATCTGTAGCTTACTCTCTATAGAGATCTAATGTGTTTATTTTTATTTGATCTGTAGCTTACTCACTATAGCGATATAATGTGTTTATTTTTATTTGATCTGTAGTTTACTCACTATAGAGATATAATGTGTTTATTTTTATTTGATCTGTAGTTTACTCACTATAGAGATATAATGTGTTTATATTTATTTGATCTGTAGCTTACTCACTATAGAGATATAATGTGTTTATAATTATTTGGTTTGTAGCTTACTCTCTATAGAGATATAATGTGTTTATATTTATTTGATCTGTAGCTTACTCTCTATAGAGATATAATGTGTTGATTTGTATTTGGTCTGTAGCTTACTCTCTATAGAGATATAATGTGTTTATAATTATTTGGTCTGTAGCTTACTCTCTATAGAGATATAATGTGTTTATATTTATTTGATCTGTAGCTTACTCTCTATAGAGATATAATGTGTTTATTTTTATTTGATCTGTAGCTTACTCACTATAGAGATATAATGTGTTTATTTGTATTTGGTCTGTAGCTTACTCTCTATAGAGATCTAATGTGTTTATTTTTATTTGATCTGTAGCTTACTCTCTATAGAGATCTAATGGGTTTATTTTTATTTGATCTGTAGCTTACCCACTATAGAGATCTAATGGGTTTATTTTTATTTGGTCTGTAGCTCACTCACTATAGAGATCTAATGGGTTTATTTTTATTTGATCTGTAGCTTATTCACTATAGAGATCTAATGTGTTTATTTTTATTTGGTCTGTAGCTTACTCTCTATAGAGATCTAATGTGTTTATTTTTATTTGATCTGTAGCTTACTCACTATAGAGATATAATGTGTTTATTTGTATTTGGTCTGTAGCTTACTCTCTATAGAGATCTAATGTGTTTATTTTTATTTGATCTGTAGCTTACTCTCTATAGAGATCTAATGGGTTTATTTTTATTTGATCTGTAGCTTACCCACTATAGAGATCTAATGGGTTTATTTTTATTTGGTCTGTAGCTCACTCACTATAGAGATCTAATGGGTTTATTTTTATTTGGTCTGTAGCTTATTCACTATAGAGATCTAATGTGTTTATTTTTATTTGGTCTGTAGCTTACTCTCTATAGAGATCTAATGTGTTTATTTTTATTTGATCTGTAGCTTACTCTCTATAGAGATATAATGTGTTTATTTTTATTTGATCTGTACCTTACTCACTATAGAGATATAATGTGTTTATTTTTATTTGATCTGTAGCTTACTCTCTATAGAGATATAATGTGTTTATTTTTATTTGATCTGTAGCTTACTCTCTATAGAGATATAATGTGTTTATTTTTATTTGATCTGTAGCTTACTCTCTATAGAGATCTAATGTGTTTATTTTTATTTGGTCTGTAGTTTACTCACTATAGAGATCTAATGTGTTTATATTTATTTGATCTGTAGCTTACTCTCTATAGAGATCTAATGTGTTTATTTTTATTTGATCTGTAGCTTACCCACTATAGAGATATAATGTTGTTATTTTTATTTGATCTGTAGCTTACTCACTATAGAGATATAATGTGTTTATTTTTATATGATCTATAGCTTACTCTCTATAGAGATCTAATGTGTTTATTTTTATTTGGTCTGTAGCTTACTCACTATAGAGATCTAATGTGTTTATTTTTATTTGATCTGTAGTTTACTCACTATAGAGATATAATGGGTTTATATTTATTTGATCTGTAGCTTACTCTCTATAGAGATATAATGTGTTTATTTTTATTTGATCTGTAGCTTACTCACTATAGAGATATAATGTGTTTATTTTTATTTGATCTGTAGCTTACTCTCTGTAGAGATATAATGTGTTTATTTTTATTTGATCTGTAGCTTACTCTCTATAGAGATCTAATGTGTTTATTTTTATTTGGTCTGTAGTTTACTCACTATAGAGATATAATGGGTTTATATTTATTTGATCTGTAGCTTACTCTCTATACAGATATAATGTGTTTATTTTTATTTGATCTGTAGCTTACTCTCTATAGAGATATAATGTGTTTATTTTTATTTGATCTGTAGCTTACTCTCTATAGAGATATAATGTGTTTATGTTTAAATGATCTGTAGCTTACTCACTATAGAGATATAATGTGTTTATTTTTATTTGATCTGTAGCTTACTCACTATAGAGATATAATGTGTTTATTTTTATTTGGTCTGTAGCTTACTCTCTATAGAGATATAATGTGTTTATATTTATTTGGTCTGTAGCTTACTCACTATAGAGATATAATGTGTTTATTTTTATTTGGTCTGTAGCTTACTCTCTATAGAGATATAATGTGTTTATTTTTATTTGATCTGTAGCTTACTCTCTATAGAGATATAATGTGTTTATTTTTATTTGATCTGTAGCTTACTCTCTATAGAGATCTAATGTGTTTATTTTTATTTGGTCTGTAGTTTACTCACTATAGAGATCTAATGTGTTTATATTTATTTGATCTGTAGCTTACTCTCTATAGAGATCTAATGTGTTTATTTTTATTTGATCTGTAGCTTACCCACTATAGAGATATAATGTTGTTATTTTTATTTGATCTGTAGCTTACTCACTATAGAGATATAATGTGTTTATTTTTATATGATCTATAGCTTACTCTCTATAGAGATCTAATGTGTTTATTTTTATTTGGTCTGTAGCTTACTCACTATAGAGATCTAATGTGTTTATTTTTATTTGATCTGTAGTTTACTCACTATAGAGATATAATGGGTTTATATTTATTTGATCTGTAGCTTACTCTCTATAGAGATATAATGTGTTTATTTTTATTTGATCTGTAGCTTACTCACTATAGAGATATAATGTGTTTATTTTTATTTGATCTGTAGCTTACTCTCTGTAGAGATATAATGTGTTTATTTTTATTTGATCTGTAGCTTACTCTCTATAGAGATCTAATGTGTTTATTTTTATTTGGTCTGTAGTTTACTCACTATAGAGATATAATGGGTTTATATTTATTTGATCTGTAGCTTACTCTCTATACAGATATAATGTGTTTATTTTTATTTGATCTGTAGCTTACTCTCTATAGAGATATAATGTATTTATTTTTATTTGATCTGTAGCTTACTCTCTATAGAGATATAATGTGTTTATGTTTAAATGATCTGTAGCTTACTCACTATAGAGATATAATGTGTTTATTTTTATTTGATCTGTAGCTTACTCACTATAGAGATATAATGTGTTTATTTTTATTTGGTCTGTAGCTTACTCTCTATAGAGATATAATGTGTTTATATTTATTTGGTCTGTAGCTTACTCACTATAGAGATATAATGTGTTTATTTTTATTTGGTCTGTAGCTTACTCTCTATAGAGATATAATGTGTTTATTTTTATTTGGTCTGTAGCTTACTCACTATAGAGATATAATGTGTTGATATTTATTTGATCTGTAGTTTACTCACTATAGAGATATAATGTGTTTATTTTTATTTGATCTGTAGTTTACTCACTATAGAGATATAATGTGTTTATAATTATTTGATCTGTAGCTTACTCACTATAGAGATATAATGTGTTTATAATTATTTGGTCTGTAGCTTACTCTCTATACAGATATAATGTGTTTATATTTATTTGGTCTGTAGCTTACTCACTATAGAGATATAATGTGTTTATTTTTATTTGATCTATAGTTTACTCACTATAGAGATATAATGTGTTTATATTTATTTGGTCTGTAGCTTACTCACTATAGAGATATAATGTGTTTATTTTTATTTGGTCTGTAGCTTACTCACTATAGAGATATAATGTGTTTATATTTATTTGGTCTGTAGCTTACTCACTATAGAGATATAATGTGTTTATTTTTATTTGGTCTGTAGCTTACTCTCTATAGAGATATAATGTGTTTATGTTTAAATGATCTGTAGCTTACTCACTATAGAGATATAACGTGTTTATTTTTATTTGATCTGTAGCTTACTCACTATAGAGATATAATGTGTTTATATTTATTTGGTCTGTAGCTTACTCACTATAGAGATCTAATGTGTTTATCTTTATATGATCTGTAGCTTACTCACTATAGAGATATAATGTGTTTATTTTTATTTGGTCTGTAGCTTACTCACTATAGAGATATAATGTGTTTATTTTTATTTGATCTGTAGCTTACTCACTATAGAGATATAATGTGCTTATTTTTATTTGATCTGTAGTTTACTCACTATAGAGATATAATGTGTTTATTTTTATTTGATCTGTAGTTTACTCACTATAGAGATATAATGTGTATATAATTATTTGATCTGTAGCTTACTCACTATAGAGATATAATGTGTTTATAATTATTTGGTCTGTAGCTTACTCTCTATAGAGATCTAATGTGTTTATTTTCATTTGATCTGTAGCTTACTCTCTATAGAGATCTAATGTGTTTATTTTTATTTGATCTGTAGCTTACTCACTATAGCGATATAATGTGTTTATTTTTATTTGATCTGTAGTTTACTCACTATAGAGATATAATGTGTTTATATTTATTTGATCTGTAGCTTACTCACTATAGAGATATAATGTGTTTATAATTATTTGGTTTGTAGCTTACTCTCTATAGAGATATAATGTGTTTATATTTATTTGATCTGTAGCTTACTCTCTATAGAGATATAATGTGTTGATTTGTATTTGGTCTGTAGCTTACTCTCTATAGAGATATAATGTGTTTATAATTATTTGGTCTGTAGCTTACTCTCTATAGAGATATAATGTGTTTATATTTATTTGATCTGTAGCTTACTCTCTATAGAGATATAATGTGTTTATTTTTATTTGATCTGTAGCTTACTCACTATAGAGATATAATGTGTTTATTTGTATTTGGTCTGTAGCTTACTCTCTATAGAGATCTAATGTGTTTATTTTTATTTGATCTGTAGCTTACTCTCTATAGAGATCTAATGGGTTTATTTTTATTTGATCTGTAGCTTACCCACTATAGAGATCTAATGGGTTTATTTTTATTTGGTCTGTAGCTCACTCACTATAGAGATCTAATGGGTTTATTTTTATTTGGTCTGTAGCTTATTCACTATAGAGATCTAATGTGTTTATTTTTATTTGGTCTGTAGCTTACTCTCTATAGAGATCTAATGTGTTTATTTTTATTTGATCTGTAGCTTACTCTCTATAGAGATATAATGTGTTTATTTTTATTTGATCTGTACCTTACTCACTATAGAGATATAATGTGTTTATTTTTATTTGATCTGTAGCTTACTCTCTATAGAGATATAATGTGTTTATTTTTATTTGATCTGTAGCTTACTCTCTATAGAGATCTAATGTGTTTATTTTTATTTGGTCTGTAGTTTACTCACTATAGAGATCTAATGTGTTTATATTTATTTGATCTGTAGCTTACTCTCTATAGAGATCTAATGTGTTTATTTTTATTTCATCTGTAGCTTACCCACTATAGAGATATAATGTGTTTATTTTTATTTGGTCTGTAGCTTACTCACTATAGAGATCTAATGTGTTTATTTTTATTTGATCTGTAGTTTACTCACTATAGAGATATAATGGGTTTATATTTATTTGATCTGTAGCTTACTCTCTATAGAGATATAATGTGTTTATTTTTATTTGATCTGTAGCTTACTCTCTATAGAGATATAATGTGTTTATTTTTATTTGATCTGTAGCTTACTCACTATAGAGATATAATGTGTTTATTTTTAATTGATCTGTAGCTTACTCTCTGTAGAGATATAATGTGTTTATTTTTATTTGATCTGTAGCTTACTCTCTATAGAGATCTAATGTGTTTATTTTTATTTGGTCTGTAGTTTACTCACTATAGAGATATAATGGGTTTATATTTATTTGATCTGTAGCTTACTCTCTATACAGATATAATGTGTTTATTTTTATTTGATCTGTAGCTTACTCTCTATAGAGATATAATGTGTTTATTTTTATTTGATCTGTAGCTTACTCACTATAGAGATCTAATGTGTTTATTTTTATTTGATCTGTAGCTTACTCACTATAGAGATATAATGTGTTTATTTATATTTGATCTGTAGCTTACTCACTATGGAGATATAATGTGTTTATTTTTATTTGATCTGTAGCTTACTCACTATAGAGATCTAATGTGTTTATTTTTATTTGATCTGTAGCTTACTCACTATAGAGATCTAATGTGTTTATTTTGATTTGATCTGTAGCTTACTCTCTATAGAAATATAATGTGTTTATTTTTATTTGATCTGTAGCTTACTCACTATAGAGATATAATGTGTTTATTTTTATTTGATCTGTAGCTTACTCACTATAGAGATATAATGTGTTTATTTTTATTTGATCTGTAGCTTACTCACTATAGAGATATAATGTGTTTATTTGTATTTGGTCTGTAGCTTACTCTCTATAGAGATATAATGTGTTTATTTTTATTTGATCTGTAGCTTACTCTCTATAGAGATCTAATGGGTTTATTTTTATTTGATCTGTAGCTTACCCACTATAGAGATCTAATGGGTTTATTTTTATTTGGTCTGTAGCTCACTCACAATAGAGATCTAATGGGTTTATTTTTATTTGGTCTGTAGCTTATTCACTATAGAGATCTAATGTGTTTATTTTTATTTGGTCTGTAGCTTACTCTTTATAGAGATCTAATGTGTTTATTTTTATTTGATCTGTAGCTTACTCTCTATAGAGATATAATGTGTTTATTTTTATTTGATCTGTACCTTACTCACTATAGAGATATAATGTGTTTATTTTTATTTGATCTGTAGCTTACTCTCTATAGAGATATAATGTGTTTATTTTTATTTGATCTGTAGCTTACTCACTATAGAGATCTAATGTGTTTATATTTATTTGATCTGTAGCTTACTCTCTATAGAGATCTAATGTGTTTATTTTTATTTCATCTGTAGCTTACCCACTATAGAGATATAATGTTTTTATTTTTATTTGATCTGTAGCTTACTCACTATAGAGATATAATGTGTTTATTTTTATATGATCTATAGCTTACTCTCTATAGAGATCTAATGTGTTTATTTTTATTTGGTCTGTAGCTTACTCACTATAGAGATCTAATGTGTTTATTTTTATTTGATCTGTAGTTTACTCACTATAGAGATATAATGGGTTTATATTTATTTGATCTGTAGCTTACTCTCTGTAGAGATATAATGTGTTTATTTTTATTTGATCTGTAGCTTACTCTCTATAGAGATATAATGTGTTTATTTTTATTTGATCTGTAGCTTACTCACTATAGAGATATAATGTGTTTATTTTTATTTGATTTGTAGCTTACTCTCTGTAGAGATATAATGTGTTTATTTTTATTTGATCTGTAGCTTACTCTCTATAGAGATCTAATGTGTTTATTTTTAGTTGGTCTGTAGTTTACTCACTATAGAGATATAATGGGTTTATATTTATTTGATCTGTAGCTTACTCTCTATACAGATATAATGTGTTTATTTTTATTTGATCTGTAGCTTACTCTCTATAGAGATATAATGTGTTTATTTTTATTTGATCTGTAGCTTACTCACTATAGAGATCTAATGTGTTTATTTTTATTTGATCTGTAGCTTACTCACTATAGAGATATAATGTGTTTATTTATATTTGATCTGTAGCTTACTCACTATAGAGATATAATGTGTTTATTTTTATTTGATCTGTAGCTTACTCACTATAGAGATCTAATGTGTTTATTTTTATTTGATCTGTAGCTTACTCACTATAGAGATCTAATGTGTTTATTTTCATTTGATCTGTAGCTTACTCTCTATAGAAATATAATGTGTTTATTTTTATTTGATCTGTAGCTTACTCACTATAGAGATATAATGTGTTTATTTTTATTTGATCTGTAGCTTACTCACTATTGAGATATAATGTGTTTATTTTTATTTGATCTGTTGCTTACTCACTATAGAGATCTAATGTGTTTATTTTTATTTGATCTGTAGCTTACTCACTATAGAGATATAATGTGTTTATTTTTATTTGGTCTGTAGCTTATTCACTATAGAGATATAATGGGTTTATATTTATTTGATCTGTAGCTTACTCACTATAGAGATCTAATGTGTTTATTTTTATTTGATCTGTAGCTTACTCTCTATAGAGATCTAATGTGTTTATTTTTATTTGATCTGTAGCTTACTCACTATAGAGATATAATGTGTTTATTTTTATTTGATCTGTAGCTTACTCACTATAGAGATATAATGTGTTTATTTTTATTTGATCTGTAGCTTACTCACTATAGAGATATAATGTGTTTATTTTTATTTGGTCTGTAGGGTACTCACTATAGAGATCTAATGTGTTTATATTTATTTGTTCTGTAGCTTACCCACTATAGAGATATAATGTGTTTATTTTTATATGATCTGTAGCTTACCCACTATAGAGATATAATGTGTTTATTTTTATTTGGTCTGTAGTTTACTCACTATAGAGATCTAATGGGTTTATTTTTATTTGGTCTGTAGCTTATTCACTATAGATATCTAATGTGTTGATATTTATTTGATCTGTAGCTTACTCACTATAGAGATCTAATGTGTTTATTTTTATTTGATCTGTAGCTTACTCACTATAGAGATATAATGTGTTTAATTTTATTTGGTCTGTAGCTTACTCACTATAGAGATATAATGTGTTTATTTTTATTTGATCTGTAGCTTACTCACTATAGAGATCTAATGTGTTTATTTTTATTTGGTCTGTAGCTTACTCACTATAGAGATATAATGTGTTTATTTTTATTTGATCTGTAGCTTACTCACTATAGAGATCTAATGTGTTTATATTTATTTGATCTGTAGCTTACTCTCTATAGAAATCTAATGTGTTTATTTTTATTTGATCTGTAGCTTACCCACTATAGAGATATAATGTTTTTATTTTTATTTGATCTGTAGCTTACTCACTATAGAGATATAATGTGTTTATTTTTATATGATCTGTAGCTTACTCTCTATAGAGATCTAATGTGTTTATTTTTATTTGGTCTGTAGCTTACTCACTATAGAGATCTAATGTGTTTATTTTTATTTGATCTGTAGTTTACTCACTATAGAGATATAATGGGTTTATATTTATTTGATCTGTAGCTTACTCTCTATAGAGATAGAATGTGTTTATTTTTATTTGATCTGTAGCTTACTCTCTATAGAGATATAATGTGTTTATTTTTATTTGATCTGTACCTTACTCACTATAGAGATATAATGTGTTTATTTTTATTTGATCTGTAGCTTACTCTCTGTAGAGATATAATGTGTTTATTTTTATTTGATCTGTAGCTTACTCTCTATAGAGATCTAATGTGTTTATTTTTATTTGGTCTGTAGTTTACTCACTATAGAGATCTAATGTGTTTATATTTATTTGATCTGTAGCTTACTCTCTATAGAGATCTAATGTGTTTATTTTTATTTGATCTGTAGCTTACCCACTATAGAGATATAATGTTTTTATTTTTATTTGATCTGTAGCTTACTCACTATAGAGATATAATGTGTTTATTTTTATATGATCTGTAGCTTACTCTCTATAGAGATCTAATGTGTTTATTTTTATTTGGTCTGTAGCTTACTCACTATAGAGATCTAATGTGTTTATTTTTATTTGATCTGTAGTTTTCTCACTATAGAGATATAATGGGTTTATATTTATTTGATCTGTAGCTTACTCTCTATAGAGATATAATGTGTTTATTTTTATTTGATCTGTAGCTTACTCTCTATAGAGATATAATGTGTTTATTTTTATTTGATCTGTAGCTTTCTCACTATAGAGATATAATGTGTTTATTTTTATTTGATCTGTAGCTTACTCACTATAGAGATCTAATGTGTTTATTTTTATTTGATCTGTAGCTTACTCACTATAGAGATATAATGTGTTTATTTTTATTTGGTCTGTAGCTTATTCACTATAGAGATATAATGGGTTTATATTTATTTGATCTGTAGCTTACTCACTATAGAGATCTAATGTGTTTATTTTTATTTGATCTGTAGCTTACTCTCTTTAGAGATATAATGTGTTTATTTTTATTTGATCTGTAGCTTACTCACTATAGAGATCTAATGTGTTTATTTTTTTTTGATCTGTAGTTTACTCTCTATAGAGATATAATGTGTTTATTTTTATTTGATCTGTAGCTTACTCACTATAGAGATCTAATGTGTTTATTTTTATTTGATCTGTATCTTACTCACTATAGAGATATAATGTGTTTATTTTTATTTTTTCTATAGTTTACTCTCTATAGAGATCTAATGTGTTTATATTTATTTGATCTGTAGCTTACTCACTATAGAGATCTAATGTGTTTATTTTTATTTGATCTGTAGCTTACTCACTATAGAGATATAATGTGTTTATTTTTATTTGGTCTGTAGCTTACTCACTATAGAGATATAATGTGTTTATTTTTATTTGGTCTGTAGCTTACTCACTATAGAGATATAATGTGGGTTTTTTTATTTGATCTGTAGCTTACTCACTATAGAGATATAATGTGTTTATTTTTATTTGGTCTGTAGTTTATTCTCTATAGAGATCTAATGTGTTTATTTTTATTTGGTCTGTAGCTTACTCACTATAGAGATATAATGTGCTTATTTTTATTTGATCTGTAGCTTACTCACTATAGAGATCTAATGTGTTTATATTTATTTGATCTGTAGCTTACTCTCTATAGAGATCTAATGTTTTTATTTTTATTTGATCTGTAGCTTACTCACTATAGAGATATAATGTGTTTATTTTTATATGATCTGTAGCTTACTCTCTATAGAGATCTAATGTGTTTATTTTTATTTGGTCTGTAGCTTACTCACTATAGAGATCTAATGTGTTTATTTTTATTTGATCTGTAGTTTACTCTCTATAGAGATATAATGGGTTTATATTTATTTGATCTGTAGCTTACTCTCTATAGAGATAGAATGTGTTTATTTTTATTTGATCTGTAGCTTACTCACTATAGAGATCTAATGTGTTTATTTTTATTTGATCTGTAGCTTACTCACTATAGAGATATAATGTGTTTATTTTTATTTGGTCTGTAGCTTATTCACTATAGAGATATAATGGGTTTATATTTATTTGATCTGTAGCTTACTCACTATAGAGATCTAATGTGTTTATTTTTATTTGATCTGTAGCTTACTCTCTATAGGGATATAATGTGTTTATTTTTATTTGATCTGTAGCTTACTCTCTATAGAGATCTAATGTGTTTATTTTTATTTGGTCTGTAGTTTACTCTCTATAGAGATATAATGTGTTTATTTTTATTTGATCTGTAGCTTACTCACTATAGAGATCTAATGTGTTTATTTTTATTTGATCTGTAGCTTACTCACTATAGAGATATAATGTGTTTATTTTTATTTGATCTGTAGCTTACTCACTATAGAGATCTAATGTGTTTATTTTTATTTGATCTATAGCTTACTCACTATAGAGATCTAATGTGTTTATTTTCATTTGATCTGTAGCTTACTCTCTATAGAGATATAATGTGTTTATTTTCATTTGATCTGTAGCTTACTCACTATAGAGATATAATGTGTTTATTTTTATTTGATCTGTAGCTTACTCACTATAGAGATCTAATGGGTTTATATTTATTTGGTCTGTAGCTTACTCTCTATAGAGATATAATGTGTTTATTTTTATTTGGTCTGTAGCTTACTCACTATAGAGATATAATGTGTTTATTTTTATTTGGTCTGTAGCTTACTCACTATAGAGATCTAATGTGTTTATTTTTATTTGGTCTGTAGCTTATTCACTATAGATATCTAATGTGTTTATATTTATTTGATCTGTAGCTTACTCACTATAGAGATCTAATGTGTTTATTTTTATTTGATCTGTAGCTTACTCACTATAGAGATATAATGTGTTTAATTTTATTTGGTCTGTAGCTTACTCACTATAGAGATATAATGTGTTTATTTTTATTTGATCTGTAGCTTACTCACTATAGAGATCTAATGTGTTTATTTTTATTTGGTCTGTAGTTTACTCTCTATAGAGATCTAATGTGTTTATTTTTATTTGGTCTGTAGCTTACTCACTATAGAGATATAATGTGTTTATTTTTATTTGATCTGTAGCTTACTCACTATAGAGATCTAATGTGTTTATATTTATTTGATCTGTAGCTTACTCTCTATAGAAATCTAATGTGTTTATTTTTATTTGATCTGTAGCTTACCCACTATAGAGATATAATGTTTTTATTTTTATTTGATCTGTAGCTTACTCACTATAGAGATATAATGTGTTTATTTTTATTTGGTCTGTAGCTTACTCACTATAGAGATCTAATGTGTTTATTTTTATTTGATCTGTAGTTTACTCACTATAGAGATATAATGGGTTTATATTTATTTGATCTGTAGCTTACTCTCTATAGAGATAGAATGTGTTTATTTTTATTTGATCTGTAGCTTACTCTCTATAGAGATATAATGTGTTTATTTTTATTTGATCTGTACCTTACTCACTATAGAGATATAATGTGTTTATTTTTATTTGATCTGTAGCTTACTCTCTATAGAGATATAATGTGTTTATTTTTATTTGATCTGTAGCTTACTCTCTATAGAGATCTAATGTGTTTATTTTTATTTGGTCTGTAGTTTACTCACTATAGAGATCTAATGTGTTTATATTTATTTGATCTGTAGCTTACTCTCTACAGATATCTAATGTGTTTATTTTTATTTGATCTGTAGCTTACCCACTATAGAGATATAATGTTTTTATTTTTATTTGATCTGTAGCTTACTCACTATAGAGATATAATGTGTTTATTTTTATATGATCTGTAGCTTACTCTCTATAGAGATCTAATGTGTTTATTTTTATTTGGTCTGTAGCTTACTCACTATAGAGATCTAATGGGTTTATTTTTATTTGATCTGTAGTTTACTCACTATAGAGATATAATGGGTTTATATTTATTTGATCTGTAGCTTACTCTCTATAGAGATATAATGTGTTTATTTTTATTTGATCTGTAGCTTACTCTCTATAGAGATATAATGTGTTTATTTTTATTTGATCTGTAGCTTTCTCACTATAGAGATATAATGTGTTTATTTTTATTTGATCTGTAGCTTACTCACTATAGAGAGCTAATGTGTTTATTTTTATTTGATCTGTAGCTTACTCACTATAGAGATATAATGTGTTTATTTTTATTTGGTCTGTAGCTTATTCACTATAGAGATATAATGGGTTTATATTTATTTGATCTGTAGCTTACTCACTATAGAGATCTAATGTGTTTATTTTTATTTGATCTGTAGCTTACTCTCTTTAGAGATATAATGTGTTTATTTTTATTTGATCTGTAGCTTACTCACTATAGAGATCTAATGTGTTTATTTTTATTTGGTCTGTAGCTTACTCACTATAGAGATATAATGTGGTTTTTTTTATTTGATCTGTAGCTTACTCACTATAGAGATATAATGTGTTTATTTTTATTTGGTCTGTAGTTTATTCTCTATAGAGATCTAATGTGTTTATTTTTATTTGGTCTGTAGCTTACTCACTATAGAGATATAATGTGCTTATTTTTATTTGATCTGTAGCTTACTCACTATAGAGATCTAATGTGTTTATATTTATTTGATCTGTAGCTTACTCTCTATAGAGATCTAATGTGTTTATTTTTATTTGATCTGTAGCTTACCCACTATAGAGATATAATGTTTTTATTTTTATTTGATCTGTAGCTTACTCACTATAGAGATATAATGTGTTTATTTTTATATGATCTGTAGCTTACTCTCTATAGAGATCTAATGTGTTTATTTTTATTTGGTCTGTAGCTTACTCACTATAGAGATCTAATGTGTTTATTTTTATTTGATCTGTAGTTTACTCTCTATAGAGATATAATGGGTTGATATTTATTTGATCTGTAGCTTACTCTCTATAGAGATAGAATGTGTTTATTTTTATTTGATCTGTAGCTTACTCACTATAGAGATCTAATGTGTTTATTTTTATTTGATCTGTAGCTTACTCACTATAGAGATATAATGTGTTTATTTTTATTTGGTCTGTAGCTTATTCACTATAGAGATATAATGGGTTTATATTTATTTGATCTGTAGCTTACTCACTATAGAGATCTAATGTGTTTATTTTTATTTGATCTGTAGCTTACTCTCTATAGGGATATAATGTGTTTATTTTTATTTGATCTGTAGCTTACTCTCTATAGAGATCTAATGTGTTTATTTTTATTTGGTCTGTAGTTTACTCTCTATAGAGATATAATGTGTTTATTTTTATTTGATCTGTAGCTTACTCACTATAGAGATCTAATGTGTTTATTTTTATTTGATCTGTAGCTTACTCACTATAGAGATATAATGTGTTTATTTATATTTGATCTGTAGCTTACTCACTATAGAGATATAATGTGTTTATTTTTATTTGATCTGTAGCTTACTCACTATAGAGATCTAATGTGTTTATTTTTATTTGATCTATAGCTTACTCACTATAGAGATCTAATGTGTTTATTTTCATTTGATCTGTAGCTTACTCTCTATAGAGATATAATGTGTTTATTTTTATTTGATCTGTAGCTTACTCACTATAGAGATATAATGTGTTTATTTTTATTTGATCTGTAGCTTACTCACTATAGAGATATAATGGGTTTATTTTTATTTGATCTGTAGCTTACTCACTATAGAGATATAATGTGTTTATTTTTATTTGATCTGTAGCTTACTCACTATAGAGATCTAATGTGTTTATTTTTATTTGATCTGTAGCTTACTCACTATAGAGATATAATGTGTTTATTTTTATTTGGTCTGTAGCTTATTCACTATAGAGATATAATGGGTTCATATTTATTTGATCTGTAGCTTACTCACTATAGAGATATAATATGTTTATTTTTATTTGATCTGTAGCTTACTCTCTATAGAGATATAATGTGTTTATTTTTATTTGATCTGTAGCTTACTCACTATAGAGATCTAATGTGTTTATTTTTATTTGATCTGTAGTTTACTCTCTATAGAGATATAATGTGTTTATTTTTATTTGATCTGTAGCTTACTCACTATAGAGATCTAATGTGTTTATTTTTATTTGATCTGTATCTTACTCACTATAGAGATATAATGTGTTTATTTTTATTTTTTCTATAGTTTACTCTCTATAGAGATCTAATGTGTTTATATTTATTTGATCTGTAGCTTACTCACTATAGAGATCTAATGTGTTTATTTTTATTTGATCTGTAGCTTACTCACTATAGAGATATAATGTGTTTATTTTTATTTGGTCTGTAGCTTACTCACTATAGAGATATAATGTGTTTATTTTTATTTGGTCTGTAGCTTACTCACTATAGAGATATAATGTGCTTTTTTTTATTTGATCTGTAGCTTACTCACTATAGAGATATAATGTGTTTATTTTTATTTGGTCTGTAGTTTACTCTCTATAGAGATCTAATGTGTTTATTTTTATTTGGTCTGTAGCTTACTCACTATAGAGATATAATGTGCTTATTTTTATTTGATCTGTAGCTTACTCACTATAGAGATCTAATGTATTTATATTTATTTGATCTGTAGCTTACTCTCTATAGAGATCTACTGTGTTTATTTTTATTTGATCTGTAGCTTACCCACTATAGAGATATAATGTTTTTATTTTTATTTGATCTGTAGCTTACTCACTATTGAGATATAATGTGTTTATTTTTATATGATATGTAGCTTACTCTCTATAGAGATCTAATGTGTTTATTTTTATTTGATCTGTAGCTTACTCACTATAGAGATCTAATGTGCTTATTTTTATTTCATCTGTAGCTTACTCACTATAGAGATCTAATGTGTTTATATTTATTTGATCTGTAGCTTACTCTCTATAGAGATCTAATGTTTTTATTTTTATTTGATCTGTAGCTTACCCACTATAGAGATATAATGTTTTTATTTTTATTTGATCTGTAGCTTACTCACTATAGAGATATAATGTGTTTATTTTTATATGATCTGTAGCTTACTCTCTATAGAGATCTAATGTGTTTATTTTTATTTGGTCTGTAGCTTACTCACTATAGAGATCTAATGTGTTTATTTTTATTTGATCTGTAGTTTACTCTCTATAGAGATATAATGTGTTTATTTTTATTTGATCTGTAGCTTACTCTCTATAGAGATAGAATGTGTTTATTTTTATTTGATCTGTAGCTTACTCACTATAGAGATCTAATGTGTTTATTTTTATTTGATCTGTAGCTTACTCACTATAGAGATATAATGTGTTTATTTTTATTTGGTCTGTAGCTTATTCACTATAGAGATATAATGGGTTTATATTTATTTGATCTGTAGCTTACTCACTATAGAGATCTAATGTGTTTATTTTTATTTGATCTGTAGCTTACTCTCTATAGGGATATAATGTGTTTATTTTTATTTGATCTGTAGCTTACTCTCTATAGAGATCTAATGTGTTTATTTTTATTTGGTCTGTAGTTTACTCTCTATAGAGATATAATGTGTTTATTTTTATTTGATCTGTAGCTTACTCACTATAGAGATCTAATGTGTTTATTTTATTTGATCTGTAGCTTACTCACTATAGAGATATAATGTGTTTATTTATATTTGATCTGTAGCTTACTCACTATAGAGATATAATGTGTTTATTTTTATTTGATCTGTAGCTTACTCACTATAGAGATCTAATGTGTTTATTTTTATTTGATCTATAGCTTACTCACTATAGAGATCTAATGTGTTTATTTTCATTTGATCTGTAGCTTACTCTCTATAGAGATATAATGTGTTTATTTTTATTTGATCTGTAGCTTACTCACTATAGAGATATAATGTGTTTATTTTTATTTGATCTGTAGCTTACTCACTATAGAGATATAATGGGTTTATTTTTATTTGATCTGTAGCTTACTCACTATAGAGATATAATGTGTTTATTTTTATTTGATCTGTAGCTTACTCACTATAGAGATCTAATGTGTTTATTTTTATTTGATCTGTAGCTTACTCACTATAGAGATATAATGTGTTTATTTTTATTTGGTCTGTAGCTTATTCACTATAGAGATATAATGGGTTCATATTTATTTGATCTGTAGCTTACTCACTATAGAGATCTAATGTGTTTATTTTTATTTGATCTGTAGCTTACTCTCTATAGAGATATAATGTGTTTATTTTTATTTGATCTGTAGCTTACTCACTATAGAGATCTAATGTGTTTATTTTTATTTGATCTGTAGTTTACTCTCTATAGAGATATAATGTGTTTATTTTTATTTGATCTGTAGCTTACTCACTATAGAGATCTAATGTGTTTATTTTTATTTGATCTGTATCTTACTCACTATAGAGATATAATGTGTTTATTTTTATTTTTTCTATAGTTTACTCTCTATAGAGATCTAATGTGTTTATATTTATTTGATCTATAGCTTACTCACTATAGAGATCTAATGTGTTTATTTTTATTTGATCTGTAGCTTACTCACTATAGAGATATAATGTGTTTATTTTTATTTGGTCTGTAGCTTACTCACTATAGAGATATAATGTGTTTATTTTTATTTGATCTGTAGCTTACTCTCTATAGAGATCTAATGTGTTTATTTTTATTTGGTCTGTAGCTTACTCACTATAGAGATCTAATGTGTTTATTTTTATTTGATCTGTAGTTTACTCTCTATAGAGATATAATGGGTTTATATTTATTTGATCTGTAGCTTACTCTCTATAGAGATAGAATGTGTTTATTTTTATTTGATCTGTAGCTTACTCACTATAGAGATCTAATGTGTTTATTTTTATTTGATCTGTAGCTTACTCACTATAGAAATATAATGGGTTTATATTTATTTGATCTGTAGCTTACTCTCTATAGAGATCTAATGTGTTTATTTTTATTTGATCTGTAGCTTACTCTCTATAGGGATATAATGTGTTTATTTTTATTTGATCTGTAGCTTACTCTCTATAGAGATCTAATGTGTTTATTTTTATTTGGTCTGTAGTTTACTCTCTATAGAGATATAATGTGTTTATTTTTATTTGATCTGTAGCTTACTCACTATAGAGATCTAATGTGTTTATTTTTATTTGATCTGTAGCTTACTCACTATAGAGATATAATGTGTTTATTTATATTTGATCTGTAGCTTACTCACTATAGAGATATAATGTGTTTATTTTTATTTGATCTGTAGCTTACTCACTATAGAGATCTAATGTGTTTATTTTTATTTGATCTATAGCTTACTCACTATAGAGATCTAATGTGTTTATTTTCATTTGATCTGTAGCTTACTCTCTATAGAGATATAATGTGTTTATTTTTATTTGATCTGTAGCTTACTCACTATAGAGATATAATGTGTTTATTTTTATTTGATCTGTAGCTTACTCACTATAGAGATATAATGGGTTTATTTTTATTTGATCTGTAGCTTACTCACTATAGAGATATAATGTGTTTATTTTTATTTGATCTGTAGCTTACTCACTATAGAGATCTAATGTGTTTATTTTTATTTGATCTGTAGCTTACTCACTATAGAGATATAATGTGTTTATTTTTATTTGGTCTGTAGCTTATTCACTATAGAGATATAATGGGTTCATATTTATTTGATCTGTAGCTTACTCACTATAGAGATCTAATGTGTTTATTTTTATTTGATCTGTAGCTTACTCTCTATAGAGATATAATGTGTTTATTTTTATTTGATCTGTAGCTTACTCACTATAGAGATCTAATGTGTTTATTTTTATTTGATCTGTAGTTTACTCTCTATAGAGATATAATGTGTTTATTTTTATTTGATCTGTAGCTTACTCACTATAGAGATCTAATGTGTTTATTTTTATTTGATCTGTATCTTACTCACTATAGAGATATAATGTGTTTATTTTTATTTTTTCTATAGTTTACTCTCTATAGAGATCTAATGTGTTTATATTTATTTGATCTGTAGCTTACTCACTATAGAGATCTAATGTGTTTATTTTTATTTGATCTGTAGCTTACTCACTATAGAGATATAATGTGTTTATTTTTATTTGGTCTGTAGCTTACTCACTATAGAGATATAATGTGTTTATTTTTATTTGGTCTGTAGCTTACTCACTATAGAGATATAATGTGCTTTTTTTAATTTGATCTGTAGCTTACTCACTATAGAGATATAATGTGTTTATTTTTATTTGGTCTGTAGTTTACTCTCTATAGAGATCTAATGTGTTTATTTTTATTTGGTCTGTAGCTTACTCACTATAGAGATATAATGTGCTTATTTTTATTTGATCTGTAGCTTACTCACTATAGAGATCTAATGTATTTATATTTATTTGATCTGTAGCTTACTCTCTATAGAGATCTAATGTGTTTATTTTTATTTGATCTGTAGCTTACCCACTATAGAGATATAATGTTTTTATTTTTATTTGATCTGTAGCTTACTCACTATAGAGATATAATGTGTTTATTTTTATATGATATGTAGCTTACTCTCTATAGAGATCTAATGTGTTTATTTTTATTTGATCTGTAGCTTACTCACTATAGAGATCTAATGTGCTTATTTTTATTTGATCTGTAGTTTACTCTCTATAGAGATATAATGTGTTTATTTTTATTTGATCTGTAGCTTACTCACTATAGAGATCTAATGTGTTTATTTTTATTTGATCTGTATCTTACTCACTATAGAGATATAATGTGTTTATTTTTATTTTTTCTATAGTTTACTCTCTATAGAGATCTAATGTGTTTATATTTATTTGATCTGTAGCTTACTCACTATAGAGATATAATGTGTTTATTTTTATTTGGTCTGTAGCTTACTCACTATAGAGATATAATGTGTTTATTTTTATTTGGTCTGTAGCTTACTCACTATAGAGATATAATGTGTTTATTTTTATTTGATCTGTAGCTTACTCACTATAGAGATATAATGTGTTTATTTTTATATGATCTGTAGCTTACTCTCTATAGAGATCTAATGTGTTTATTTTTATTTGGTCTGTAGCTTACTCACTATAGAGATCTAATGTGTTTATTTTTATTTGATCTGTAGTTTACTCACTATAGAGATATAATGGGTTTATATTTATTTGATCTGTAGCTTACTCTCTATAGAGATAGAATGTGTTTATTTTTATTTGATCTGTAGCTTACTCTCTATAGAGATATAATGTGTTTATTTTTATTTGATCTGTACCTTACTCACTATAGAGATATAATGTGTTTATTTTTATTTGATCTGTAGCTTACTCTCTATAGAGATATAATGTGTTTATTTTTATTTGATCTGTAGCTTACTTTCTATAGAGATCTAATGTTTTTATTTTTATTTGGTCTGTAGTTTACTCACTATAGAGATCTAATGTGTTTATATTTATTTGATCTGTAGCTTACTCTCTATAGAGATCTAATGTGTTTATTTTTATTTGATCTGTAGCTTACCCACTATAGAGATATAATGTTTTTATTTTTATTTGATCTGTAGCTTACTCACTATAGAGATATAATGTGTTTATTTTTATATGATCTGTAGCTTACTCTCTATAGAGATCTAATGTGTTTATTTTTATTTGGTCTGTAGCTTACTCACTATAGAGATCTAATGTGTTTATTTTTATTTGATCTGTAGTTTACTCACTATAGAGATATAATGGGTTGATATTTATTTGATTTGTAGCTTACTCTCTATAGAGATATAATGTGTTTATTTTTATTTGATCTGTAGCTTACTCTCTATAGAGATATAATGTGTTTATTTTTATTTGATCTGTAGCTTACTCTCTATAGAGATCTTATGTGTTTATTTATATTTGGTCTGTAGTTTACTCACTATAGAGATCTAATGTGTTTATATTTATTTGATCTGTAGCTTACTCACTATAGAGATATAATGTGTTTATTTATATTTGATCTGTAGCTTACTCACTATAGAGATATAATGTGTTTATTTTTATTTGATCTGTAGCTTACTTACTATAGAGATCTAATGTGTTTATTTTTATTTGATCTGTAGCTTACTCACTATAGAGATCTAATGTGTTTAATTTCATTTGATCTGTAGCTTACTCTCTATAGAGATATAATGTGTTTATTTTTATTTGATCTGTAGCTTACTCACTATAGAGATATAATGTGTTTATTTTTATTTGATCTGTAGCTTACTCACTATAGAGATCTAATGTGTTTATTTTTATTTGATCTGTAGCTTACTCTCTATAGAGATCTAATGGGTTTATTTTTATTTGATCTGTAGCTTACCCACTATAGAGATCTAATGGGTTTATTTTTATTTGGTCTGTAGCTTACTCACTATAGAGATCTAATGGGTTTATTTTTATTTGGTCTGTAGCTTATTCACTATAGAGATCTAATGTGTTTATTTTTATTTGGTCTGTAGCTTACTCTCTATAGAGATCTAATGTGTTTATTTTTATTTGGTCTGTAGCTTCCTCACTATAGAGATATAATGTGTTTATTTGTATTTGATCTGTAGCTTACTCACTATAGAGATATAATGTGTTTATTTTTATTTGATCTGTAGTTTACTCACTATAGAGATATAATGTGTTTATTTTTATTTGGTCTGTAGCTTACTCTCTATAGAGATATAATGTGTTTATTTTTATTTGGTCTGTAGCTTACTCACTATAGAGATCTAATGGGTTTATTTTTATTTGATCTGTAGCTTACTCACTATAGAGATCTAATGTGTTTATTTTTATTTGGTCTGTAGCTTACTCACTATAGAGATATAATGTGTTTATTTGTATTTGATCTGTAGCTTACTCACTATAGAGATATAATGTGTTTATTTTTATTTGATCTGTAGTTTACTCACTATAGAGATATAATGTGTTTATTTTTATTTGGTCTGTAGCTTACTCTCTATAGAGATATAATGTGTTTATTTTTATTTGGTCTGTAGCTTACTCACTATAGAGATCTAATGGGTTTATTTTTATTTGATCTGTAGCTTACTCACTATAGAGATATAATGTGTTTATTTGTATTTGGTCTGTAGCTTACTCTCTATAGAGATATAATGTGTTTATTTTTATTTGGTCTGTAGCTTACTCACTATAGAGATATAATGTGTTTATTTTTATTTGATCTGTAGCTTACTCACTATAGAGATATAATGTGTTTATTTTTATTTGGTCTGTAACTTACTCTCTATAGAGATATAATGTGTTTATATTTATTTGGTCTGTAGCTTATTCACTATAGATATCTAATGTGGTTATATTTATTTGATCTGTAGCTTACTCACTATAGAGATCTAATGTGTTTATTTTTATTTGATCTGTAGCTTACTTACTATAGAGATATAATGTGTTTATTTTTATTTGATCTGTAGCTTACTCACTATAGAGAAATAATGTGTTTATTTTTATTTGATCTGTAGCTTACTCACTATAGAGATATAATGTGTTTATATTTATTTGATCTGTAGCTTACTCACTATAGAGATATAATGTGTTTATTTTTATTTGGTCTGTAACTTACTCTCTATAGAGATATAATGTGTTTATATTTATTTGGTCTGTAGCTTATTCACTATAGAGATCTAATGTGTTTATTTTTATTTGATCTGTAGCTTACTCACTATAGAGATATAATGTGTTTATTTTTATTTGATCTGTAGCTTACTCACTATAGAGATATAATGTGTTTATTTTTATTTGGTCTATAGCTTACTCACTATAGAGATCTAATGTGTTTATATTTATTTGTTCTGTAGCTTACCCACTATAGAGATATGATGTGTTTATTTTTATATGATCTGTAGCTTACCCACTATAGAGATATAATGTGTTTATTTTTATTTGATCTGTAGCTTACTCACTATAGAGATCTAATGGGTTTATTTTTATTTGATCTGTAGTTTACTCTCTATAGAGATCTAATGTGTTTATTTTTATTTGATCTGTAGCTTACTCTCTATAGAGATATAATGTGTTTATTTTTATTTGGTCTGTAGCTTACTCACTATAGAGATCTAATGGGTTTATTTTTATTTGGTCTGTAGCTTACTCTCTATAGAGATCTAATGGGTTTATTTTTATTTGGTCTGTAGCTTACTCTCTATAGAGATCTAATGGCTTTATTTTTATTTGATCTGTAGCTTACTCACTATAGAGATCTAATGGGTTTATATTTATTTGGTCTGTAGCTTACTCTCTATAGAGATATAATGTGTTTATTTTTATTTGGTCTGTAGCTTACTCACTATAGAGATATAATGTGTTTATTTGTATTTGGTCTGTAGCTTACTCTCTATAGAGATCTAATGTGTTTATTTTTATTTGATCTGTAGCTTACTCACTATAGAGATATAATGTGTTTATTTTTATTTGGTCTGTAGCTTACTCACTATAGAGATATAATGTGTTTATTTTTATTTGATCTGTAGCTTACTCTCTATAGAGATCTAATGTGTTTATTTTTATTTGATCTGTAGCTTACTCACTATAGAGATATAATGTGTTTATTTGTATTTGATCTGTAGCTTACTCTCTATACAGATATAATGTGTTTATTTGTATTTGATCTGTAGCTTACTCTCTATACAGATATAATGTGTTTATATTTATTTGATCTGTAGTTTACTCACTATAGAGATATAATATGTTTATATTTATTTGATCTGTAGCTTACTCTCTATAGAGATATAATGTGTTTATATTTATTTAGTCTGTAGCTTACTCTCTATAGAGATATAATGTGTTTATTTGTATTTGGTCTGTAGCTTACTCTCTATAGAGATCTAATGTGTTTATTTTTATTTGATCTGTAGCTTACTCTCTATAGAGATCTAATGGGTTTATTTTTATTTGATCTGTAGTTTACCCACTATAGAGATCTAATGGGTTTATTTTTATTTGATCTGTAGCTTACTCACTATAGAGATCTAATGGGTTTATTTTTATTTGGTCTGTAGCTTATTCACTATAGAGATCTAATGTGTTTATTTTTATTTGGTCTGTAACTTACTCTCTATAGAGATCTAATGTGTTTATTTTTATTTGGTCTGTAGCTTCCTCACTATAGAGATATAATGTGTTTATTTGTATTTGATCTGTAGCTTACTCACTATAGAGATAAAATGTGTTTATTTTTATATGTTCTGTAGCTTACTCTCTATAGAGATATAATGTGTTTATTTTTATTTGGTCTGTAGCTTACTCACTATAGAGATATAATTTGTTTATATTTATTTGATCTGTAGCTTACTCACTATAGAGATATAATGTGTTTATTTTTATTTGGTCTGTAACTTACTCTCTATAGAGATATAATGTGTTTATATTTATTTGGTCTGTAGCTTATTCACTATAGATATCTAATGTGGTTATATTTATTTGATCTGTAGCTTACTCACTATAGAGATCTAATGTGTTTATTTTTATTTGATCTGTAGCTTGCTTACTATAGAGATATAATGTGTTTATTTTTTATTTGATCTGTAGCTTACTCACTATAGACATATAATGTGTTTATTTTTATTTGATCTGTAGCTTACTCACTATAGAGATATAATGTGTTTATATTTATTTGATCTGTAGTTTACTCACTATAGAGATATAATGTGTTTATTTTTATTTGATATGTAGCTTACTCTCTATAGAGATATAATGTGTTTATATTTATTTGGTCTGTAGCTTACTCTCTATAGAGATATAATGTGTTTATTTTTATTTGATCTGTAGCTTACTCACTATAGAGATCTAATGTGTTTATTTTTATTTGTTCTATAGTTTACACTCTATAGAGATCTAATGTGTTTATTTTTATTTGGTCTGTAGCTTACTCACTATAGAGATATAATGTGTTTATTTTTATTTGATCTGTAGCTTACTCACTATAGAGATATAATGTGTTTATAATTATTTGGTCTGTAGCTTACTCTCTATAGAGATATAATGTGTTTATATTTATTTGATCTGTAGCTTACTCTCTATAGAGATATAATGTGTTTATTTTTATTTGATCTGTAGCTTACTCACTATAGAGATATAATGTGTTTATTTGTATTTGGTCTGTAGCTTACTCTCTATAGAGATCTAATGTGTTTATTTTTATTTGATCTGTAGCTTACTCTTTATAGAGATCTAATGGGTTTATTTTTATTTGATCTGTAGCTTACCCACTATAGAGATCTAATGGGTTTATTTTTATTTGGTCTGTAGCTTACTCACTATAGAGATCTAATGGGTTTATTTTTATTTGGTCTGTAGCTTATTCACTATAGAGATCTAATGTGTTTATTTTTATTTGGTCTGTAGCTTACTCTCTATAGAGGTCTAATGTGTTTATTTTTATTTGGTCTGTAGCTTCCTCACTATAGAGATATAATGTGTTTATTTGTATTTGATCTGTAGCTTACTCACTATAGAGATATAATGTGTTTATTTTTATTTGATCTGTAGTTTACTCACTATAGAGATATAATGTGTTTATTTTTATTTGGTCTGTAGCTTACTCTCTATAGAGATATAATGTGTTTATTTTTATTTGGTCTGTAGCTTACTCACTATAGAGATCTAATGGGTTTATTTTTATTTGATCTGTAGCTTACTCACTATAGAGATCTAATGTGTTTATTTTTATTTGGTCTGTAGCTTACTCACTATAGAGATATAATGTGTTTATTTTTATTTGGTCTGTAACTTACTCACTATAGAGATCTTATGGGTTTATTTTTATTTGATCTGTAGCTTACTCACTATAGAGATATAATGTGTTTATTTGTATTTGATCTGTAGCTTACTCTCTATACAGATATAATGTGTTTATTTGTATTTGATCTGTAGCTTACTCTCTATACAGATATAATGTGTTTATATTTATTTGATCTGTAGTTTACTCACTATAGAGATATAATGTGTTTATATTTATTTGATCTGTAGCTTACTCTCTATAGAGATATAATGTGTTTATATTTATTTGGTCTGTAGCTTACTCTCTATAGAGATATAATGTGTTTATTTGTATTTGGTCTGTAGCTTACTCTCTATAGAGATCTAATGTGTTTATTTTTATTTGATCTGTAGCTTACTCTCTATAGAGATCTAATGGGTTTATTTTTATTTGATCTGTAGCTTACCCACTATAGAGATCTAATGGGTTTATTTTTATTTGATCTGTAGCTTACTCACTATAGAGATCTAATGGGTTTATTTTTATTTGGTCTGTAGCTTATTCACTATAGAGATCTAATGTGTTTATTTTTATTTGGTCTGTAGCTTACTCTCTATAGAGATCTAATGTGTTTATTTTTATTTGGTCTGTAGCTTCCTCACTATAGAGATATAATGTGTTTATTTGTATTTGATCTGTAGCTTACTCACTATAGAGATATAATGTGTTTATTTTTATTTGATCTGTAGTTTACTCACTATAGAGATATAATGTGTTTATTTTTATTTGGTCTGTAGCTTACTCTCTATAGAGATATAATGTGTTTATTTTTATTTGGTCTGTAGCTTACTCACTATAGAGATCGAATGGGTTTATTTTTATTTGATCTGTAGCTTACTCACTATAGAGATATAATGTGTTTATTTTTATTTGGTCTGTACCTTACTCACTATAGAGATATAATGTGTTTATTTTTATTTGGTCTGTAGCTTACTCACTATAGAGATATAATGTGTTTATTTTTATTTGATCTGTAGCTTACTCACTATAGAGATATAATGTGTTTATTTTTATATGATCTGTAGCTTACTCTCTATAGAGATCTAATGTGTTTATTTTTATTTGGTCTGTAGCTTACTCACTATAGAGATATAATGTGTTTATTTTTATTTGATCTGTAGCTTACTCACTATAGAGATATAATTTGTTTATATTTATTTGATCTGTAGCTTACTCACTATAGAGATATAATGTGTTTATTTTTATTTGGTCTGTAACTTACTCTCTATAGAGATATAATGTGCTTATATTTATTTGGTCTGTAGCTTATTCACTATAGATATCTAATGTTGTTATATTTATTTGATCTGTAGCTTACTCACTATAGAGATCTAATGTGTTTATTTTTATTTGATCTGTAGCTTACTTACTATAGAGATATCATGTGTTTATTTTTTATTTGATATGTAGCTTACTCACTATAGACATATAATGTGTTTATTTTTATTTGATCTGTAGCTTACTCACTATAGAGATATAATGTGTTTATATTTATTTGATCTGTAGTTTACTCACTATAGAGATATAATGTGTTTATTTTTATTTGATCTGTAGCTTACTCTCTATAGAGATATAATGTGTTTATATTTATTTGGTCTGTAGCTTACTCTCTATAGAGATATAATGTGTTTATTTTTATTTGATCTGTAGCTTACTCACTATAGAGATCTAATGTGTTTATTTTTATTTGTTCTATAGTTTACACTCTATATAGATCTAATGTGTTTATTTTTATTTGGTCTGTAGCTTACTCACTATAGAGATATAATGTGTTTATAATTATTTGGTCTGTAGCTTACTCTCTATAGAGATATAATGTGTTTATATTTATTTGATCTGTAGCTTACTCTCTATAGAGATATAATGTGTTTATTTTTATTTGATCTGTAGCTTACTCACTATAGAGATATAATGTGTTTATTTTTATTTGGTCTGTAGCTTACTCACTATAGAGATATAATGTGTTTATTTTTATTTGGTCTGTAACTTACTCACTATAGAGATCTTATGGGTTGATTTTTATTTGATCTGTAGCTTACTCACTATAGAGATATAATGTGTTTATTTGTATTTGGTCTGTAGCTTACTCTCTATAGAGATATATTGTGTTTATTTTTATTTGGTCTGTAGCTTACTCACTATAGAGATATAATGTGTTTATTTTTATTTGATCTGTAGCTTACTCACTATAGAGATATAATGTGTTTATTTTTATTTGGTCTGTAACTTACTCTCTATAGAGATATAATGTGTTTATATTTATTTGGTCTGTAGCTTATTCACTATAGATATCTAATGTGGTTATATTTATTTGATCTGTAGCTTACTCACTATAGAGATATAATGTGTTTATTTTTATTTGATCTGTAGCTTACTTACTATAGAGATATAATGTGTTTATTTTTATTTGATCTGTAGCTTACTCACTATAGAGATATAATGTGTTTATTTTTATTTGATCTGTAGCTTACTCACTATAGAGATATAATGTGTTTATATTTATTTGATCTGTAGCTTACTCACTATAGAGATATAATGTGTTTATTTTTATTTGGTCTGTAACTTACTCTCTATAGAGATATAATGTGTTTATATTTATTTGGTCTGTAGCTTATTCACTATAGAGATCTAATGTGTATATATTTATTTGATCTGTAGCTTACTCACTATAGAGATCTAATGTGTTTATTTTTATTTGATCTGTAGCTTGCTTACTATAGATGTATAATGTGTTTATTTTTATTTGATCTGTAGCTTACTCACTATAGAGGTCTAATGTGTTTATTTTTATTTGATCTGTAGCTTACTCACTATAGAGATATAATGTATTTATTTTTATTTGATCTGTAGCTTACTCACTATACAGATATAATGTGTTTATTTTTATTTGGTCTGTAGCGTACTCCCTATAGAGATCTAATGTGTTTATATTTATTTGTTCTGTAGCTTACCCACTATAGAGATATGATGTGTTTATTTTTTAAATGATCTGTAGCTTACCCACTATAGAGATATAATGAGTTTATTTTTATTTGATCTGTAGCTTACTCACTATAGAGATCTAATGGGTTTATTTTTATTTGATCTGTAGTTTACTCACTATAGAGATATAATGTGTTGATTTTTATTTGATCTGTATCTTACTCACTATAGAGATCTAATGTGTTTATTTTTATTTGATCTGTAGCTTACTCTCTATAGAGATATAATGTGTTTATTTTTATTTGGTCTGTAGCTTACTCACTATAGAGATCTAATGGGTTTATTTTTATTTGATCTGTATCTTACTCACTATAGAGATCTAATGTGTTTATTTTTATTTGATCTGTAGCTTACTCTCTATAGAGATATAATGTGTTTATTTTTATTTGGTCTGTAGCTTACTCACTATAGAGATCTAATGGGTTTATTTTTATTTGGTCTGTAGCTTACTCTCTATAGAGATCTAATGGGTTTATTTTTATTTGGTCTGTAGCTTACTCTCTATAGAGATCTAATGTGTTTATTTTTATTTGATCTGTAGCTTACTCACTATAGAGATCTAATGGGTTTATATTTATTTGGTCTGTAGCTTACTCTCTATAGAGATATAATGTGTTTATTTTTATTTGGTCTGTAGCTTACTCACTATAGAGATATAATGTGTTTATTTTTATTTGGTCTGTAGCTTACTCACTATAGAGGTCTAATGTGTTTATTTTTTTTTGATCTGTAGCTTATTCACTATAGATATCTAATGTGTTTATATTTATTTGATCTGTAGCTTACTCACTATAGAGATCTAATGTGTTTATTTTTATTTGATCTGTAGCTTACTCACTATAGAGATATAATGTGTTTATTTTTATTTGGTCTGTAGCTTACTCACTATAGAGATATAATGTGTTTATTTTTATTTGGTCTGTAGCTTACTCACTATAGAGATATAATGTGTTTATTTTTATTTGATCTGTAGCTTACTCACTATAGAGATCTAATGTGTTTATTTTTATTTGGTCTGTAGTTTACTCTCTATAGAGATCTAATGTGTTTATTTTTATTTGGTCTGTAGCTTACTCACTATAGAGATATAATGGGTTTATTTTTATTTGATCTGTAGCTTACTCACTATAGAGATCTAATGTGTTTATATTTATTTGATCTGTAGCTTACTCTCTATAGAGATCTAATGTGTTTATTTTTATTTGATCTGTAGCTTACCCACTATAGAGATATAATGTTTTTATTTTTATTTGATCTATAGCTTACTCACTATAGAAATATAATGTGTTTATTTTTATATGATCTGTAGCTTACTCTCTATAGAGATCTAATGTGTTTATTTTTATTTCGTCTGTAGCTTACTCACTATAGAGATCTAATGTGTTGATTTTTATTTGATTTGTAGTTTACTCACTATAGAGATATAATGGGTTTATATTTATTTGATCTGTAGCTTACTCTCTATAGAGATAGAATGTGTTTATTTTTATTTGATCTGTACCTTACTCACTATAGAGATATAATGAGTTTATTTTTATTTGATCTGTAGCTTACTCTCTACAGAGATATAATGTGTTTATTTTTATTTGATCTGTAGCTTACTCACTATAGAGATCTAATGTGTTTATTTTTATTTGGTCTGTAGTTTACTCACTATAGAGATCTAATGTGTTTATATTTATTTGATCTGTAGCTTACTCTCTATAGAGATATAATGTTTTTATTTTTATTTGATCTGTAGCTTACTCACTATAGAGATATAATGTGTTTATTTTTATATGATCTGTAGCTTACTCTCTATAGAGATCTAATGTGTTTATTTTTATTTGGTCTGTAGCTTACTCACTATAGAGATCTAATGTGTTTATTTTTATTTGATCTGTAGTTTACCCACTATAGAGATATAATGGATTTATATTTATTTGATCTGTAGCTTACTCTCTATAGAGATATAATGTGTTTATTTTTATTTGATCTGTAGCTTACTCACTATAGAGATATAATGTGTTTATTTTTATTTGATCTGTAGCTTACTCTCTGTAGAGATATAATGTGTTTATTTTTATTTGATCTGTAGCTTACACTCTATAGAGATCTAATGTGTTTATTTTTATTTGGTCTGTAGTTTACTCACTATTGAGATATAATGGGTTTATATTTATTTGATCTGTAGCTTACTCTCTATTGAGATATTATGTGTTTAATTTTATTTGATCTGTAGCTTACTCTCTATAGAGATATAATGTGTTTATTTTTATTTGGTCTGTAGCTTACTCACTATAGAGATCTAATGTGTTTATTTTTATTTGATCTGTAGCTTACTCACTATAGAGATATAATGTGTTTATTTTTATTTGATCTGTAGCTTACTCACTATAGAGATCTAATGTGTTTATTTTTATTTGATCTGTAGCTTACTCACTATAGAGATCTAATGTGTTTATTTTCATTTGATCTGTAGCTTACTCTCTATAGAGATATAATGTGTTTATTTTTATTTGATCTGTAGTTTACTCACTATAGAGATATAATGTGTTTATTTTTATTTGATCTGTAGCTTACTCACTATAGAGATATAATGGGTTTATTTTTATTTGATCTGTAGCTTACTCACTATAGAGATATAATGTGTTTATTTTTATTTGATCTGTAGCTTACTCACTATAGAGATCTAATGTGTTTATTTTTATTTGGTCTGTAGTTTACTCTCTATAGAGATCTAATGTGTTTATTTTTATTTGGTCTGTAGCTTACTCACTATAGAGATATAATGGGTTTATTTTTATTTGATCTGTAGCTTACTCACTATAGAGATCTAATGTGTTTATATTTATTTGATCTGTAGCTTACTCTCTATAGAGATCTAATGTGTTTATTTTTATTTGATCTGTAGCTTACCCACTATAGAGATATAATGTTTTTATTTTTATTTGATCTATAGCTTACTCACTATAGAAATATAATGTGTTTATTTTTATATGATCTGTAGCTTACTCTCTATAGAGATCTAATGTGTTTATTTTTATTTCGTCTGTAGCTTACTCACTATAGAGATCTAATGTGTTGATTTTTATTTGATTTGTAGTTTACTCACTATAGAGATATAATGGGTTTATATTTATTTGATCTGTAGCTTACTCTCTATAGAGATAGAATGTGTTTATTTTTATTTGATCTGTACCTTACTCACTATAGAGATATAATGAGTTTATTTTTATTTGATCTGTAGCTTACTCTCTACAGAGATATAATGTGTTTATTTTTATTTGATCTGTAGCTTACTCACTATAGAGATCTAATGTGTTTATTTTTATTTGGTCTGTAGTTTACTCACTATAGAGATCTAATGTGTTTATATTTATTTGATCTGTAGCTTACTCTCTATAGAGATATAATGTTTTTATTTTTATTTGATCTGTAGCTTACTCACTATAGAGATATAATGTGTTTATTTTTATATGATCTGTAGCTTACTCTCTATAGAGATCTAATGTGTTTATTTTTATTTGGTCTGTAGCTTACTCACTATAGAGATCTAATGTGTTTATTTTTATTTGATCTGTAGTTTACCCACTATAGAGATATAATGGATTTATATTTATTTGATCTGTAGCTTACTCTCTATAGAGATATAATGTGTTTATTTTTATTTGATCTGTAGCTTACTCACTATAGAGATATAATGTGTTTATTTTTATTTGATCTGTAGCTTACTCTCTGTAGAGATATAATGTGTTTATTTTTATTTGATCTGTAGCTTACACTCTATAGAGATCTAATGTGTTTATTTTTATTTGGTCTGTAGTTTACTCACTATTGAGATATAATGGGTTTATATTTATTTGATCTGTAGCTTACTCTCTATTGAGATATTATGTGTTTAATTTTATTTGATCTGTAGCTTACTCTCTATAGAGATATAATGTGTTTATTTTTATTTGGTCTGTAGCTTACTCACTATAGAGATCTAATGTGTTTATTTTTATTTGATCTGTAGCTTACTCACTATAGAGATATAATGTGTTTATTTTTATTTGATCTGTAGCTTACTCACTATAGAGATCTAATGTGTTTATTTTTATTTGATCTGTAGCTTACTCACTATAGAGATCTAATGTGTTTATTTTCATTTGATCTGTAGCTTACTCTCTATAGAGATATAATGTGTTTATTTTTATTTGATCTGTAGTTTACTCACTATAGAGATATAATGTGTTTATTTTTATTTGATCTGTAGCTTACTCACTATAGAGATATAATGGGTTTATTTTTATTTGATCTGTAGCTTACTCACTATAGAGATATAATGTGTTTATTTTTATTTGATCTGTAGCTTACTCACTATAGAGATCTAATGTGTTTATTTTTATTTGATCTGTAGCTTACTCACTATAGAGATATAATGTGTTTATTTTTATTTGATCTGTAGCTTACTCACTATAGAGATCTAATGTGTTTATTTTTATTTGATCTGTAGTTTACTCTCTATAGAGATCTAATGTGTTTATTTTTATTTGTTCTATAGTTTACTCTCTATAGAGATCTAATGTGTTTATTTTTATTTGGTCTATAGCTTACTCACTATAGAGATATAATGTGTTTATTTTTATTTGATCTGTAGCTTACTCACTATAGAGATATAATAGGTTTATATTTATTTGATCTGTAGCTTACTCACTATAGAGATATAATTTGTTTATTTTTATTTGATCTGTAGCTTACTCTCTATAGAGATATAATGTGTTTATTTTTATTTGTTCTGTAGCTTACTCACTATAGAGATCTAATGTGTTTATTTTTATTTGATCTGTAGTTTACTCTCTATAGAGATATAATGTGTTTATTTTTATTTGATCTGTAGCTTACTCACTATAGAGATCTAATGTGTTTATTTTTATTTGATCTGTAGCTTACTCTCTATAGAGATCTAATGTGTTTATTTTTATTTGATCTGTAGTTTACTCTCTACAGAGATATAATGTGTTTATTTTTATTTGATCTGTAGCTTACTCACTATAGAGATATAATGTGTTTATTTTTATTTGATCTGTAGCTTACTCACTATAGAGATCTAATGTGTTTATTTTTATTTGATCTGTAGCTTACTCACTATAGAGATATAATGGGTTTATTTTTATTTGATCTGTAGTTTACTCACTATAGAGATATAATGTGTTTATTTTTATTTGATCTGTAACTTACTCTCTATAGAGATATAATGTGTTTATATTTATTTGGTCTGTAGCTTACTCACTATAGAGATATAATGTGTTTATTTTTATTTGGTCTGTAGCTTACTCACTATAGAGAACTAATGTGTTTATTTTTATTTGATCTGTAGCTTACTCACTATAGAGATATAATGTGTTTATTTGTATTTGATCTGTAGCTTACTCTCTATAGAGATATAATGTGTTTATTTTTATTTGGTCTGTAGTTTACTCACTATTGAGATATAATGGGTTTATATTTATTTGATCTGTAGCTTACTCTCTATAGAGATATTATGTGTTTATTTTTATTTGATCTGTAGCTTACTCTCTATAGAGATATAATGTGTTTATTTTTATTTGGTCTGTAGCTTACTCACTATAGAGATCTAATGTGTTTATTTTTATTTGATCTGTAGTTTACCCACTATAGAGATATAATGTGTTTATTTTTATTTGATCTGTAACTTACTCACTATAGAGATCTAATGTGTTTATTTTTATTTGATCTGTAGCTTACTCACTATAGAGATCTAATGTGTTTATTTTCATTTGATCTGTAGCTTACTCTCTATAGAGATATAATGTGTTTATTTTTATTTGATCTGTAACTTACTCACTATAGAGATATAATGTGTTTATTTTTATTTGATCTGTAGCTTACTCACTATAGAGATATAATGGGTTTATTTTTATTTGATCTGTAGCTTACTCACTATAGAGATATAATGTGTTTATTTTTATTTGATCTGTAGCTTACTCACTATAGAGATCTAATGTGTTTATTTTCATTTGATCTGTAGTTTACTCTCTACAGAGATATAATGTGTTTATTTTTATTTGATCTGTAGCTTACTCACTATAGAGATATAATGTGTTTATTTTTATTTGATCTGTAGCTTACTCACTATAGAGATCTAATGTGTTTATTTTTATTTGATCTGTAGCTTACTCACTGTAGAGATATAATGGGTTTATTTTTATTTGATCTGTAGTTTACTCACTATAGAGATATAATGTGTTTATTTTTATTTGATCTGTAGCTTACTCACTATAGAGATATAATGTGTTTATTTTTATTTGGTCTGTAGCTTACTCACTATAGAGATATAATGTGTTTATTTGTATTTGATCTGTAGCTTACTCTCTATAGAGATATAATGTGTTTATTTTTATTTGATCTGTAGCTTACTCACAATAGAGATCTAATGTGTTTATTTTTATTTGATCTGTAGCTTACTCTCTATAGAGATATAATGTGTTTATTTTCATTTGATCTGTAGCTTACTCACTATAGAGATATAATGTGTTTATTTTTATTTGATCTGTAGTTTACTCTCTATAGAGATATAATGTGTTTATATTTATTTGGTCTGTAGCTTACTCACTATAGAGATATAATGTGTTTATTTTTATTTGATCTGTAGTTTACTCACTATAGAGATATAATGTGTTTATTTGTATTTGATCTGTAGCTTACTCTCTATAGAGATCTAATGTGTTTATTTTTATTTGATCTGTAGCTTACTCACTATAGAGATCTAATGTGTTTATTTTTTTTTTATCTGTAGTTTACTCTCTATAGAGATATAATGTGTTTATTTTTATTTGATCTGTAGCTTACTCACTATAGAGATATAATGTGTTTATTTTTATTTGGTCTGTAGCTTACTCTCTATAGAGATCTAATGTGTTTATTTTTATTTGATCTGTAGTTTACTCTCTATAGATATATAATATGTTTATTTTTATTTGATCTGTAGCTTACTCACTATAGAGATATAATGTGTTTATTTTTATTTGATCTATAGCTTACTCACTATAGAGATATAATGGGTTTATTTTTATTTGATCTGTAGCTTACTTACTATAGAGATATAATGTGTTTATTTTTATTTGATCTATAGCTTACTCACTATAGAGATCTAATGTGTTTATTTTTATTTGATCTGTAGTTTACTCACTATAGAGATATAATGTGTTTATTTTTATTTGATCTGTAGCTTACTCTCTATAGAGATATAATGTGTTTATATTTATTTGGTCTGTAGCTTACTCACTATAGAGATATAATGTGTTTATTTTTATTTGGTCTGTAGCTTACTCCCTATAGAGATCTAATGTGTTTATTTTTATTTGATCTGTAGCTTACTCACTATAGAGATATAATGTGTTTATTTTTATTTGATCTGTAGCTTACTCACTATAGAGATATAATGTGTTTATTTTTATTTGATCTGTAGCTTACTCACTATAGAGATATAATGTGTTTATTTGTATTTGATCTGTAGCTTACTCACTATAGAGATATAATGTGTTTATTTGTATTTGATCTGTAGCTTACTCCCTATAGAGATATAATGTGTTTATTTGTATTTGATCTGTAGCTTACTCTCTATAGAGATCTAATGTGTTTATTTTTATTTGATCTGTAGCTTACTCACTATAGAGATCTAATGTGTTTATTTTTTTTTATCTGTAGTTTACTCTCTATAGAGATATCATGTGTTTATTTTTATTTGATCTGTAGCTTACTCACTATAGAGATATAATGTGTTTATTTATTTGATCTGTAGCTTACTCACTATAGAGATCTAATGTGTTTATTTTTATTTGATCTGTAGCTTACTCACTATAGAGATCTAATGGGTTTATTTTTATTTGATCTGTAGCTTACTCACTATAGAGATATAATGTGTTTATTTTTATTTGATCTGTAGTTTACTCACTATAGAGATATAATGTGTTTATTTTTATTTGATCTGTAGCTTACTCTCTATAGAGATATAATGTGTTTATATTTATTTGGTCTGTAGCTTACTCACTATAGGGATATAATGTGTTTATTTTTATTTGGTCTGTAGCTTACTCACTATAGAGATCTAATGTTTTTATTTTTATTTGATCTGTAGCTTACTCACTATAGAGATATAGTGTGTTTATTTGTATTTGATCTGTAGCTTACTCTCTATAGAGATATAATGTGTTTATTTTTATTTGATCTGTAGCTTGCTCACTATAGAGATCTAATGTGTTTATTTTTATTTGATCTGTAGTTTACTCTCTATAGAGATATAATGTGTTTATTTTTATTTGATCTGTAGCTTACTCACTATAGAGATATAATGTGTTTATTTTTATTTGATCTGTAGCTTACTCACTATAGAGATATAATGGGTTTATTTTTATTTGATCTGTAGCTTACTCACTATAGAGATCTAATGTGTTTATTTTTATTTGATCTATAGCTTACTCACTATAGAGATATAATGTGTTTATTTTTATTTGATCTATAGCTTACTCTCTATAGAGATATAATGTGTTTATTTTTATTTGATCTGTAGTTTACTCACTATAGAGATATAATGTGTTTATTTTTTTTTTATCTATAGCTTACTCACTATAGAGATCTAATGTGTTTATTTTTATTTGATCTGTAGTTTACTCACTATAGAGATATAATGTGTTTATTTTTATTTGATCTGTAGCTTACTCTCTATAGAGATATAATGTGTTTATATTTATTTGGTCTGTAGCTTACTCACTATAGAGATATAATGTGTTTATTTTTATTTGGTCTGTAGCTTACTCACTATAGAGATCTAATGTGTTTATTTTTATTTGATCTGTAGCTTACTCACTATAGAGATATAATGTGTTTATTTTTATTTGATCTGTAGCTTACTCACTATAGAGATATAATGTGTTTATTTTTATTTGATCTGTAGCTTACTCACTATAGAGATATAATGTGTTTATTTTTATTTGATCTGTAGCTTACTCACTATAGAGATATAATGTGTTTATTTTTATTTGATCTGTAGCTTACTCTCTTTATTAGATATATCTACATACATAGACATACTTATTTTGTCTAATTATAATCTGCTTAGAACAGTGGCAGAATAAGGCCATGCGAGAAAATAAATATTTTGTTCCCTCAACATAATATCTTGTTCTCACAACTTATTATTTTGTTCCCAGAAGAAAGATATTGTATTCCCACAACATACTATTTTGTTCTCACAACTTATTATTTTGTTCCCAGAAGAAAGATATTGTATTCCCACAACATACTATTTTGTTCCCAGAAGAAAGATATTGTATTCCCACAACATACTATTTTGTTCCCAGAAGAAAGATATTGTATTCCCACAACATACTATTTTGTTCCCAGAAGAAAGATATTGTATTCCCACAACATACTATTTTGTTCCCAGAAGAAAGATATTGTATTCCCACAACATACTATTTTGTTCCCAGAAGAAAGATATTGTATTCCCACAACATACTATTTTGATCCCAGAAGAAAGATATTGTATTCCCACAACATACTATTTTGTTCCCAGAAGAAAGATATTGTATTCCCACAACATACTATTTTGTTCCCAGAAGAAAGATATTGTATTCCCACAACATACTATTTTGTTCCCAGAAGAAAGATATTGTATTCCCACAACATACTATTTTGTTCCCAGAAGAAAGATATTGTATTCCCACAACATACTATTTTGTTCCCAGAAGAAAGTTATTGTATTCTCACAACATACTATTTTGTTCCCAGAAGAAAGATATTGTATTCCCACAACATACTATTTTGTTCCCAGAAGAAAGTTATTGTATTCCCACAACATACTATTTTGTTCCCAGAAGAAAGTTATTGTATTCCCACAACATACTATTTTGTTCTCACAACTTATTATTTTGTTCCCAGAAGAAAGATATTGTATTCCCACAACATACTATTTTGTTCCCAGAAGAAAGATATTGTATTCCCACAACATACTATTTTGTTCCCAGAAGAAAGATATTGTATTCCCACAACATACTATTTTGTTCCCAGAAGAAAGATATTGTATTCCCACAACATACTATTTTGTTCCCAGAAGAAAGATATTGTATTCCCACAACATACTATTTTGTTCCCAGAAGAAAGATATTGTATTCCCACAACATACTATTTTGTTCCCAGAAGAAAGTTATTGTATTCCCACAACATACTATTTTGTTCCCAGAAGAAAGATATTGTATTCCCACAACATACTATTTTGTTCCAGGAAGAAAGTTATTGTATTCCCACAACATACTATTTTGTTCCCAGAAGAAAGTTATTGTATTCCCACAACATACTATTTTGTTCCCAGAAGAAAGATATTGTATTCCCACAACATACTATTTTGTTCCCAGAAGAAAGATATTGCATTCCCACAACATACTATTTTGTTCCCAGAAGAAAGATATTGTATTCCCACAACATACTATTTTGATCCCAGAAGAAAGATATTGTATTCCCACAACATACTATTTTGTTCCCAGAAGAAAGATATTGTATTCCCACAACATACTATTTTGTTCCCAGAAGAAAGATATTGTATTCCCACAACATACTATTTTGTTCCCAGAAGAAAGATATTGTATTCCCACAACATACTATTTTGTTCCCAGAAGAAAGATATTGTATTCCCACAACATACTATTTTGTTCCCAGAAGAAAGTTATTGTATTCCCACAACATACTATTTTGTTCCCAGAAGAAAGTTATTGTATTCCCACAACATACTATTTTGTTCCCAGAAGAAAGATATTGTATTCCCACAACATACTATTTTGTTCCCAGAAGAAAGATATTGTATTCCCACAACATACTATTTTGTTCCCAGAAGAAAGATATTGTATTCCCACAACATACTATTTTGTTCCCTGAAGAAAGATATTGTATTCCCACAACATACTATTTTGTTCCCAGAAGAAAGATATTGTATTCCCACAACATACTATTTTGTTCCCAGAAGAAAGATATTGTATTCCCACAACATACTATTTTGTTCCCAGAAGAAAGATATTGTATTCCCACAACATACTATTTTGTTCCCAGAAGAAAGATATTGTATTCCCACAACATACTATTTTGTTCCCAGAAGAAAGATATTGTATTCCCACAACATACTATTTTGTTCCCTGAAGAAAGATATTGTATTCCCACAACATACTATTTTGTTCCCAGAAGAAAGATATTGTATTCCCACAACATACTATTTTGTTCCCAGAAGAAAGATATTGTATTCCCACAACATACTATTTTGTTCCCAGAAGAAAGATATTGTATTCCCACAACATACTATTTTGTTCCCAGAAGAAAGATATTGTATTCCCACAACATACTATTTTGTTCCCAGAAGAAAGATATTGTATTCCCACAACATACTATTTTGTTCCCAGAAGAAAGATATTGTATTCCCACAACATACTATTTTGTTCCTAGAAGAAAGATATTGTATTCCCACAACATACTATTTTGTTCCCAGAAGAAAGATATTGTATTCCCACAACATACTATTTTGTTCCCAGAAGAAAGATATTGTATTCCCACAACATACTATTTTGTTCCCAGAAGAAAGATATTGTATTCCCACAACATACTATTTTGCTCCCAGAAGAAAGATATTGTATTCCCACAACATACTATTTTGTTCCCAGAAGAAAGATATTGTATTCCCACAACATACTATTTTGTTCCCAGAAGAAAGATATTGTATTCCCACAACATACTATTTTGTTCCCACAACAAATGTTCTTGTTCACTCAATATATTATTACTAATACTCATTAACTATCCCCCCTGAACAGAGGCCACCCATCTTATAAGGCTATATTTCAAATGCACTGAGATATTAAAATACCAATCAATTATCCCCCTCAAGAGAGGCCAACCATATCCGTGCATTTGAAATCCGGTCTTTTAAGATAGGTGGCCTCTCTTGAGGAAGATAGTTTATTAGTACTTTATTATCTGTGAGCATTTGAAATGTGCACTTATAAGATTGGTGACCTCTCTTGAGGAAGAAAATTAATTAGTATTTTACTATCTCAGTGCATTTGAAATCCGGTCTAATTAGATAGGTGGCCTCTCTTTTATGGGGGAATAATTAATTAGTATTAATAATAATATATTGAGGGAACAATGTGATATGTTGTGGGAACACAATAGTATATTGTGGGAACAAGATAACATGTTGTGGGAACAAAATATCTTTCTTGTGGGAACAAAATAGTATGTTGTGGGAACAAAATAATAAGTTGTGGGAACAAGATATTATATTGAGGGAACAAAATATTTTTTTCTCGCATGGCCTTAATCTACGGTGGCTGATTAACGCCATGTTGGATTTTTTTTTATCTTCTTCTCTCAATATAATATCTTGTTCCCTCAATTTAATATCGTGTTCCCACAAGAAAGATATTTTGTTCCCACAACATATTATAGTATTCCCACAAGATCGGTATTTCGTTCCCACAACAAATTATATTACTCCCACAAGATCGGTATTTTGTTCCAACAACATATTATTTTGTTCCCACCACATGCTATCTATCAAAGGTTCATGACATGGTACAGGCACAGAACATGTGGCTAGATTAAACAAGTTTTGTGAGAGTTCATGCATATATCTATACAAGCACCGCAACAGACACATACAAAGCAATAGGAGACCAGAAATCAGAATGTATAGAGCATACGTGTGGGTGTGTGAGAGAGAGAGAGAGAGAGAGAGAGAGAGAGAGAGAGAGAGAGAGAGAGAGAGAGAGAGAGTTTGTGTGAGGCTGTCTGTGGTGTCATCCTTAATAGTTGCTTTTTCTGCCTTACTACTATGCTATGTCCCTTATATTGCTATGTTCGTTCTACCCTTGGTTAGGGTGATGGAGGAGGGTTGAGATCCCACAAAACTTGTTCAACCTAACCACACATACGGGTAGATGTCCAAAGGCCGAAGCCTCATCGACACTAAGTGAATCAAAATTTTGAACAACAACAGTAACACTCTATTCATTTATCAATAAAATGTACTAATTTGAAAATCGGTATATTGATATTGATGTTCTGCACCAATTTTGAGTTCTGTTGTGCCAAACTTTTAAGACGGATTCCATGGGCAGCACAAAAAAAGAATAATTTATATAAAAATGACAATAATTCGACTGACATTGCAGACAGGTTCCGTTTGTCTTTGAACCAACTTCAAGTCTCCTCAATATTTACTATTACAATAAGAGGCTCACAAGAGCCTTTATCGCTCACCTGGGCCATGTTTCGTAGACTGTCTCATAGACCCCTATATTATACTATGTTCACCGTTTTCTGCCATCTTGGATCGGACCTTGACTTTCCGAACACAATTTTAAAAGGGGACCACCCAAGGACTAGTGTGACCAAGTTTCATTCCAGGTGGCCATGTGGTTTCAGAGAAGAGGATCTTTGAATGTGTTTCTCCAGATGGTCCAATGTCAATTTAGGTCCCCCTGGCGGTCATGTTGGTTTGGACCTAGATCTGCCGGACGTAATTTTGAAAGGGGACCATCCAAGGACCATTGTGACCAAGTGTGGTTCCAGTTGATCCAGTAGTTTGTACGGAGACGATCTGTAAATGTGTTTCCCCATAGGGTCCTATGTTAAACTATGTTCCCCACTGATAGTCATCTAGGATCGAATCCGGACCTGCCAGACGCAATTTGGAACGGGGACCATCCATGGACTATTGTGGCTAAGTTTGGTTCCAATTGACTCAGTAGTTTCTGCGGAGAAGATCTTTGAATGTATTTCCCATAAGGTCCAATGTTAAACTATTTTCCCCCCGGTGGCCATCTTGGATCGGAACAAAATAATATACAGAGGGAACAAGATAATATGCTGTGGGAACAAATTAATATATTGAGGGAACAATATGATATGTTGTGAGAACAAAATAATATATTAAGGGAATAAGATAAGATGTTGTGGGAACAAAATACTATATTGAGGGAACAAGATAATGTGTTATGGGAACAAGATAATATGTTGTGGAAGCAAAATAGGTTTCTTGTGGGAACATAATAATAAGTTGTGGGAAGATATTATATTGAAGGAACACAATTAAAAAAAAAAATCGCGCATGGCCTTAATCAGCCACCGTAGTTATGGCTAGTAAAAATACAAATTTCCCTTGATGGGAAGAAGGATTTTTTTAAGCATCAACATTTGACACATACACACACACACAATAAATATATTAATGATGTTGAATAATCTGTGCTAAACTACGGTTGCTGATTAAGGCCATGCCAGAGAAAAAATATGTTGTTCCCTCAATATAATATCTTGTTCCCACAACTTATTATTTTGTTCCCAGAAGAAAGATATTTTGTTCCCACAACATATCACATTGTTCCCTCAATATATTATTGTTAATACTAATTAATTACCACCCCTTAAAAGAGAGGCCACCTATCTTATAAGTCCGGATTTCAAATGCTCTGAGATAGTAAAATACTAATAAATTATCTCCCTCAAGAGAGACCACCCATCTCATGAGGCCAAATTTCAAAAGCACTGATATAGTAAAATACTAATTAGTTATCTCCCTCAAAAAAGGACACCAATCTTATAAGTCCAGATTTCAAATGCCCTGAGATAGTAAAATACTCATAAATTATCCGCCCCAAGAGATGCCACACATCTTATGAGGCCAGATTTCAAATGCACTGAGATAGTAAAATACTAACTGATTATCTACCTCAAGAAAGTCTACCTATCTTATTAGACCAGATTTCAAATGCACTGAGATGGGTGGCCTCTCTTGAGGGAGATAATTAATTAGTATTAATAATAATATATTGAGGGAACAATATGATATGTTGTGGGAACAAAATAATATATTGAGTGAACAAGGTAATATGTTGTGGGAACAAAATAATGTATTGAGTGAACAAGGTAATATGTTATGGGAACAAAATAATATATTGATTGAAGAAGGTAATATGTTGTGGGAACAAAATAATAGATTGAGTGAACAAGGTAATATGTTGAGGGAACAAAATAATATATTGAGTGAACAAGATAATATGTTATGGGAACAAAATAATATATTGAGTGAACAAGGTAATATGTTGTGGGAACAAAATAATATATTGAGTGAACAAGGTAATATGTTGAGGAAACAAAATAATATATTGAGTGAACAAGGTATTATGTTGTGGGAACAAAATAATATATTGAGTGAACAAGGTAATATGTTATGGGAACAAAATAATATATTGATTGAAGAAGGTAATATGTTGTGGGAACAAAATAATATATTGAGTGAACAAGGTAATATGTTGAGGGAACAAAATAAATTTTTTTCTCGCATGGCCTTAATCTCCCAGCGTACATAACTATAGACAACACATTAATATAATTCACAATGAATGTGTTTAACCACATCGATTGAAATTTTACTTTTATTGCAATTAAGGACATCTACCTTTAGAATAGATAAATATATTTACAATTCAAGTTGATTATACAGGAACAATAGTAATGTTTTAATGTAATTGAGAAACACAGCAGAATATTCTATTTTATTTGAGCTCTTACAATTGAATGGACGAAAATGCAGAATCCAAATGCTTTAAAAAACAACAGCTATACAATATATTTGCTTGCTGCTATAGTTTTCTCTATAGGAGTTGCTAACATAATATTGAGTTGTCTGCTCTTTCCACAACATTAACTTTTTTCCAAGATATTTTTTTTTTTATTAAATTGATTTTACTGTAGTTTTATACTAATGCTTCAAATGTATCCCGGTTGGATGAATAGAAGAAAACTAACAATCGAAGACATCATTGCCCTCATAAAAATAAATGAAGGGTTATTCTGGTTGAAGCAAAACATATATTTAAGATGTCACATGCAAGCTGTTTAAAATGCCACAGAAACATACATGTGTTATAGCAGCACTGGGACTGAACAATGATTGAATGAACAGATAATATATATATATAATTACACCAGTATTGTTCAATGTGACTGTTAGTCTATTAATCTGAGCTTTGCTTCGGGTAATACTTGTCAAATCGTATTATTCGCTGCATATTTCTGTAGCGCTTAAGATTTACAGAGTTATGCTATTATTTCTATTATTCAACAGAAGGTTATGACTGAAATGTTGAGGTATAGGTTTTGCTCATTATTAGCGAACTCTCTTTTTCAAACATTTGAAGGTTAATATATGATTTATGCTAATATAAGACCCCATGACGACTCTCAGAGGGTAAACAGAAGTACAAGAACTATTCCATAGCTTTAAGTTGTTTTAGATAAATTCTCTTTGATGTTTATTTATTTACATTCGACTCCTTTCTTCATAAAAACAATTTTAAGCATCCGTAAAAATCGTGTGTAATACGAACGACGCGTTTCTCGTATAAACTTCCCCAGGAATGCTCAACGTCAAAAGATTGGAATGCCCAATCATTTAAAGTTTTTGAGAGCAAGTAAAAATAAGTGTCTAGACAAGATAGTCAAAATCGGCTAAAGTTTTTATTAACCAAGTGACTATGGGTAACTCCTGTCCACAAGTCTAGCAATAATGACGTAGATTAGTACTATGATGCCCATATGTAACTCTGTCCACAAGTCTAACAATACTGACGTGGATTAGTACTATGATGCCCATGTGTAACTCCTGTCCACAAGTTTAACAATACTGACGTGGATTAGTACTATGATGCCCATGTGTAACTCCTGTCCACAAGTCTAACAATACTGACGTGGATTAGTACTATGATGCCCATGTGTAACTCCTGTCCACAAGTTTTACAATACTGACGTGGAGTAGTACAATTAGGTCCATGTGTAACTCCTGTTCACAAGTCTAGCAATACTGACGTGGATTAGAACTATGATGCTCATGTGTAACTCCTGTCTACAAGTCTTACAATACTGGCGTGGAGTAGTACAATTAGATCCATGTGTAACTCCTGTTCACAAGTCTAGCAATACTGACGAGGATTAGAACTATGATGCCCATGTGTAACTCCTGTCCACAAGTCTAGCAATACTGACGTGGATTAGTACTATGATGTCCATGTGTAACTTCTGTCCACAAGTCTAGCAATACTGACGTGGATTAGTACTATGATGCCCATGTGTAACTCCTGTCCACAAGTCTAGCAATACTGACGTGGATTAGTACTATGATGTCCATGTGTAACTCCTGTCCACAAGTCTAGCAATACTGACGTGGATTAGTACTATGATGCTCATGTGTAACTCCTGTCCACAAGTCTAGAAATACTGACGTGGATTAGTACTATGATGCCCATATGTAACTCCTGTCCACAATTCTAGCAATACTGACGTGGATTAGTACTATGATGCCCATGTGTAACTCCTGTCCAGAAGTCTAACAATACTGACGTGGATTAGTACTATGATGCCAATGTGTAACTCCAGTTCCCAAGAATGCTCGGTTTTAACAGAGTTCACTGTATATATCAAAGAACATACTTTATCTATGATCATGTATGACAAAAACATCGAAAATGTCGACTAATATACAAATTGTTATCTGTAATTGCCTATTTATACTTCCTATCATTTAGCGTTGAAATGAGACAGCGCGTGGCAATTGCGAGATATCCGCTTTATGCGTGTTATATAATCCTGATAACTAATCAAGATATATTATAAGCATGAAGGTAGTGTAAATACATCCATATACAGTTACAAATAAATCAAATTAAACTAATGATTACAATGAATAAAAACAGTTTTAATCGTGCTTAAAGACTATGATATACACACGGTAGCACACCACAGCGAGTCGTGTGGATCGATTCAAGAGTAACGGTCTTTAACCAACAGATTCTACATTAATATCTAGTAGTCAGTTAATTACACCCATTCATTGACTCTGCTATTGTACTCGTCCATGGTTGTGTTGTCATTCATTGACTCTGCTATTGTACTCGTCCATGGTTGTGTTGTCATTCATTGACTCTGCTATTGTACTCGTCCATGGTTGTGTTGTCATTCATTGACTCTGCTATTGTACTCGTCCATGGTTGTGTTGCCATTCATTGACTCTGCTATTGTATTCGTCCATGGTTGTGTTGTCATTCATTGACTCTGCTATTGTACTCGTCCATGGTTGTGTTGTCATTCAGTGTTGTGATACTATGTAGTCTTGTGGAGTGGTAGCGAATCCGTGCTTGTTTTTTTATCACTTGTTTATATATATATTGCCGTTGTGGATACAATTATCAAGAGGGGAGCATTGGGATCAAAATTACCGAACTCCGAGCAATCTTACAAAGGAAAAGTCAAAACTCATAAGTATATAAACAGACAAAATCAGTCAACAACCGAAAAACTGTGAAAACCGTAATGACCCTGACTTGGTACCGGCATTTCTAACGAAATGGTGGGTTGAATCAGATTTTAAAGTTCAACATTACACATTATTACAAACTAACGTGTGTTTAAAAAACAAAATTTAACAAGTTAAGTTTCTTCAGAGGGATTACCCAAAATACATGAAATAAAGAATCACAGATGTCCGTGGCAATCTCATTCGTATTATTCATGTGATAATCATGTAGATATCTATTTTAATGCGCATTGTGATTATAGGTTTATGGTTTTTAACGCCATTTTAAACAATATTTCAGCTATATCGTGGCGGTCAGCTTCATTAGTAGAGGAAACAGGAGTACCCGGAGAAATCCGTCAACCAGCTGTAAGTCACTGGCAAACTTTATCAAATAATGTTGTATCCAGTGCACCTCGCCATAAGCGGGATTCGAACTCACAACTTTAGTGTTTAAAGGTGTGATTACATTGGTAGTTGTAAATCCAACTAACATACGATCGCGACCACGACGGCCAATATAATGACTATTAGAAAACAGGCACTTATCATTGTACTTTCATAATATATAACAATAAAACAGTGCTTAGTGTAGAGATCGTGTACAGACAATGTAATATATCTAATAGAGGGATCGTGTACAGACAATGTAATATATCTAATAGAGGTATCGTGTACAGACAATGTAATATATCTAATACAGGTATCGTGTACAGACAATGTAATATATCTAATAGAGGTATCGTGTACAGACAATGTAATATATCTAATAGAGGTATCGTGTACAGACAATGTAATATATCTAATAGAGGTATCGTGTACAGACAATGTAATATATCTAATAGAGGGATCGTGTACAGACAATGTAATATATCTAATACAGGTATCGTGTACAGACAATGTAATATATCTAATACAGGTATCGTGTACAGACAATGTAATATATCTAATAGAGGGATCGTGTACAGACAATGTAATATATCTAATAGAGGGATCGTGTACAGACAATGTAATATATCTAATACAGGTATCGTGTACAGACAATGTAATATATCTAATACAGGTATCGTGTACAGACAATGTAATATATCTAATAGAGGGATCGTGTACAGACAATGTAATATATCTAATAGAGGGATCGTGTACAGACAATGTAATATATCTAATAGAGGTATCGTGTACAGACAATGTAATATATCTAATAGAGGTATCGTGTACAGACAATGTAATATATCTAATACAGGTATCGTGTACAGACAATGTAATATATCTAATAGAGGGATCGTGTACAGACAATGTAATATATCTAATACAGGTATCGTGTACAGACAATGTAATATATCTAATAGAGGGATCGTGTACAGACAATGTAATATATCTAATACAGGTATCGTGTACAGACAATGTAATATATCTAATAGAGGGATCGTGTACAGACAATGTAATATATCTAATAGAGGGATCGTGTACAGACAATGTAATATATCTAATAGAGGGATCGTGTACAGACAATGTAATATATCTAATAGAGGGATCGTGTACAGACAATGTAATATATCTAATAGAGGGATCGTGTACAGACAATGTAATATATCTAATAGAGGATCGTGTACAGACAATGTAATATATCTAATAGAGGGATCGTGTACAGACAATGTAATATATCTAATACAGGTATCGTGTACAGACAATGTAATATATCTAATACAGGTATCGTGTACAGACAATGTAATATATCTAATAGAGGTATCGTGTACAGACAATGTAATATATCTAATAGAGGTATCGTGTACAGACAATGTAATATATCTAATAGAGGTATCGTGTACAGACAATGTAATATATCTAATAGAGGGATCGTGTACAGACAATGTAATATATCTAATAGAGGTATCGTGTACAGACAATGTAATATATCTAATACAGGTATCGTGTACAGACAATGTAATATATCTAATACAGGTATCGTGTACAGACAATGTAATATATCTAATACAGGTATCGTGTACAGACAATGTAATATATCTAATAGAGGGATCGTGTACAGACAATGTAATATATCTAATACAGGTATCGTGTACAGACAATGTAATATATCTAATACAGGTATCGTGTACAGACAATGTAATATATCTAATACAGGTATCGTGTACAGACAATGTAATATATCTAATAGAGGGATCGTGTACAGACAATGTAATATATCTAATAGAGGTATCGTGTACAGACAATGTAATATATCTAATAGAGGGATCGTGTACAGACAATGTAATATATCTAATAGAGGGATCGTGTACAGACAATGTAATATATCTAATAGAGGTATCGTGTACAGACAATGTAATATATCTAATAGAGGTATCGTGTACAGACAATGTAATATATCTAATACAGGTATCGTGTCGTTGTAAACAGGTGTCATGCAAAATGCATGCTATCCACAAGGAGGTCAGCAGGAAACATACATGGTTTCTTTTTATTATTTAAAGACCTGTGGTCGATCTCACAAAAAGTTGTAAGTCTAAGATCAGTCGTAAGTGTGAATTTCAACCAATCAAAAGCTTGGAAATCACACTTACGATAACACTTACGATTAATTTTAGTAATTTGGAGTCGCCATGATATAGCTGAAATATTACTGGAAGTGGCGTTAAACACAAATAAATCAATCAATCAATGTAATTTGGAGTGTGCTTGATTAACTAAGATTATTTATAAATGGTGGTATTCCTAATCATCATTTTCAGGTTGCAACAAAATTGGTTTTCAGTTTGTTCAAAATTCAAAATTTCAACTACAAACATTTACTGAGATATCAAAACTGATTGTACTACATCAAAACATGTACTTTTTATATTGGGCAGTGGTTTTGATACGCAGATAGCTCTATAGGTGATACTATAAACGTAATTATTCAAAATGTAACGTTGAGTGATCATTACATGCTTTCTGTGTCTTAGATATAAAGGTAAATCATTGATGTACAGATTCTAGATTCTTAAAATATGGTTATCTGACAGTGTAACGAAGGCGGTGGAACAAAACTTAACTTTTGCATGCTATTATCACTCAGTGATTTGGCTTGCCTTACCAGCTGATGATTCTGTGATATTTTATGTGTGTTGGCGCGGGGAGTATGCTTGGTGTTTAACATCACTTTCAACAATATTTCAGATAAATCGTGGCGGCAAGTTTTATTGGTGGCGGTAACCGGAGTACCAAGAGAAAACCACCGATCTGCCGCTAATATTGTTGATTATGTGTTCTACATTATAGGTGTATTTCAACTATCTCTACAAAATATCTTTGGTTGAGGCACGAGATCAAAATAAAACCTGGATGGAATAGTTCTGAAATACAAATCCTCACATTGGCAAAACGTATATTGGGACGGGGTAGAGATGTGATAAACGATGTAAAATACTCTTTCGAGACTTTGTATAATTTACTGCAATTAATCTGATTATTGTTTCAACAATATTCGAACGAACTGACGTTATCAGAGAAGTTAGACGTTTTATTAAAAAAAACCTAATCTTAAATAAATATTTTATTTTATCATACTAAAAGCTCAAAAAGACTTTTAATACCTCTAAAGCATAATGTTTAAGCTTTTCTTGTTTCTGCACTGCTTGCTCTATGTATAAGTAAAACTTACCATGTATTTACGTCCTACTTTACACACAATTTATGACATTCTGATAGTATTGCTAGAAGAATCTAGTAGGGGACAATCCATTTATTTTTTCACTAAAGCCTTTTTTCGATAATCCATGCCAATATTCCCACGGTTGTAAACTAAATAAAAGTTTATGCAAACAGGTTCCTCGATTTTAAGGTCACGTGGTCTGAAAAGAATTGAGAAAGCTATAATTACTATGCATCGGTATCAGAGATTTGCCACAGAAATTTTATTGAAAAATATATTGCAATTTATTGACAACCTCATTCAAACTAATGCACTCATAAAGAGCATTTACCATTGTCGATTTTTGACAAATGTTTAAAAAATAATTAACTAGTAATTAGACTATATTTCATGCCAGACATTTTAAAATGCAAACTTAATTTACTGGTCAGATCAAATTCGTGTATTCATTTAGACACTTATCGATATAAATCTAACCGATCTAAGTTCCCAATGGTACATGAAATGTAAAATTATTTCTAAAACGTTTTTATACTGTGAAGACGAATAAGTTGGTCGTCTAGTATCAGAGATGGGTTTGCTAACGAGTTGCTGTAATGATCCGCCGAATCAATTGCTCATAGTTATCATAAATACATTACTAGGTCGGTGTAATATAAAGAAACATTGCCGATTGTACAGACCACAAAGTGTTTATTGATAGCCATTTCAATACTTAGATAAAGTCAATAATTATATTAGTTAGTCTCAATGATAATGATCGTCATCATAGTGTATGAGGGGCCGTCGTGATAGTATGGTAGTTGGATTTACAACTATCTGTATAATTAGTGACTATCACGACTAACGTTCGAATCCCGCTCTTGGCGAGGTGTACTCGATACAACTTTATGTGATAAAGTTTGTCAGTGACTTGCAGATTGTCGGTGGTTTTTTCCAGGAACTCCGGTCCCCCCCCCCCCCCCCTCCACCAATACAATTGACCGCCACGATATAACTGAGATATTAATGAAGTTCGCGTTGAGCACCATAAACCAAGTCAAACCATAATGCATGGTGTTGATTCAAATACAATTCAAATTGTTCTCATATACTTAATAAGACGATAAACTTGAACATGCCAAATGGGTAATCAGAAGCCGGGCAAACAAAGATGGGCAAACAAAGATGGGTAAACAAAGATGGGCAAGCAAAGTTGGGCAAACAAAGATGGGCAAACAAAGATGGGTAAACAAAGATGGGTAAACAAAGATGGGTAAACAAAGATGGGCAAACAAAGATGGGTAAACAAAGATGGGCAAACAAAGATGGGCAAACAAAGATGGGTAAACAAAGATGGGCAAACAAAGATGGGCAAACAAAGATGGGTAAACAAAGATGGGCAAACAAAGATGGGCAAACAAAGATGGGTAAACAAAGATGGGCAAACAAAGATGGGCAAACAAAGATGGGCAAACAAAGATGGGTAAACAAAGATGGGCAAACAAAGATGGGTAAACAAAGATGGGTAAACAAAGATGGGCAAACAAAGATGGGCAAACAAAGATGGGCAAACAAAGATGGGTAAGCAAAGATGGGCAAACAAAGATGGGCAAACAAAGATGGGTAAACAAAGATGGGTAAACAAAGATGGGCAAACAAAGATGGGTAAACAAAGATGGGTAAACAAAGATGGGCAAACAAAGATGGGTAAACAAAGATGGGTAAACAAAGATGGGCAAACAAAGATGGGCAAACAAAGATGGGCAAACAAAGATGGGCAAACAAAGATGGGCAAACAAAGATGGGCAAACAAAGATGGGTAAACAAAGATGGGTAAACAAAGATGGGCAAACAAAGATGGGTAAACAAAGATGGGTAAACAAAGATGGGTAAACAAAGATGGGTAAACAAAGATGGGCAAACAAAGATGGGTAAACAAAGATGGGTAAACAAAGATGGGTAAACAAAGATGGGCAAACAAAGATGGGTAAACAAAGATGGGCAAACAAAGATGGGTAAACAAAGATGGGCAAACAAAGATGGGTAAACAAAGATGGGTAAACAAAGATGGGTAAACAATACAATAGTAAAAACGAAAGAACAAACAGCGATATACAAAACAATCTACAGAAAACTAAAGATTAAGATGAAGCAACACGAACCCCATTATAAAACGGGGTGAACTCATGTGCTTCGGATGGGTAAGTAGTCCTGTTCCACTAGTGGCACACATCGTGTTACTGTTAAATGACACGAACATCTTTGAAACAAGGAAATCATGTTGAACAACAGTATATGTAAATAGATACAAATAAGGAGCAAAACTTGAACACACCCTTTAGCATGTCATCAACTAATTGGGGTATCGAAAGTCATAAACAATGATGCACAAACAAAATGTATTCAATCAATGAATAGTGGACAAAAAAGACAAATTAAAACAATAATAGTCGACAATGTCACCAACTAAGGATATTTTTCCTCAAAAGTGAAATTAATCATGATCTGTGATCTGTCAGATCTGTTCTGTATTTGCTTAGAGTGGCCTTTGTTGAGCTAGTACATGCAAACCAGGAAGGATCCATCGTGGTCGTGAGTGTATGGTAGTTGAATTTACAACTAAATATGCAATCAGTGCATATCAACCCTAAAAGTTGTGAGTTCGAATCCTGCTGATGGCGAGGTGTACTCGATGCAACTTGCTTGTCAGTTTGTCAGTAACCTCCGACATGTCGGCGGTTTTCTCCATGTACTATTGTTTCCTTCACCAATAAAACTACCTGCTACAATATAGCTGAAATATTATAACCCTAAGCTAACCCCTATAACAATATGTCTGTATAAATTATGTATTATATACAATTAAACAAAATATGAAACTGGTTAACGGGACTGATCTCATCGGAATTCCATTAGTTTTTAGACTTCTAGGTCTACATAGACTGGCGTTGCTACGCATTAAGGTGCGTAGAACCAGAATTCTATTTTGGTTCAAAGTTGACTATTGTTTCATTATTGTGTCTCCAGTTGGCCTTGTGTACTATCTAATAATTAATTGATGGTTAAGGTCATCGTCTCTCTTTAATAGAGTTAACATGATACATATGACAACTTCTCTGTCATGACAATTAAATTCACTGTGTATAATGTTCTATTACCAACGCTATCCACCCAACAATATGTGTGGGTTTGTATTTTACTCACATGTGGAATTTACTTCCATGACCTTGTCATTTCATTGATTACACATTGATAAAACCCCTTTCCCGCACCAAAACATTAAAAACAACGGTGTATTTGTTTCCCATTAGACGTGCAAAACAAGAATTAAGTCAAACTGAACAGAAACGAAAAGAATAATGTTAAATGAAGAGATATATGAAGCATATGAGAGTGCCTGATGAATGCTATTATAGAAACGTGTCGTGGGCTCTAAATTACATCTACGTTTTATTACTATAGTAGTTCGACCCTATTTCTAAATAATAACGCACTGTCTAACAAATAGATGAAAAATGTCAATATTATGGTACAGATGTCAGCGCACCTGTAAATTACCTGTAGTAGACATTAAAGTAGTGTAATAATAACACTAGACCTTATAAACCCCAACGGAATGTGTAATGAATACCCATGTGAAAGCCGTCAAATGTGTATTTAAAATTCAGTCAGAAACGTCGATATATAAGAAAACATACGACATAAAGACTTTCTTTTATCATTATTGATATCAACTGCCGATTAGCATATTAATTTCAGTGGAATAATAAAGTGTTGCAAATTTTCACTAAATTTCATCAGATGCATTCATTAGTTGCCTTATGTCGAAGTTAAATCTTAAGTGATTGCTCTACCTTAGACTTAAGTTAAATCTTAAATGCTTTCTCTACCTTAAATTTAAGTTAAATCTTAAGTGTTTCGGCTATATTATACTTAAGTTAAATCTTAAGTTCTTCCTCTATCATATACTTAAGTTAAGTTTTAAGTGCTTCCTCTACCTTCGAGTTAAGTTAAATTTGAAGTGCTTCCTCTACCTTTGAGCTAAGTTAAATGCTTTCTCTACATTAGACTTAAGCTAAATCTTAAGTGCTTCCTCTATCCTATACTTAAGTTAAATTTTTAGTGCTTCCTCTACCTTCGAGTTCAGTTAAATTTGAAGTGCTTCCTTTACCTTCCAGCTAAGTTAAATCTTAAGTGCTTCCTCTACCTTAGATTTAAGTTAAATTTTAACTGCTTCATTAGTTTGAGAATATGCATGCATAGCACTTAAGCATACTGGGAGCAGCTAAGAATAACAAGTGATATGTTTATGAAATACTTAAGATAAGAAGTTTTGTGCGTACAACGTAGGAAAAATGGGCGGAGTTGCCTTAACTTAAGTGTTTCCTAAGGAAAATCTTAACTGAATTGTCTTTGTATATATACATATGTATCACTCTACTTGTGCAATCAAAACATCCACCCACAGATTCATCCAAATACAAACTTTTATCTAACATTATGGAAGCTTTCCATTGAAGCTAAAGAAAGTAGCCTGCCTGATGCATAGTATCTAACACAATATGTTCAATCACTATCCTCTGCCGGACTAGTTCTTTTTTCTTTGACGTCATGGTATTGGAATGTGGGAAAAACCGTTTTAACGTAAGGAGACAAAGCGACTCTTCATTCGCTCATATTTAGATACCACCCTTCAGTAACCTGTACATCTTTCGGCTGCGCCTCAGGATGTACTTGCCTACTTCAGGATGTTCAAATCTCCATATCTACGGATAGGAACGTAGATAACTTATATTATTAAATAATATGTAAAAATCTGTCCTATTATGACAAAATCTGCATGACTAATACTGTTTTAATTTGTTCTTCTCATATCAATTGCCTATTTTAATACGGCATTTTGGCCCCGGGCCAATAAGTACTAACCCGGGGCCAATATGGATAAATTCACTTCCTGTTTTAATCCGAGCTGCATCTTACATAGAGGAGTTCATTTCAAAACTTTCTCTTTTGCATAATTGTACGAATGAAGAATCATACTTTTATTCAAAATCACGTTTTCATATGAGATCATCATCAGCAGGTCGAGAGGATATTACAGTTTGTGTTGTCATGGGTGCGTTCCGAATAGTGCCGTTGATGGCAAAACAAATAGGTGCGTTCAGAGGACTGCTGTTGGTGGCAAATAAGGGTAATAACAAAATTACCGAACTCCGAACAATCTTACAAAGGGAACGTCAAAACTCATAATTATATAAACAGACAAAATCAGTCAACAACCGGAAAACTGTGAAAACCGTAATGACCCTGACTTGGTACAGGCATTTCTAAAGAAATGGTGGGTTGAATCAAATTTTAAAGCGCCAAACCTCCCGCTTTCATTACGGTTCAAAGGTTCCGGCTGTCACTATGTTACATAGGTAAAAGTAATCTACATTGTCAAGCCAGTTAGTAACACTATATTATTGGTCATCATTAGTGCCATAAAAACCATGCTCATACGGCCCTGTCAATATATCCATACGGCCCTGTTAATTTATCCATACAGCCCTGGAAAAATATTCATACGGCCCTGTCATACGGACCAGTTAGAGTATTTAAAAGTGTTACGAACTGGCTGTTTCTGTATTGGCCCTGGTATAGATTCTCGGTCAGCAGTATTGGACCTCGGACCTACCGGCCTCGGGGCCAATACTGCTAACCTCGAATCTATACCAGGGCCAATACAGAAACAGCCAGTTAGTAAGACTATAATGTATATCTATCTACATGTTAATTTATTATTATATATATTATGGTCAAGAGTATTACTAATATTAAACTGTGCACACTTTGAGGTTACAATCTAATACCGGTACAACAAATCCTTGTCATTGATGACAAATATAATACGTTAAACGACTTGTTCCCTCATCTGGTTTTTAAAATATCCACTTTTTGTTTTGTTTTGTTTTGTTTTTATTATATATATATTTCACCTATAGCATAACATGGCGGTCAGACAGTATTATGGGTAGAGAAAATCATCAGAGACCTCCCCAAACTTGTGACAAACTATACTATAAACCGGTAGCTTGGGATTCATTAATTTTTTCTTTTTTTATATCCTGTCTAAGCTTTATATGCATCAATCAAGGTTTCCATACTGTCCTATATGTTCAGTTCCTTCCCACCATGTCATTTATCTCACCCATTTATAAATGTCAGAACGAATAAAGACACTTTTATAATAATAATCAATACATGGACTATTACAACATCCATATTGTGTCCCATTTAAATATTGTTTCAACACCGTAAGTTATAATTACCATCATAAATAGAAGCCTTGGCATCATATTACCAGACCGATGTGCCAACTTTTGAAAGTATTGTTACGAAGCAATCATAAGTCACGATTCTGTCTATAAGTGTTGCTAGTATCCAAAACTTGACAAAGCGTTAACATGGAAACAATTAGTACCACAATATATCTCTCATAAATCCGGGTATAACTTTACATTATATAGGAAGCTAATTTGAGAAAGATTAATAATCGTCGTTTTTGTAAAAGCCAAAATCGATCCCCCAAATTGTATTTTGGTGGGACAATTAGGTCCTTTACAATCGATGAGACACATTAAAAAGCCAATATTTTAATATAATATTTAATTAACAACACTTAAGTTCTTTAATCACAAGGCTTTAATGTTATTATTCTACACAAATGCCTTCTAGCTTTGTCAAGCCATCCGTGTACATAATGTGAACATACATTGTTAATGATTCTCGTAATATATCTTTAACAGTTGACGCAGAGATAAGGTTTAGATATTGGTAAAGTGCTTGAAAAACAAAGCATAAAATTAACACAAACGCTAATATACTCATGGCAAATACAACATTAAATGTAAAAGTCAAATATTCTAGTAAATAACGTCAAAATATCTATAGTTAATATTCACACTATAAAACACAATATAAAATATAAAATTTCAACTTGTATATACTAGAAATAATAGGCAAACGTACAATTCTAACATCGATGTTCAAATATTCAACCAATATCAACAAAAGCAAACATCCATCTCTCACCTCAAATCATTGAATACAAAAAGGACAACGATATATGTCGATGGAAATCTGCGTCCTGCCTTGAAACAGGCACAAACATATGGCGAGGTTAAACAGGCACAAACATATGGCCAGGTTAAACAGGCACAAACATATGGCCAGGTTAAACAGGCATAGACATATTGCGGGGTTAAACCCATTAATGGGATCTCAACTCTCGTCCTTATTAATTGCGTGTTGTGCAATACCCTGAATATTAATAAAAAATAACTTAACAAGGATAAGATACCAATTAAACCAAGAAAACTAGACAACGATAGAAAGATACCAATTAAACCAAGAAAACTAGACAACGATAGAAAGATACCAATTAAACCAAGAAAACTAGACAACGATAGAAAGATACCAATTAAACCAAGAAAACTAGACAACGATAGAAAGATACCAATTAAACCAAGAAAACTAGACAACGATAGAAAGATACCAATTAAACCAAGAAAACTAGACAACGATAGAAAGATACCAATTAAACCAAGAAAACTAGACAACGATAGAAAGATACCAATTAAACCAAGAAAACTAGACAACGATAGAAAGATACCAATTAAACCAAGAAAACTAGACAACGATAGAAAGATACCAATTAAACCAAGAAAACTAGATAACGATAGAAAGCAGAAAATTTCATATTTAAACGAGGAACGACGTCTGAGCGAGAAAACCGATAATTCTCTCAGCCAGCGAGGAAACGAAACGAGGTCGTATATGGTGTCAGGGAAACAGACAGCCATGAAACTTGCGGTATTATAGAAACAGCAAACTGTTAAAGATATACCATAACACAAACAAGAATCCAATGAACAGATGATTTCAGTAAGATGACATACTTGGGTGGAGGTGTCAGGGAAACTCCAACTCGAGGAACATATGTTTGTCAAAGAAACAGTAATCCGAAAGACATGTGGTATCAGGAACAGGGCAAAGCGCTGGTATATGTAGGCAACGATACATCATTTGAGGCGTGGGTTCAGGGAACACATGAGCATGCTGTGTCACATCTTCACGAGTCAAATGGTCGTACGTTCAAAAGGTGCATACATACAAATGAAACAAACATTGCACTCTTCCAAACCACGCGAGAGTGAGCAAAGTATATGTGACTTACAAACAATATATTCCAATAATTTCATTTTAAGGTGGTTTATTAAGCAAAAACATGACCAATAATTCAATGTACCGGAAATGAAAATTAACACACACAAAAAAAAAAAAAAAACAAAAAAAAAAAAAACAAATGCAATGAATCATTTAAGTTGTTCTGACTTTAATTTGAATTCTTATTCAATATGAATTTTAAAGCATTATACTATAGATATTGATAAATGGAATTTATGAGATAAGATTTCCAAAGTCTTAATGTTCCTAACATTATACTAAATTATTTTGCTAACGATATTTCAGGGTAATAAATGTATTACAAACATTTAAACAATTTTATCAAGTATCAATAACTAAGACATCAACACAGCAGTTTACTCTGATTATTTTCTCATTGAAGTTTATCGCAATTACATTCCATTTAAAAACGTCAGATGCTGATTAACATTTCGCTAAGAAATCAAATATTGGATTTTACTTGATAATTGAATGTGAAATGAACATTTTTTTACCACTTATATATATATATATAAGTTCATAGATCCGACGAAGTACCATTTCGTTATGGACGACTCAAAGAAGGATATACTTACGTTCCTCACGTCACTTTAGCTCACAGCTGTTTTAGCATTCCTCACTTTTCAAGTTTTTTATGTTTTTTGTGACCTTATTATCAAAATATATTTTGAATGTTTCCTGTTTTCTATAATTCCCTAGCTATATGTATTGTCACAGTACAAAGTAGATAGTGGTAACAGAGCAGTCATTATTATACCATTGACGCAATCTCTCTATCCTCATTAATTACCACGTTGATTAACACACTTATAATTATTTACTTAGACACAGTTATTGTTGATAGCCCAGTTATTGTACCTTGTATAATTATTCCAGGTAATTCTAACATAGAACATGGAGGGAGGTATTTTCTTAGATAGCAGGACGCGTTTCCTCAACATAATCTAACCAATATTCTCTTGAGTATTTGTATTTCTTTCTTTCGTGATCTAAAACTATTTTGAATTGGAAAATATCTTATAAAACAGAACAACAATTCTCGAAATGTTCCCTGTAATTACGTAAAGTCTCCAGATACAATAACATAGCCACTTATTCAATATGTTTACCCCCTTCCCCCGGTAGGAGATGAGAGAAGTATGTTAACTGTTACAGCGATTCTAAATACTGAATTAAACACAAGTCAACAATACTATTTTGATAAGTAGATTTATAGTAAGTTGTAACATAAATGCATTCTTTTTATGGTTTATATACCATAATGTAAGTATCATCTAAGAACTATGAAATGATACATGCATATAAGACATAATGCACACTTTAAATCTGGGCTATAGTTTTATTACTCTCAAAAAGCCATTCAATAATCGACCTAGATGTGATATTGCATGGTTTCATGTAACAAATCATTTATAACACGGTTTTCTGAATTAAGCGGTTAAACAATCTCAAGCTTCGCGTTCCATTGTTTAATCGTTTTAACTCGAAAAACGTGGCATAAATATTACTTAGGAAACGATCATCATATTCTTAGAGGCAAAAGACAGATTATTTATTTAAGACATAATGACATAAATTATATCACAAAAGATATGATCGGATCATTTTCTATCTGGCCATAAGCAAGAACGTTGGTTCTATTCAAGTGCATCTATAATGTTTGATATAGTTTTCCAAATGTGATTTAAATGTCCCATAACTGACATTTGCATCGCTTTAAAACTGATTTTTAAACTGAGCTTGTGATTTTTACCTGAGCTTTGGATGGATTAATTTCTTTCATATTCTCTAAGCAAACTTTAGTAATAAAACTATGTCCGACTTTATCCCCATTGTTTGTACATGTATTAGTGGTTTCATGCCCGACTTTATCCCCATTGTTTGTACATGTATTAGTGGTTTCATGCCCGACTTTATCCCCATTGTTTGTACATGTATTAGTGGTTTCATGCCCGATTTCATCCCCATTGTTTGTACATGTATTAGTGGTTTCATTCCCGACTTTATCCCCATTGTTTGTACATGTATTAGTGGTTTCATGCCCGACTTTATCCCCATTGTTTGTACATGTATTAGTGGTTTCATGCCCGACTTTATCCCCATTGTTTGTACATGTATTAGTGGTTTCATGCCATACTTTATCCCCATTGTTTGTACATGTATTAGTGGTTTCATGCCCGACTTTATCCCCATTGTTTGTACATGTATTAGTGGTTTCATGCCCGACTTTATCCCCATTGTTTGTACATGTATTAGTGGTTTCATGCCCGACTTTATCCCCATTGTTTGTACATGTATTAGTGGTTTCATGCCCGACTTTATCCCCATTGTTTGTACATGTATTAGTGGTTTCATGCCATACTTTATCCCCATTGTTTGTACATGTATTAGTGGTTTCATGCCCGACTTTATCCCCATTGTTTGCACATGTATTAGTGGTTTCATGCCCGACTTTATCCCCATTGTTTGTGCATGTATTAGTGGTTTCATGCCCGACTTTATCCCCATTGTTTGTACATGTATTAGTGGTTTCATGCCCGACTTTATCCCCATTGTTTGTACATGTATTAGTGGTTTCATGCCCGACTTTATCCCCATTGTTTGTACATGTATTAGTGGTTTCATGCCCGACTTTATCCCCATTGTTTGTACATGTATTAGTGGTTTCATGCCCGACTTTATCCCCATTGTTTGTACATGTATTAGTGGTTTCATGCCATACTTTATCCCCATTGTTTGTACATGTATTAGTGGTTTCATGCCCGACTTTATCCCCATTGTTTGCACATGTATTAGTGGTTTCATGCCCGACTTTATCCCTATTGTTTGTGCATGTATTAGTGGTTTCATGCCCGACTTTATCCCCATTGTTTGTACATGTATTAGTGGTTTCATGCCATACTTTATCCCCATTGTTGTACATGTATTAGTGGTTTCATGCCCGACTTTATCCCCATTGTTTGTACATGTATTAGTGGTTTCATGCCCGACTTTATCCCCATTGTTTGTACATGTATTAGTGGTTTCATGCCCGACTTTATCCCCATTGTTTGTACATGTATTAGTGGTTTCATGCCATACTTTATCCCCATTGTTTGTACATGTATTAGTGGTTTCATGCCCGACTTTATCCCCATTGTTTGTACATGTATTAGTGGTTTCATGCCCGACTTTATCCCCATTGTTTGTACATGTATTAGTGGTTTCATGTTGTTCACTTTATTCAATTACACGTCTTCACGTTTTTAGTCCGTGTTGTGGTGTACGCTACGATTTTACATGAGAACGATATTCTGTTCGTTTTGATTCCCATTTGTTCTGTCGAGAGTTCATGTTTTATAAATGTTATTTATGTTTATTTACGAATACTGGTTTCCAACACATTATCCATATCAGATGATGTCCGTGTCGTTTAACAGTAACACGACGGGTGTCACTAATGGAGCAGGAACTGCTAACCCTTGCACATCACCTGCGTTCAACCCCAGTTTTTAGTGGGGTTCGTGTTGCTCAATCTTTAGCTTACTTTGTAGTGTTTTGTAGATAATTATTTGTCCTTTTTACTTTTGACCATTGCATTGTCTGTTCTTTTTTAATGCATGACTTCTGATTACTCATTGGCGCGTTTTGTGAAAGTTAATTATAAAAAAAATAGATGATTTAATTCTTACCAATGTGAAATAGATATGTCTTAAATATACATTTTCATAGTAACCGTGTCCTGTTTGGAGAGTGTCACGATCATTGTACATAATTCGAAAAAGATATATTTGCAACATGAATGCATTCTTTTCCTTTGATCTTTCTGTGGTTTATAAACTATGAACTTTGAAATAATACACGTACATACAAGATGTTGCACACTTTAAATATGGGCTGTAGTTTTATTACTCTCAGACAGGAGTGCAATAATCAACGACCTAGATGTGATATTGCATGGCTTCATGTTACAAATCATTAATACCATGGTTTTCTGGGTTAAACAGCTAAACAATCTTACACTTATCGTGGTGGTCAGTTCTATTGGTTGACGAAACCGGAGTACCAGGAGAAAACCACCGACCTGCCGCAAGTCACTGACAAACTTTATCACATAATGTTGAATCCCCTTGAGCGGGATTCGAACTCACAACTTTAGTGATGATCGAACTGATTGCACAGGTAGTTTTAAATCTAACCATACGATCACGACCACGACGCCCCTGGGATTAGTGTGAACATATCGACATATTAGGAATATGAATAAAATACATTATTTTTAGAAGAATGGGCCATTCTGTGCTTTATTATGTAGAACTTATTCTAAACACCCTTAAGCATATGATATCATAAACACTGAAATCTTCAACACCTTTTCTGCCCCCAAAAATAATTAAAAGCAAATTTGTGATTATGATTTATTCCAGACGTTAAAATAATGTATTTCCAATGTTATATCTAAAATATTGTACAAAACTGATACATAAAAAATAAAATTGCAAACAAAATATACTCACTATGAACTTCAGGGAATCACAAAAATACTTCCAAAATAATGACGTATTTCTGTATACCGTAATAGTTACTATTACATATAAATTTATATATCTCTCGGGATCATTGGCGATACAAAGTTTCTATTACGTTAAGAGTGACTCAGTGTGGCGTGAACTAAAGAATTAGCTTGATTGAGAAGTAAAGATGTTGAATTATCCCTTAAGAAGCTAATTAGTTCATTAGGAATACTTGGCTCCATCAGATATGTTTGAAGAAAGATTAACACAACTTGATATGGTAATCAATGGACAATCAAAATTAGGCTGAATGATAAGGTATATATGTTGTCAACGTGTAGCTCATTTTATCAGACCACTTATTGTTTTAAAGACTGCTGTTCGCTGATTAAATGTCAAGTAAACTAAGCTCAATATTTTTTCAAATATATGCAAGCAAAGGTTGAATACAGAAACAGTACAATTTTATTTTATGCTTAGATAAAAATCGATATTTTTGGGGCAAATTTATAAAATTGAGTGGTCACTTGTATAAAACTGGTTCAAGTGAACGACATCGTTTTCTAAAAATTCATTCGTGAAAAGAGATTCGACAATCATTTGAAAGATTTTGCATACTCAATTATATGTGAACGTAAAATTTAGAAAATTTCGAAAACTTGTGACCTATGCAAATTGTACATATATCTGAAAGATTTCACGATTTTAATGAAAACCATCGCTGTGCATACGATTCAAATTGTCGTTTTGGGAACTAGTCTTACCATCTGTTTATAAAGGAAAGTAATTTGTTGGTTTTACACATATGTCAATAATCAGTAGAATCTGTAACAATTAACACATGCCAATAATTATTTATTTTCATATCTTGTAGGGAGCATATTGTTTTCCATAACAATGTCACGATCTCTGTTCGATGGAGAGTAATTCAAGATTTGTTCTAATAGTGAGAAAATCCGCCGCCCGACAGTGTTGATTTATTTTTTAGATCACATTTTCTTAATATTTGGATTTATTTCACAAACCACCAATAAGACAAGACAAAAGAACCCTTCTGTGATGACAGCTTACATTAATGTAAGGACACAGTATCAAATACATTGCCTTTTAGCAAACTATACTGTCTTTACGTCAAATAACAATTTAAATAAGACATTAAAATGAAACTCGATTACATATATGTAGTGAGGAATGAGTATCATTGTTTCTAAAAGGAGTCATATTTGACGAGATGAAGATCAAGGGAAGACTCTGAATTATTCAATATGTCTATACTAAGTAAATAATACTTATGTCACAATAATCTACCCATTAATTGTGTTTTAGTGTTAAATCAGAAATCATCTCATGTAGTCTATTTCAAATTATTGAAATACCAACACCCAAGTGCTTGTTTAAATTAAACATATATAGGCGTCAATGTATTCAGAATAACGAAAGAATGTATAATAATCAGTGTGAAACAAAATCTGAGAAGAACATAAAAACTTAATTAAATTACAAAAATGTACTATCAATTGTATGCGTACATTGTATGTATTACATTCAGATCGGTGTGAAGTTCTTGTTGTGGTTTGGAAAATTAATATTTAAAAGATTGATATTTGATGTCTAGCTAATGTACCATGAACAAATAAGTTTTAACGGTGCCACAAAGCATAGTCCTAGGATCCCGGCCACAACAGCCCTCGAATACCTCATACCTAGTCAATATCCACTACACCTCAAATATGACATAATTTACAATACTGATAATGATTAGAATTTGAGCTAACATGTTTTGACCAGTCTTGCGCTTTCTGCTTTCACGCAATTTGAACACTAGTAGTTCAACATCAGCATTATTGAAGCGATATTAATAATCAAACCTTTCATGTTATTTTAGTTGTATATGTTGTTAATCTTACGACTGTGTCTACAATGTTGCAAATGCAAAAAGGTAAATCAACCACGCAACGAAAAACGATAGTATACAAACTAATGATCATGATGTAAATGACCACTTTAACATACACATCAATGTATACCTGAATATTTTAAATACGACGATATACAATACCTATACAAATGACAGTACAAAGTTTAAAGAGTCATGGTAACAATCCCACCGATATCAACAAAACAAACAATCACCTGTCACACAAGCTCATTGAACACAAAGATAGAACACGGCATATGGCCTTCAAAATCAAAGTATTTATTATTCTATTTTCACAAAATACATATATATCCCTCCCTCATGGCATAGTATTTTCCGAAAGAAGATAACACGAACATTCCCAAATACGCATGCCGCTAAATCAAGATCAATATTCATAATATGACATTGTCATCCACAGTTCTCTGGGGCGTGAGAGTATCCGCAGTTTTACAAAATGTGCCAGTACCTCAAGCCGTTCTAAACAGAATTCACAATACTACATGACTATATTCTGCAAAACGACAATATCAACAGTACAAACACTAATGAAAATATCAAGAAATCCTGGTATGGAATACTCCTGAACATGACAGTATCTAAATTAAAACGTCGATATACATGCATAGTCACTGTGTATCAAATATAGTACATATGATGCGTTTCTGGAATAACCTTCATCAGGTACGCCCAAAGTCGAAAGATTGGATGTCCAAATAAAATACCGACAACCAGAACATCTGAAATGCTGTCAATTGCCGTTAGACGTGCATGTGTATCTATAGTACAGATAACAGATGTGTCCCGTTTTTCTTAGTCACAATTCCGTCCTTTTCTTTTTCCTTGTGCATGACTCGTCACTGGATTTGTGCATGAGTGATGCGAATGAAGCATATAGTGCAACGGGAACTGCTTACTCTTCCGAAGCTTTTTATGGTTCGTGTTGGCAAATCTATAGTTTTTTGTGTAGTGTTTGTGGACAATTGTCTGTCTTTTGGCCATTGTATTATCTGTCTTTTGGCCATTGTATTGTCTGTCTTTTGACCATTATATTGTCTGTCTTTTGGCCATTGTATTGTCTCTCTTTTGGCCATTGTATTGTCTGTCTTTTGGCCATTGTATTATCTGTCTTTTGGCCATTGTATTGTCTGTCTTTTGGCCATTGCATTGTCTCTCGTTTTGCCATTGTATTGTCTGTCTTTTGGCCATTATATTGTCTGTCTTTTGGCCATTGCATTGTCTGTCTTTTGGCCATTGTATTGTCTGTCTTTTGGCCATTGTATTGTCTCTCTTTTGACCATTGTATTGTCTGTCTTTTGGCCATTGTATTGTCTGTCTTTTGGCCATTGTATTGTCTGTCTTTTGGCCATTGTATTGTCTGTCTTTTGGCCATTGTATTGTCTGTCTTTCGGTTTATGGCTTCTGATTACCCCTTTTATATCTTCGGAGTTTTCATGAATTATGTCTGCAATAACAATCATCTTGGGTTTTTTAACTGTACTTCAAGCAAAATAGATACATGACTATCAGATGATTTTTCATGTACAGTTTCCGTTTAATTGGCTTTGTACTTTCTTTGGTTTACTATCAGAGAAAACAAAACACACAAACATGGTAGAGAACCAGCCAAGGCACATTTACTGCCATATTAGGCTATGAATCTTCCAATGGTTACAAAGGAGAATTGTAATATATTTCGAAAAGAGATATGTTAGATGAGTAGTATTTACATTCGACTGTGGCCATCTTGTAGTTAAGATCGGCATCAAAGCACAACTTGAAATAAGACTTTACCAGCATACAAGGAACAAATATCCTACGTTTTCTAAAAATAAATATTTAGTGGTTTTGTGAAACTGTTTACTCGCGTAGTGGAATAAATCACATGTGGATTTTGAAAAACTCTAAAGATCTTTTGAATAACCTTAAATCAAGATCTTTCTCTCAGATATCCTCCATCAAAACGTTTGATTTTTCAACTCTATATACCACCCTACCGCATGACAAATTAAAAACCCGCTTAAAAGAAACAATTCACAAAGCTTTCAGTCATAGAAACTATGGTTCAAAATTTCTTGTGTTAGGCTACAATTCCACATATTTTTCAAACAAAATTCATAAAGGTAAAACATGCTACTCCGAGGAACAAGTGATCAGTATGCTGGAGTTCCTCATCGATAACATATTTGTCTCCTTTGGAGGGACACTGTTTCAGCAGGTCGTCGGCATACCAATGGGTACTAATTGTGCCCCTCTTCTAGCCGATTTATTTTTATACTCATATGAGTCGGCGTTTCTTCAAAAGCTTATAAAAGATAAGAAGATTCATGAGGCTAGAGCCTTTAATTTCACATACAGGTATATTGATGACGTTTTATCTATCAATAATTCTAGATTTGCAGAATTTCTTCCATTGATATATCCTCCAGAGCTGGAAGTTAAAGAGACCACAGATACAGCTTCGTCCGCATCATTTTTGGACTTATATCTCGAATTTGACGACAGTACTAAAATTTATGACTTCAATTTTAAAATCATAAATTTTCCAAATATGTGCAGCAATATACCAGCTTTTCCTGCATATGGTGCTTACATCTCGCAATTGATTCGCTATGCAAGGGCCAGTAGCAATTATTTTGATTTCCTGAAACGTCATCTTCATCTTAGAAACAGGCTATGGACCAAGGCTATGAAAAGATTCGCCATATTCAATCTCTAAAAAGTTTATATTCCGATACCAAGATCTTGTCGAAATATATTCCGTCTCTGAAGAGACGATAATAAACGATGTATTTTCATATAGTGAAAATGTATAAAGATAAGGAAGACAACAAAAATGTCAAAAATATTTTTGTTATCAATGTGTGACGTAAAAGTGTTTTTGGCATTTAACTTCACTGAATTTGGTACTGCTTTGACAACTATTTTACCTATTTTGTTCCGGTATTGTTATAAATACTGTTATAGTGACGGCCGGAACCTTTGAGCCGTAATGAAAGCGGGAAGTTTGGCACTTTAAAATCTGATTCAACCCACCATTTCTTTAGAAATGTCTGTACCAAGTCAGGGTCATTACGGTTTTCACAGTTTTCCGGTTGTTGACTGATTTTGTCTGTTTATATACTTATGAGTTTTTACTTTCCCTTTGTAAGATTGTTCGGAGTTCGGTAATTTTGTTATTGCCCTTATTCAGAGTAGAACAATTTAAAATTGTCCCTTCTGAATAGATGTATGCCATTTATTTTCCACCATCGTGGATTTTTGCGATCGGCTTCAAGTGATAACAAGAGCTCAAATGACATTTTGGGTTCATCAAAAAGCGATAGAATTAATTGTATCGGACAAATACGACAGTATCCACTTTACTACCAAACACAATTTTATCCACTTTATGTCTAAACACAACAATCATCATGATATATGGCAGTGACCAATATACGATAGTGTCTAATAAATCCACAAATATAACATATGTGATTACGTCTCTATCTATGACAACATGTACCATATGTCCACGTGTGACAGTAGAGATTACGTCTGTATCTATGACAACATGTACCATATGTTCACGTATGACAGTAGAGATTACGTCTGTATCTATGACAACATGTACCATATGTCCACGTATGACAGTAGAGATTACGTCTGTATCTATGACAACATGTACCATATGTCCACGTATGACAGTAGAGATTACGTCTGTATCTATGACAACATGTACCATATGTTCACGTATGACAGTAGATATTACGTCTGTATATATGACAACATGTACCATATGTCCACATCCGACAGTAGAGATTACATTTATATATATGACAACATGTACCATATCTCCACGTCCGACAGTAGAGACTACTTCTGTATAAATGACAACATGTACCATATGTTCATGTCTGACAGTAGAGATTACGTTTGTATATATGACAACATGTACCATATCTCCACGTCATAAAGTAGAGATTACGTTTGAATATATGACAACATGTACAATATGTCCATGTCCTACAATAGAGACTACGTCTGTATATATGACAACATGTACCATATGTCCATGTCCTACAGTAGAGGTTACGTATAGGAGAATGTCCGAGTAACTCTCCATTCCTTAAAAATAATGGAGCCGAGGCCCACTGGTTTTAAGGAATGGAGAGATACGAGGACATTCTCCAACTTAAAATCCACCCATTGTACTTTAATAATTAGATTAATTATTAATCTTGTAACAAAAAAATTTAAATAAATTGTTTGTTATTCCCTTTTGCAATTTTAAACAGGTTGAGGTTTTTGACCTTTAAACTTTAGCTCCGCTCTTGTACATATTGTTCACAACTCTCCATTCCTTAAAAATAATGGAGAGTTTAGACAATAGATTTACATCACAGGTGGATTTTAAATCTGTATATATGACAACATGTACAATATGTGCACGTCTGACAGTAGAGATTACGTCGGTATATATGATAACTTGTACCATATGTCCACGTCCGACATTAGAGATTATGTCTGTATATATGACAACATGTACCATAGAATGAGAAGATTTGACCTGGCGACAGACCACCAACCACCACTCTTAATAAGGTGCTGCAATAGAATGAGAAGACTTGACCTGGCGATAGACCACCAACGACCACTCTTAATAAAGTGCTGCAATAGAATGAGAAGATTTGACCTGGCGACAGACCACCAACCACCACTTTTAATAAGGTGCTGCAATAGAATGAGAATATTTGACCTGGCGACAGACCACCAACGACCACTCTTAATAAGGTGCTGCAATAGAATGAGAAGATTTGACCTGGCGACAGACCACCAACGACCACTCTTAATAAGGTACTGCAATAGAATGAGAAGACTTGACCTGGCAACAGACTACCTACCAACGACCACTCTTAATAAGGTGCTGCAATAGAATGAGAAGTTTTGACCTGGCGATAGATCACCAACGACCACTCTTAATAAGGTGCTGCAATAGAATGAGAAGATTTGACCTGGCGATAGACCACCAACGACCACTCTTAATAAGGTGCTGCAATAGAATGAGAAGATTTGACCTGGCGATAGATTACCAACCACCATTCTTAATAAGGTGCTGCAATAGAATGAGAAGATTTGACCTGGCGACAGACCGCCAACGACCACTCTTAATAAGGTGCGGCTTGTTGGGAGATGTTGTAAGCTGTGTTTTATGTACAAATTAAATATCTTATTCTGGTGTACCCTGGCAGATCTGTTTATTTGAATTACTTACCATCTTTCTGAGTAATAGCTGGAATCTGAAAAAAAAACAAACAAAAAGTTCGTTGATAAAATCTTGATACACAAAGTGATTAAGGAATTATATATTTATTTTGTTGGTTAGGTGATTCGTATTAAAACTTTGATGTATATATATATATTAATGGTACATGTCACGGAATTGATCTTCTTGTGTTCTGTCACAGCTTTACATCCAACGGGTTTATTACAAATTACTTAATGGTACTGTAATTTGTTCATTTAGTTATTATTGCATTTTGTAGTGATCAAATGACTATAAACATAGCATACCGTTCATTTGCCACAGGGATCCTTAATTGTCGTATTAAAAGACTATATGCTCTCATTACATAATAAATATATTAAACCGATCAACGAAGACATTTTTTATAATATGACTGAGTAATTTGATGAGAAAGTTTAATCATCATTTTATTCCAAGTTTCAATAAATGTAAAATGTTATTAGAGTATATGAACACGGAATAGCACTTAAGTCACAAACTTGTCTGATCAGTGAAACGAATAAATATCAGTCAAAGTAAAGAGTCAGTAGCTTTTGTTATTTAACGTTTTGATATTGCTGAAACAAGGTGCTTGTCCATTAAATTGCACTTAATAACAGAATTATTGATTGTTTTTAAAATCTTGTATTTGACTAAGCATAAAAATGTTAAATGGATGATAGTTTTACTGGGACTTTTATTTAGTACAGTGAATTAATTGATATACGTTTTTATTTTAATTTTAGTGGATCGATACGACGGCCTGCAGTGAATTACAGATAATTGTTTTAATATGCAAACGAATTCCAAAACTCTGAATAATTGGTTCAGTTCGTAATGGGTTTCCAATTCAAATGTGGACTTCAACCAATTATACCACACCGTGAACGAATAATTGAAAATCGACAATAGTGGGAAAAAAAGTTAATCAATGCTCAATTAACCTATATTTAACAGTAGTATGAAAGTGCATAATGATAAAAGTGATACTCGACTATTTAACCATCAATAAATGAACAATACCAGGTATCATCAGGGCCGTCTTAACAGCATTATAGGCCCCCGTGCAAAGCTGCAAAGCAGTACACTGGGCCCATATCTACATGACCACTCAGAAATAAAACTGTAAATGTCGATAAAATTAAACATGTATTTATTGTATTGGTACATCCAACAAAATCAGTGTAAGTAAAAAAAACATGCTGTACACAACATACACAGATTCATCAGACTGCTTCACAGTAAAAAAAACATGCTGTACACAACATACACAGATTCATCAGACTGCTTCACAGTAAAAAAAACATGCTGTACACAACATACACAGATTCATCAGACTGCTTCACAGTAAAAAAAACATGCTGTACACAACATACACAGATTCATCAGACTGCTTCACAGTAAAAAAAAACATGCTGTACACAACATACACAGATTCATCAGACTGCTTCACAGTAAAAAAAAAACATGCTGTACACAACATACACAGATTCATCAGACTGCTTCACAGTAAAAAAACATGCTGTACACAACATACACAGATTCATCAGACTGCTTCACAGTAAAAAAAACATGCTGTACACAACATACACAGATTCATCAGACTGCTTCACAGTAAAAAAAACATGCTGTACACAACATACACAGATTCATCAGACTGCTTCACAGTAAAAAAAACATGCTGTACACAACATACACAGATTCATCAGACTGCTTCACAGTAAAAAAAACATGCTGTACACAACATACACAGATTCATCAGACTGCTTCACAGTAAAAAAAACATGCTGTACACAACATACACAGATTCATCAGACTGCTTCACAGTAAAAAAAAACATGCTGTACACAACATACACAGATTCATCAGACTGCTTCACAGTAAAAAAAACATGCTGTACACAACATACACAGATTCATCAGACTGCTTCACAGTAAAAAAAACATGCTGTACACAACATACACAGATTCATCAGACTGCTTCACAGTAAAAAAAACATGCTGTACACAACATACACAGATTCATTAGACTGCTTCACAGTAAAAAAAACATGCTGTACACAACATACACAGATTCATCAGACTGCTTCACAGTAAAAAAAACATGCTGTACACAACATACACAGATTCATCAGACTGCTTCACAGTAAAAAAAACATGCTGTACACAACATACACAGATTCATCAGACTGCTTCACAGTAAAAAAAAACATGCTGTACACAACATACACAGATTCATCAGACTGCTTCACAGTAAAAAAAAACATGCTGTACACAACATACACAGATTCATCAGACTGCTTCACAGTAAAAAAAAACATGCTGTACACAACATACACAGATTCATCAGACTGCTTCACAGTAAAAAAAACATGCTGTACACAACATACACAGATTCATCAGACTGCTTCACAGTAAAAAAAACATGCTGTACACAACATACACAGATTCATCAGACTGCTTCACAGTAAAAAAAACATGCTGTACACAACATACACAGATTCATCAGACTGCTTCACAGTAAAAAAAAACATGCTGTACACAACATACACAGATTCATCAGACTGCTTCACAGTAAAAAAAGCATGCTGTACACAACATACACAGATTCATCAGACTGCTTCACAGTAAAAAAAACATGCTGTACACAACATACACAGATTCATCAGACTGCTTCACAGTAAAAAAAACATGCTGTACACAACATACACAGATTCATTAGACTGCTTCACAGTAAAAAAAACATGCTGTACACAACATACACAGATTCATCAGACTGCTTCACAGTAAAAAAAACATGCTGTACACAACATACACAGATTCATCAGACTGCTTCACAGTAAAAAAAAAAACATGCTGTACACAACATACACAGATTCATCAGACTGCTTCACAGTAAAAAAAAACATGCTGTACACAACATACACAGATTCATCAGACTGCTTCACAGTAAAAAAAACATGCTGTACACAACATACACAGATTCATCAGACTGCTTCACAGTAAAAAAAACATGCTGTACACAACATACACAGATTCATCAGACTGCTTCACAGTAAAAAAAAACATGCTGTACACAACATACACAGATTCATCAGACTGCTTCACAGTAAAAAAAAAACATGCTGTACACAACATACACAGATTCATCAGACTGCTTCACAGTAAAAAAAACATGCTGTACACAACATACACAGATTCATCAGACTGCTTCACAGTAAAAAAAACATGCTGTACACAACATACACAGATTCATCAGACTGCTTCACAGTAAAAAAAAAACATGCTGTACACAACATACACAGATTCATCAGACTGCTTCACAGTAAAAAAAACATGCTGTACACAACATACACAGATTCATCAGACTGCTTCACAGTAAAAAAAACATGCTGTACACAACATACACAGATTCATCAGACTGCTTCACAGTAAAAAAAACATGCTGTACACAACATACACAGATTTATCAGACTGCTTCACAGTAAAAAAAACATGCTGTACACAACATACACAGATTCATCAGACTGCTTCACAGTAAAAAAAAAACATGCTGTACACAACATACACAGATTCATCAGACTGCTTCACAGTAAAAAAAACATGCTGTACACAACATACACAGATTCATCAGACTGCTTCACAGTAAAAAAAACATGCTGTACACAACATACACAGATTCATCAGACTGCTTCACAGTAAAAAAAAACATGCTGTACACAACATACACAGATTCATCAGACTGCTTCACAGTAAAAAAAACATGCTGTACACAACATACACAGATTCATCAGACTGCTTCACAGTAAAAAAAAACATGCTGTACACAACATACACAGATTCATCAGACTGCTTCACAGTAAAAAAAACATGCTGTACACAACATACACAGATTCATCAGACTGCTTCACAGTAAAAAAAAAACATGCTGTACACAACATACACAGATTCATCAGACTGCTTCACAGTAAAAAAAACATGCTGTACACAACATACACAGATTCATCAGACTGCTTCACAGTAAAAAAAACATGCTGTACACAACATACACAGATTCATCAGACTGCTTCACAGTAAAAAAAACATGCTGTACACAACATACACAGATTCATCAGACTGCTTCACAGTAAAAAAAAAACATGCTGTACACAACATACACAGATTCATCAGACTGCTTCACAGTAAAAAAAACATGCTGTACACAACATACACAGATTCATCAGACTGCTTCACAGTAAAAAAAAAAACATGCTGTACACAACATACACAGATTCATCAGACTGCTTCACAGTAAAAAAAAAACATGCTGTACACAACATACACAGATTCATCAGACTGCTTCACAGTAAAAAAAACATGCTGTACACAACATACACAGATTCATCAGACTGCTTCACAGTAAAAAAAACATGCTGTACACAACATACACAGATTCATCAGACTGCTTCACAGTAAAAAAAAAACATGCTGTACACAACATACACAGATTCATCAGACTGCTTCACAGTAAAAAAAACATGCTGTACACAACATACACAGATTCATCAGACTGCTTCACAGTAAAAAAAAAACATGCTGTACACAACATACACAGATTCATCAGACTGCTTCACAGTAAAAAAAAAAACATGCTGTACACAACATACACAGATTCATCAGACTGCTTCACAGTAAAAAAAAAACATGCTGTACACAACATACACAGATTCATCAGACTGCTTCACAGTAAAAAAAAAAACATGCTGTACACAACATACACAGATTCATCAGACTGCTTCACAGTAAAAAAAACATGCTGTACACAACATACACAGATTCATCAGACTGCTTCACAGTAAAAAAAACATGCTGTACACAACATACACAGATTCATCAGACTGCTTCACAGTAAAAAAAACATGCTGTACACAACATACACAGATTCATCAGACTACTTCACAGTAAAAAAAACATGCTGTACACAACATACACAGATTCATCAGACTGCTTCACAGTAAAAAAAACATGCTGTACACAACATACACAGATTCATCAGACTGCTTCACAGTAAAAAAAAAAACAATATTAATGTATTCATCCTTTTTAATCTTAAAATAATTCATTTTCAAATTTCGGACGACACACAATAATTAATACTGTCAGAAGCTATGGGTTGTCCTATGTCAAACTTTTGACCAGTAGTACAAAGGGTATCATTAATAGTGAATTTTCGGTAAATGTCCTTGTTCTTTAATGGAGGTTACGATCATCAATTTTGATTTCATGAAGATACCACAACGTGCTAGACTAGTCGGTCTTTTACTAATAAAATTTGAGTGGTGAAATAAAAGTACACATGTTTATAGAACATTATTAAATGTGATGTCTCAGGTACCTTCCTTTAATCTTTACTAACTGTATCGTAGACTAATTCAGAAATTATTCATGGAAGCCATAGTTTGTATCCAGTTTTAACATGGGTAATATTATTTTCGTAAAAATGTTATCCAGAGCGAAAGCGAGGGATAAAATGCAATGAAAATAATGTTACCCCTGTTAAAACTGGATACAAACTATGGCTTCCATGAATTATTTCGATTCTAGTAGAAAAATCTAACTTATTTTCTGAAGTGGAAGTCAGTAATGGAAATGCATTTCATAGCAAAATCCACTAACCTTCATGTTTACAGTTGTTTTTCTTTTATATATAACTAGACTGTGATGCAAGTAAGTTACTGATATTTTCCAATTTGATGGAATTTTGAATTTAGTAACTTAAACAAGTAAAATGCTCACAAAATCGTAAAATAAATCAGTAACCGGATTGTGTTAATGTCATCAGCTTTTTTGTAAACTACTTAACCAGAAGACGTTAAATTTCAAAAATCAAAGTCCATAGATGATTGTCTTAAGTATTTATTCTGGAAAAAAATATAGGTAAAAAATAATATGGGCATTTTTATGTTTGCATGCACCATGGTCCTGTATGAATACATGAATTCACTAAGGAATGATGTTTGTAATCTGTACGTCAATACGCATGTTCGAATTAAAATATATCGTGAGTTTTATCATTGTATTATTTATATAGCCAATGAAGGACGTCATGTTAGAATCATGAAATCGTTGTATTCCTTGCAAATTGTACGGTGTGGAAAATGTTACAAATATACATTAAAAGAGTAATAAACTGACTTTCACTCTAATAGCATAATAACAATGTAATCAGAATATGAGTAAGTGAGTGGGTGATTGCTGTTTAACGCCAACTCTGCAATTATTCAGCCATAGCATGGCAAGATAATTTTTCAATTAATTTCAATGAGATGATGATGAGATCCGCTTTGTACTATGCCAACACGCTTAGATGGATTTTTATAGTGCTAGCTCACTGAAACAACAGTCCGCGGATAGACATATCGCCCCACTCGGACACATCATCCTGATTCCGGGCCAATCAGTCTTTGCTCTTTCTTCTTAATGCTGTGTGCCTATCGGGGAAGCAACAAATACCAACTTCATTGTCTTTGCTTTGACCCGATTGGGGCTCGAACCAACGATCTATCGCACATGCTAACCATGCGGTTGAATATATACCAGACATATAATAGTATTCCACAGAATATGTAATAATTTGTATCTGTCAATGTTTATCTTAATCATTTCAATTGGTAGTCCCAAAAATATTGATTATAAATGTATAGTCTGTTTATTTCAAAGAACAATCTTGCGTCACGTGCCTTGTTCTCATTTAACCTTTTACATTGCCCACTATTTTAACCTACATGATTTAGTGCTTTTGAGTTTGTTCTTGTTATAAATAAAGCTAAAATACTGTTCAACTTGGCGTAAGACAAGAATTAGTCATTGTGTGAACATATAGCAAACGTACAATCATACATGAAGTCTAACATCATTTAAAATTTCTCAGCTTAAAATCAAACAATATGCTTGTGTTTGATTGGTTATTTCTGTCCAACCACCAGTATAGGTAGAATTAAAATGTGTTAATTTTGAGCAAAAAAATCGATATATCCCTCATGTCTTTCGTTCAATATTGTTTTCGCTAATACCAAACATCTGTATATTCCAACTATACACAGCAGGCACACAGCGTGTTTTCAACTTTGAAGCAAAGTTACTGCAACGTCGCGCCGTTGCTTCAAGGTTAAAATAATGTTGTGCGCCTTCTGGGAATAGACAATGGTTTTGGAAATGGGATATCATATACTTTCGATTTCATAATTCAATTTTTTTATGTTTATCGTCATGTTTCTCCTACAGGTACGATCACAACATGCTATATCTATTGCTATGATAAGAGGAAGGGTAAGCATATATACAAATATTTAAGTACAACGTAATATGTAAAAGAAATCATCATCAAACATGAAAATGGCGAAGACAGAGGAGTATGAGCAATGCGTATGCATATAAAAGTAAATGCTTGCTTCTTCTGCCTTGTTTGTTCCATGGTTCAGGATTGAAGTTTGAAAGAAAAGTTTGAAGATACCAAAGTTGTAATAAGAAGCCGTAAATTGAAGGATAGGCAATACAATGACCAAAGGGACAAACAGAGATAAACCAAACAATACTTAGAAAACTAAAGATTGAGCAGCACAAACCTCACCAAATACCGGGGGTGAACTCGTGTGCTCCGGAATGGTCGGTAGTTCCTGTTCACACCAGTGGCACCCGTCGTGTGATAGTAATGCTAAAACAAAAATATGTATTTTTCTTCTAATAAGAATTATGAAAGAGATGGATTTCGGAAAACTCGGTCAGTATATGTTGGATACAGAGCAATTAAGATTCATCTTCTCGTATCTTACCATATAAACGGCGTAAATTCTTTATCAAAATAGTAGTCACGAAATTCCTAACAACATCAAATATATGAACAAGTATAATTTTTTATGCACAATTAACTAACAAACTAACAAATAATCAATTAATTAAGCCAGGTATTAACGAGAAATATACATCACAGACCCATCTCTATTTTAACCGGTATCGTAAAGGAAAACGCCATGTTCTTAACAAGTTAGCGTGAAATTTAAATGACAGTAAATAAAAGACATTTGTGTCAATGAATGTTAAAAATAGTATACCGTAAGGTAAAATTTGGTGATTGAAGTTGCACGTAGCACCAAATAATGGGGATCGCCATTTTTCAGAACTCTTCAATGTGAGGAGACAAAAGGCATAATCCATTCTCGGATTATACCTGCAATTAAAACTCTTCCGAAAGAGCCGTGACGTCACATAAGCAGTATCGTATATTATATCAGCATTGATCAGTTGCAATTTTATCATTAAAAATTATGTAAATCGTAAAATAACGTCGCATATTTTTCTTTTGATATTTACAAAATCATTATGACTTCATGTCAAGCATTTTATTGCACTAACGAAAAAGGAAAGTGTGAGAAGAATTTTTTTAATTACCGATCAGGACTACCCTTGTCAACACATCGACCAGTGACCACGAAAAACACGGGAAAGTACGACAGCATTGACGACAAAAAAGAAAAAAGCATGTGTACGCATAAAACGATTTCTAAGTGATAGTTATTTAACCTATGGCCAATCAATCATGTAAAACATGGAATTATACGTAGATATCCCCCACCCCCACCCTAAAAAAAACCTAACAAATAAACTCATTTGTTTTATGACAATGTAACATGGGATGAGAATATTAAGAAAAAAATTAGGACGATATACAAATTATTAACATTGTATTGTAGTTGATCTGATATTAAGACATAACCAAAGGGACTCGATGTTGGGAAGAGTCGGATACATTATTTATTCAACTAACATGATCCGTCTCCGTGACGTCACATGAAGAGGTACTTACACTACGACAGGAAATTCCAAATATTCATATTTCTAATTGGGTATATTAATGTTAATAAAGGTGTTTTATGTTTAATAATTAGTTATTTACAAATAAAAAGTTACAATGTATTGAATTATAACAATTATTATACCTTACATTATATATTATATATAAAATAAAAGTGATGTTTTTACAAAATTGGCACCCGAGGGAAACATCACTGTTGTTCACCGGTCGACAAATGTTATGTTCCATGCCTGTCCGGAAATGTATCCGTTTTTACATTCCGGAATTACAATCTTGACCGGAAGTTAAAAACACAAATATGAAGTTTATGAAAACACAAGATAAAAACACACACATAAGTGTTTATTGCATCCAACATTATTGTAAATAGAGTTTCGGTATATTAAAAAATTATTGCCTGCACTTTCGGTGAACATCATAATTGTTCACCTTAAGTGCAGGCAATAATGGTATATTGTTCAACTGACTGAAGTTTTCCTTTAAAATGAAAACAAACTTGAAATAAAAAGTAAAGGCCGTTCTGATTACGTATGCATTCATACCTGACAGACACAACAAAAAAAGATTGGTTTGATTTTTGAATTTTGAATTAACAATTTTTAAACTTAACTTTTCAAAATATCGACATTGGTTTTTAATCGTTTATAGCCAATACTTCCGGTTGACACCTGGTTCACTTCCGATTTTATAGTGGAGTATTGCTGTTCAATCATTAGTTTTGTGAATCATTGTTTGTCTTTTCGACTTTTTGCTTTTGGTCATTGTATTATATGATATGCAGTTAGAAAGAAGTACGCTGTCGTCTGTGAGTGAAACTTGTTTTGGGTCAATATATATGTATACAAAAAACTCTTGAATAATTTCCGAACGTTGCGGCCTTGCGGCCTTCCTCAGCGGAAGTTTATTACATATATATGAAAAACAAACAACATGACGTTACAATGGAGATAAAAGAGTTTATGACGTTGATTTCGCGGAATTTTGTTTATGAAATGTCAATGTCCATTCAATTTTCTGTTTAGGTCTAACGGCTCAAAAGTTTTAAGTTTTTTTTATCCAAAGTGATTCCTTAGTTTCTCTGTAAATTTTGACACCGTTTCCGGTTTTCTCAATTCCTATGACTTTGAAATTTTTAACACAATGCTTTTTCTGACAAAATTTTTTTGCAACAGGATCTTCCACTTTCTGGGTTTTTATTTTTGAAAAATTCAATAGCATTCGTTGATAAAACTTATCACCAGTTTGTCCTACACAAATATTTTTTTCCCATTCTGTACACAGAATACAATAAATTACTCCAACAGTTTTACAATTTATGCTGCCTTGAATGTTATAGGTATTACCTTCGTTATCTTTGAAAGATGTTGATTCAATAATATGCGAACATAAAGCACAGTTTTTCCCGCATGCCCTACATTCGTTTTCCTTGCATAGAATTGTAAATTATGTTTGTGGTGTACCAGTATATCTTTAATATTTTTATCTCGTTTATATGACACTATAGGCGGTTCATCAAAAATCCTTTTCATTTTTTCAGAATTATATCAAATTTTTTTTTTTTTTTTTGAGAATTTCATGGATATTTGGCAAGGCTTTTGAATAGGTTATTACCAGCGGCACACGATTATTTTGCTTTTTAGTATTATATTGTAGTAAGTTTTCTCTATCAAGATTGTCCACTTTTTTCAGTTGCTTTTCCACCTCTTTTAAGTAAATGTGTTTTAATTTCTGTCCGGCGAACACTGTAGTCCTCATCCTCGGAGTAAATTCGTTTTGCTCTGATTCCTAGACCGTATGGAATTGCGGTCTTTACCGAGTTTGGATGACTTGATGTTACATGCACGTGCATGTGTTTGTGTGTGTCCTTTGACAAGAGATCAGTTTGGATAAATCCGTCTTTTATTTTAATATTGACATCTAAAAATTCAATTTGCTGTGAAGAAAAACGTAACTCAGTTTTTATTCGCGGATGAAGTGAATTTGCCAATTTGTGAAATTCTTGAAGTTTTTCTAATCCATGTTCCCACAAGCCCCATACATCATCAACATATCTCCAGTAATGCGTAGGTAAGCGGTCACTTTTTTCGAACAATTCCTGTTCCCATTCCCCTAAATATGTGCATGCATAGTTCATTCCGAGGTGGGATCCTATTGAGGGACAACAGAAATATTGTGAAACTGTTTACTCGCGTAGTGGCATAAATCACATGTGGATTTTGAAAAACTCTAAAGATCTTTTGGATAACCTGAAATCAAGATCTTTCCCTCAGGTATCCTCCATTAAAACTTTTGATTTTTCAACTCTATATACCACCCTACCGCATGACAAATTAAAAACCCGCTTAAAAGAAACAATTCATAAAGCTTTCAGTCATAGAAACTATTTCTCAAAATTTGTTGTGTTAGGCTACAACTCCACATATTTTTCAAACAAAATTCAAAAAGGTAAAACATGCTACACCGAGGAACAAGTGATCAGTATGCTGGAGTTCCTCATCGATAACATATTTGTCTCCTTTGGAGGGACACTGTTTCAACAGGTCGTCGGCATACCAATGGGTACAAATTGTGCCCCTCTTCTAGCCGATTTATTTTTATACTCATATGAGTCGGCGTTTCTTCAACAGCTTGTAAAAGATAAGAAGATTCATGAGGCTAGAGCCTTTAATTTCGCATACAGGTATATTGATGACGTTTTATCTATCAAAAATTCTAGATTTGCAGAATTTCTTCCATTGATATATCCCCCAGAGCTAGAAGTTAAAGAGACCACAGATACAGCTTCGTCCGCATCATTTTTAGACTTATACATCGAATTTGACGACAGTGGTCAACTCAGTATTAAAATTTATGATAAACGGAACGACTTCAATTTTAAAATCATAAATTGTCCAAACATGTGCAGCAATATACCAGCTTCTCCTGCATATGGTGTTTACATCTCGCAATTGATTCGCTATGCAAGGGCCAGTAGCAATTATTCTGATTTCCTGAAACGTCATCTTCATCTGAGAAACAGGCTACTGGACCAGGACTATGAAAAGATTCGCCTTATTCGATCTCTTAAAAAGTTTATATTCCGATACCAAGATCTTGTCGAAATATATTCCGTCTCTGCAGAAACGATTATAAGCGATGCATTTTCATATAGTGAAAATGTATAAAGATAAAGAAGTCAAGAAAAATGTCAAGGATGTTTTTTTATCAATGTGTGACGTAAAAGTGTTTTTGACATTTACATTCACTGAATATGGTACTGTTTTGACAACTATTTTACCTATTTTGTTCCTGTATTTAAATACTGTTATAGTGACAGCCGGAGACTGAACCGTAATGAGAGCGGGAGGTTTGGGGCTTTAAAATCTGATTCAACCCACCATTTCTTTAGAAATGCCTGTACCAAGTCAGGGTCATTACGGTTTTCACAGTTTTCCGGTTGTTGACTGATTTTGTCTGTTTATATAATTATGAGTTTTGACTTTCCCTTTGTAAGATTGTTCGGAGTTCAGTAATTTTGTTATTACCCTTAATTGCTGTGCCCTCCGTTTGAATATAATTTTTACCGTTAAAACCGAAATGATTATTTTCCAGTACCAAATCTAACATATTTAAAACACAAACTGTTGGTATAGATGGATTTTGACGCTTTTGTAATGCCTTTTCACACGCGATCCTTGTTTCCTTTCTTGGAACGCTTTGACATCTAAACAAAACATACATGTAATAGAATTTCCAGGTAATGGTTGTGGAATTTTATTTAGTTTTTGTAGAAATTCCGTTGTATCCTTTATGTAACTTTTTAAATTGCACACATTTTTCATTAGCTCATGTTCTACAACTTCTGCCATATTTTCGGTCGCATGATTGTTTCCATTTACAATTGTTCTTAACTGGTGGTTTGTTTTATGAATTTTGGGATTGGCTTGTACCTTTCCTGGCTGTGAACCTTTCGGTATGAGATATCCTTTCATTTCTTTCGTAATAATATTTCTTTTATACATACCATCGACATTTTTCTTAATTTTGTTTTCAATTTTTGTTGTTAAATCTTCTTTAATTTCTTTGTATGTTCCGTTGTCTTTTAATTCGTCGTGTACCTCAGTTTCATAATCTAATCTATTCATGATGACTATACCAGATGACTTATCACTAGGTCCTATCACTATAGAATCGTCATAAAGCAATTCTCTTAAAGTCTTTTCTTCATTATTTGTAATGTTCATTTTAAAATCTTTACTGGGTCCTTTAATGATGTCATCACGGACTTGTTCTACATAAATATCAAGCCAACGGTCACGTCCAAAATGTGGTGTCCAGTCAGACGATTTTAAAAATTTTAAGTATTCTTGATCATCGAAAAAATATTCACGTAGTCGCATTCTCCTCTTCCAAGTTTTTATGTCTGCAATTAACTTTCCAATTATCAACCTTACGACGAGAAGGGACAAATTTAAGGCCTTTAGATAATAAACTTCTTTGTGATGTCGTCAATATTTTGGACGATTTGTTGAAAATTTCATTGTTCTGAAAAATCGGAATTACTATATACTTCCTTTTGTTATCTTTTGTTATCTTTACTTTGTTTATTGTTGACTATTTTCTGATTGTTACATTGACAAGGCCTCACATTGTTGACTATTTTCTGATTGTTACATTGACAAGGCCTCACATTGTTGACTATTTTCTGATTGTTACATTGACAAGGCCTCACATTGTTGATGATTTAAGAAATAATTCATGCCGACCATACTTTATTGTTATTCAAATATGGGTAAGCATTATATTCATGAATACTTAAATCTCATGAATATAATGCCTAACCATATTTGAATAACAATAAAGTATGGCGGCATGAATTATTTCGATTCTAATAGGACAAATACGGTAATTTTAAAATTCGAGGCGATCAAGGTGATACGCTGGTAGTGGCTATTCCATCAATCTCCTACGGAATTTTAAAAATGGTAAAATGGGGAATTAAGAGATGGAAAGCGAAATTGTGGTTGAAACTGTGGCTTAAAATACCGAAAAGAATTTTATTGACAAGGTTCAATATAAATTTTATTACAAATAAACAACTTTAAATGATTAACAACGAAATTACCAGTTGAACGCAGCCAGTCGGATCGGAGATAAAGGGAGATAAACATGGAGACAGTGGACGAAAGGTAAACAAAGCCGTGTTTATAAGAATTTTTATTAATTATGATAAGACTTGATTAGGATTTATTTAATTTTAACTTCACTTATTTCAACAATTTTTAGATAAACAATAATAGAAAATCTTTAACCATGAAGAATTTTCTGAAAATAGTCGGTGTTTATGTAGGTGCTTTTTTTTTTAGCTCAGCGCGCATGTTTGGCCTATATTTGATTGTTATTCAAATATGCCTTTATTTGTATACCGAATACGGGACGTCATATTAGAATTATGAAAAATGTTGATTTTCATGCAATATTGATATTTATTACATACTTAGTTCCAATAAAGGCATTTTTGTATGACCAATATGACCGGAAATAAACTGTCCATATTTTCACACCCCGGGAAAATAACCGGTTATTGGATTACTACAAGATCCTTTCCATATCGAGGCCCATATTGGCCCGGGCCAATATGGGCCTCGACTTCGTCTCAGGCCAATATGGGTATCTCTTTTCTAGATGTCGGAAGTATGTAATAAATAGTTTAATATATGGGCATTTCCATATTGGCCTGGTTATCATCCCTCGACTCATATTGGCACTCGACTCCGTCTCGGGCCAATATGGGGTTCTCGGGATGATAACCAGGTCAATATGGAAATACCCATGTATTAATCTGTATGTAGGGAATATCATGGTCACAGTTTGGTTTTATATAGTGTCTTATCCAACTGAAATTTCCATCCACCATAGTTTTTATAAATATTTCACAATTGAAAGTTTCACTTGCTGCCATTATATCTGCTTCCGTGGCCCATGTATTTGTGTGGCCATTTGTTTATTCCATGCTATTTATATGCTGATCAAAATCACCATCTATTAATTGAGAGTAAAATTCCCTATTCTTAGATAATGTATTTGTGACTTCATGTCGTATGTTTTCATGGTATACTTCTGTGTTATGTAAATAGCTTGAAATACAACAAAAAAAGCAATTGCCATCCTTTTGTATTGAAATAGTTGAAGATTTATCACAATTATTATTATCACATACGGTTTCTGAATTGTTATGCGATGTCAGGCATTCATTTGTAGAAATCGAGCTGCGTTTGTGCGTTTCTAATACTGTCAATTTCCTTGTTTTATTTCTTGTATATTTGTCTTGAAGGGATTTCATTTCGTTCATCCATGCATTTTCTTGTGTTTGTAATTGTACATGATTATACTTATGTGCTAATATTTCTCTCTGTTTCCTAATATTCTCTTGAATTGATAACATTTGTAATTCACAAACCTTTAGAGTCTCTTTCAGTAGTTTTTCAGATGTATCGTTTAAAAAGTTTTTAATATTATTGTCACCTCCACCATTGGATCCTAAGTTTAGTGTCCATTTTAAATTGAATCCTTTTGGAATCACTTCCCATATCCAGAAATTGAGGGTACTTTCCTCATAAATATTCATCATATTTAAATTAGATTTTGATCACGTGACTGCAGTTTCAAGCTTGATGGATCGTTTATTAGATTTGTCAAAAAATAGCCCATAGTACGGAAATTCAATGTGTCCGTCAATGATTCGAAAATTAAAAGTTATTGTTTATTTCCGTAAAGTTTTTCTTCTGTCAAAATTCAAATATTTTTGTTTTGTAACGATTTTAGACATGTCTTTGATATCGCGATCAGGCAAAAATGATCATATTATATATAATGTGGGAACCCCGAGTTTAGAAGCTAGAAATATAAGGTTAGTTAATATAATTACATATATTATTGAGGAATCTAAATTAATTTCAGAAAATATGTCGCCAAATGTCATTCATTGTTAAATGTTGTGTCACACGCCACCAGTTTCATGTATTTCAGACATTTTTACATAGACTCTTAAGGCCAAAAAAGGGTTCGTCGCCTCGGATTTTCATTTAGTCCAGGAACCTCGAATATTTAATTGTTTTCATTCATTTTTATTTCATTTAATTCAGCTTGATTCAATGTATCATTTTCAAGTTCAGAAAATGACACACATGCAATTATGAATGATATCGTCTATATAGATCATATGAAAATTGCAGACGTCCCGGCGTCGCCATCTTTGATATGCAAATGAGCAAAGTACCCATCATTTCTGGCTATGCTTAGCCAAACAATCTTGTAAAAATGTCCGATGACTTTCAAAACGAATTTTTCGCTCATGCTGTTTGTATAATCTTATCCATAGTATATCTCCATTTTTACCGTATGTTATATTCTTATCCATTATGTCTGGATTTTACATTTAAAGTCTCTAAATAATTTACACAAAAAACTCTACATTAATTTCCGAACGTTGCGGCCTTACGGCCTTCCTCAGCGGAAGTTTATTACAGCTGAAAAAAGTGGACAATCTTGATAGAGAAAACTTACTACAATATAATACTAAAAAACAAAATAATCGTGTGCTGCTGGTAATAACCTATTCAAAAGCCTTGCCAAATATCCATGAAATTCTCAAAAAAATATGAAAATTTTATATAATTCTGAAAAAATCAAAAGGATTGTTGATGAACCGCCTATAGTGTCATATAAACGAGATACAAATATTAAAGATAAACTGGTACACGGCAAACATAATTTACAATTTGATGGGAAGGAAAACGGATGTAGGGCATGCGGGAAAAACTGTGCTTTATGTTCGCATATTATTGAATCAACATCTTTCAAAGATAACAAAGGTAATACCTATAACATTCAAGGCAGCATAAATTGTAAAACTGTTGGAGTAATTTATTGTATTCTGTGTACAGAATGTGAACAAAATATTTATGTCAGACAAACTGGTGATAAGTTTTATCAACGAATGCTATTGAATTTTTCAAAAATAATAATCCAGAAAGTGGAAGATCCTGTTGCAAAACATTTTCGTCAGAAAAAGCATTGCGTTAAAAATTTCAAAGTCATAGGAATTGAGAAAACCGGAAACGGTGACAAATTTTACAGAGAAACAAAGGAATCACTTTGGATAAAAAAAAACTTAAGACTGGAGCCGTTAGGCCTAAACACAAAATTGGATGGACATTGACTTTTCATTAACAAAATTCCGCGAAATCAACATCATAAACTCTTTTATCCCCATTGTAACGTCATGTTGTTTGTTTTTCATATATATGTAATAAACTTCGGCTGAGGAAGGCCGCAACGTTCAGAAATTAATCTAGAGTTTTTTGTGTAAATTATTTAGAGACTTTAAATATATATATATAATTTAATTTGATTTGAATATTTCAATCTGATTGGCTAATCCGCCTTGATAAAATTGTGGTTATACTCGATAACCTGGGTTGGTATTGTGACGTCACCAACGTGTTCATCCGCCAACGACAAATTCAAATAATCGCATGAAATAATCGTAATTAAAATCGAGGAATCATTAAATTTTGTTGTAAAAATTTAATTATAAGGAATATTTGAAATTGTTGAACAGGTTATACTTCCATAACCTGGTGTTGGTCAGCATACGCTTTTCATAAACCGCTTCGCGTAAACTGACCCAAACCAGGTTATATCGTATAACCTGTTCAAAAATTTCAAATATTCCTTAAATATTGGAGTGTATGATATCAATTATATTTGTAACAATTTAAATGGCTTGTATTGTTTGCAAAGGTTATATTCCATATATAATGATATAGTATCAAATATTTCATGCATATTTCTTTATGAAATAAACAAACAGTATTTGCCGATATTGGTCTTTTACCCTTTGCAAGCATGATATAGCTCTATAATTCAATTTAATATCTACATTCTGTACTTGTTGTGGTTCAAACATAATCAGTTTATTTATCAATATTTCTATTTTCGCTACTTTTTAAAATTCAGCTATACGGACAAATAAAGGATACCAAATGTACGAAGAAATATGAAGAAAGAAGGGGAAATCTAGATACAAACCAACAAATGATAATAAAAAGCAAATGATCAAATGCCAACCTTCATTTTGAGCTAGCTTTATTGTGTTAATACTGCGTCTGTCATACCAAGGAAGTTAATCAGATACAGTATAATATATGCATATTGTGGGAAGTATAAAGATTGTCAATAAAGTTTAGCTTTACAGATAATGTACGTATATTACGCTTATCCTGCAATGTTAAAAAGTACAAAAACAAAAGCCGAACAATTTGATAAAAGGACATAAATTTTGTTCCATATCATAAAAAAAAAAAAAATAATAAGAGATTATTACATGACATTTTCCATATCGGCCCTGGTATTATCCCGAGACTCCCATATCAAGCCCGACAGCGAACGTCATTGTACAGATCGACAACCAGACTCGAAACAAACATATTTGAAAGTTGAACAAAGGCAACTCTCTTAAGGATTTATTTTCGCAATTTGTCAGTTCAAAGATCTTTTTTGCAATATAAAAGTCAATGCTTGGAAAAGGTCAATATAAAATATGTGATAAAAAGATTATGACATGAAATTTTCCATATCGTCCCTGGTATCAACCCTCGACCATATCATGATATGGGAGTCTCGGGTTAATACCAGTACCGATATGGAAAATGTCATGTAATAATCTCTTATTATTTCACAAATATTGAGATATATTTTTAATCGTAGTACATGTATATCATATGACACAGCTGGCAAGCTCTTGTAATTCGGGATAATATCCTTACATTCCTCAATATACCTTATAATTGCAATAATCCTATATTATATATATAAGGATATCGTGCTGTAGACTAGGTTTATAATTACCTCTCCAACAGATCTACTTGTTAAATCCTCAATAGAAACATCGATTTGGTCATACTTCTTTTCTATACGAATACCACTCTAATCTCTAGATTTGTACATCTTTACGTACTCATTTCAACTAACATTGCTAACCGATTTACGAAAACCTTTCCAGATCATTGTGTTCCACATGATGTTTTTCACACGAATTTTGTTGAGACTAAAATGCGAACATCCACGACAAGATATATGGCCGATATAATGAACCTTAACTTAATCAAAAGACAATGTAAATACGAAGTGATAAACACCACAGAAATACCACTCCGATGTACACGAACTTCTATTAAAACCGGAAGTAAGAAGTGATGCTTATATGATAACATCCTCCTGTCATATAGGTACACAAAGCAATGACATGGTCTGCTTCTATGATGACAGCAATTTTTAAAGAAGGACATACACTATCCATATTTAACTGAAAAGAAAAGTCACTGCTGTACTGAACAACATGTAAACATTGTAACATTGAACAAAACAGAAAATAAAGAAACAGGATATTACGTTTGTAGGTTGTTTCACCAGAATTTATTCAAGGACGACTTAAAGTCAACACACAAATATTAGCTCCATTCTTTAAGTTAACTTTTATATAAATAGATATTGTCACTGAACAACTATGAATTTATTGACATTTATTGAATTTATATATGATAGTGACATAAAATAAATACATAATTGATATTAGCAAGCTCGCTATATATGCCTATGCCTAAATCGTGAATGGGACACAAATGTACAAATGATATTTAACATTTATGACAAACTTTATTGTTTCCGTTTTCCTTTTCTAAGTAGTAATAGACCTGTTTCTTCCGCATGTTGGGTCTACGTATCTCAGTTAATATGTTATTGAAAGTCTGTTCTTATTATCAGGACTCTCTTCGCTTGTGACCAGACTCTCTCTCAGTAGACTCTTTGTAGATGATACTTCTTTAGGTTATTCAAGTCAAAATGTTGTTGAAATTGAAAATGTTATAAATCATGACTTGTGTGAACTAAATACCTGGTCCACAAAATGGTTAATGTCTTTTAATCCAGACAAAACTGAGATTATGTTATTTTCCAATACAGACGTTAGATATAATTTTAATTTCTCATTTAATGGAAACACTATCCCTATAACAATGAGCCATAAACACTTGGGTGTAACCTTGTCAAGCGATGCTAAATGGAATAGCCACATTGAAAATATAATCTTAAGCGTATCAAGACATTTAGGTATTCTGCGAAAATTAAAATATAGATTAAGTAGACAAAATCTAGAAAAACTGTACTAGTATATATCCGCCCAATTTTTGAATATGCCTGTGAAATATGGGATAATTGTGGAGTGTGTTAGTCAACCAAGCTTGAAAAATTGCAACTAGATGCTGCAAGGATTGTAACTAGAATACCAATTTTCACAAAAACAGATAAATTGTACTCAGAAACAGGATGGACTACTCTCTCTATGAGAAGGCATAACAGGAAACTCCAGTTATTTTATAATATAAAGAATGGACATGCACCAAATTATCTTAGAGAACTTATTCCTCCTACTGTTCAAAGAACAACTATTTTCCCCTTATGAAACGGTTCGGATTTAATAATACCTTTTTGTAGACTCTCGATTACAACTGAATCTTTTATTCCATCTACTGTTAAACTCTGGAACTGGCTAGAACAATTTGATCGTAATCTTGACATATTAACTAAATTCAAAAAAGCCATTCGAAAGGAACATTCAGATAACACAAAGCGTATCCCGAAACATTTTTATTATGGTCCCAGAAAACTTAATATTATTCTTACTCAACTTCGTAACTCGTATTCCTTTCTAAATTACGATCTATCAAAGGTTAATATAGTAAATGATGCTGCTTGTTCCGGTGGAGCTCCACGGGAAGATGCATTCCATTATTTTTTTACTTGTCCTAACTATACTGAAATAAGACTTATTATGATGAACAATTTAAAATGGGTACAGACAAGCGATCTGAATCTACTAACCCGTGGGTCCGAAGAAAATATGAATATCATCAAACAAGTTTTCAATTTTATTAAATCCTCAAAAAGATTCCTTGTAGTATAATTACTCGATAATTATCTACTCTCCAACCTCGCATCCATCCAACACAACCTTTTGATTAATTCGTTAATTATTTACAATATATTTCTATATGTATTATATGCATGCTCAGAATGATTTATTTATTATCGCCCTCATGAATTGATCTACCATTACGAAATTGTCAAACTTAAGCAGCTATCAGACATGTTCTCCGTGTCACAATGTATATATTGCCGTCTTAATAAAATACAACACTGACTTTATAAACGATGACATCATTATGACGATATTCACAGAACAAAAACAACCGTATTACCATTACAAAGAACCTGGTCTTACGTCCTGTATTGTGTGGTAGATTTACATCCTGTATTGTGTGGTAGATTTACATCCTGTATTGTGTGGTAGATTTACATCCTGTATTGTGTGGTAGATTTACATCCGGTATTGTGTGGTAGATTTACATCCTGTATTGTGTGGTAGATTTACATCCTGTATTGTGTGGTAGATTTACATCTTGTATTGTGTGGTAAATTTACATCCTGTATTGTGTGGTAGATTTACATCCTGTATTGTGTGGTAGATTTACATCCTGCATTGTGTGGTAGATTTACATCCTGTATTGTGTGGTAGATTTACATCCTGTATTGTGTGGTAGATTTACATCCTGTATTATGTGGTAGATTTACATCCTGTATTGTGTGGTAGATTTACATCCTGTATTGTGTGGTAGATTTTACATCCTGTATTGTGTGGTAGATTTACATCCTGTATTGTGTGGTAGATTTACATCCTGTATTGTGTGGTAGATTTACATCCTGTATTGTGTGGTAGATTTACATCCTGTATTGTGTGGTAGATCTACATCCTGTATTGTGTGGTAGATTTACATCCTGTATTGTGTGTTAGATTTACATCCTGTATTGTGTGTTAGATTTACATCCTGTATTGTGTGTTAGATTTACATCCTGTATTATGTGGTAGATTTACATCCTGTATTGTGTGGTAGATTTACATCCTGTATTGTGTGGTAGATTTACATCCTGTATTGTGTGTTAGATTTACATCCTGTATTGTGTGGTAGATTTACATCCTGTATTGTGTGTTAGATTTACATCCTGTATTGTGTGTTCGATTTACATCCTGTATTGTGTGGTAGATTTACATCCTGTATTGTGTGGTAGATTTGCATCCTGTATTGTGTGGTAGATTTACATCCTGTATTGTGTGGTAGATTTACATCCTGTATTGTGTGATAGATTTACATCCTGTATTGTGTGATAGATTTACATCCTGTATTGTGTGGTAGATTTACATCCTGTATTGTATGTTAGATTTACATCCTATATTGTGTGGTAGATTTACATCCTGTATTGTGTGGTAGATTTACATCCTGTATTGTGTGGTAGATTTACATCCTGTATTGTGTGGTAGATTTACATCCTGTATTGTGTGGTAGATTTACATCCTGTATTGTGTGGTAGATTTACATCCTGTATTGTGTGTTAGATTTACATCCTGTATTGTGTGGTAGATTTACATCCTGTATTGTGTGATAGATTTACATCCTGTAATGTGTGGTAGATTTCTATCATGTATTGTGTGGTAGATTTTCATCCTGTATTGTGTGGTAGATTTACATCCTGTATTGTGTGTTAGATTTTCATCCTGTATTGTGTGGCAGATTTACATCCTGTATTGTGTGATAGATTTACATCCTGTATTGTGTGGTAGATCTTCCTATATGATATTTTGCTGTACATGTATGTAATTTATTGTTCCACTTCTGTGGTTTTTTCTATTTATATTATTTATTGTTATGTTTTTTGTAATGTTCCCGTTAATAAAGCATATTAACCTCTATGTCTTATCGTAAGTTTGTACAGAATGGGAGTGCTCTCAGGAGTACTGTTGAAAAAAAAGCAATACGTTTGCTTTTTGTCATACACTCCTGATCAAGCATTAGCTTTTTATCACACGACTTTAAATCTAATTAAGATGTTTGTTTCATGGTTTTTAATGTATTTATCCACGTCGATACACTAACGGCTAACAATATTACAGCACGCGGATACATTCTCAAATAATCAATTTATCACATTGGATATCCTAGTGTTTTATGAAGGAGTAGAGCACTTCTGAATTAGTACGACAAATTACCTAATGTGTCCCTGTACAAGATGACTGTTGTTAGTAGTTTGTTGATTGCCGGATTAAATTAATAAAGATCCCAAAAGCATCTACATTTTGTATATGTAGTCAATAAAGGTAATAACAAAATTACCGAACTCCGAACAATCTTACAAAGGGAAAGTCAAAACTCATAATTATATAAACAGACAAAATCAGTCAACAACCGGAAAACTGTGAAAACCGTAATGACCCTGACTTGGTACAGGCATTTCTAAAGAAATGGTGGGTTGAATCAGATTTTAAGGCGCCAAACCTCCCGCTCTCGTTACGGTTCAAAGGTTCCGGCTGTCACTGTAACAGTATTTAAATACAGGAACAAAATAGGTAAAATAGTTGTCAAAGCAGTACCATATTCGGTGACGTAAATGTCAAAAATATTTTTACGTCACACATTGACAAAAAAATTCTTGACATTTTTGACTTCTTTATCTTTATACATTTTCACTATATGAAAATGCATCGCTTATAATTTTTTCTGCAGAGACGGAATATATTTCGACAAGATATTGGTATCGGAATATAAACTTTTTAAGAGATTGAATAAGGCGAATCTTTTTATAGCCCTGGTCCAGTAGCCTGTTTCTCAGATGAAGATGACGTTTCAGGAAATCAGAATAATTGCTACTGGCCCTTGCATAGCGAATCAATTGCGAGATGTAAACACCATATGGAGGAGAAGCTGGTATATTGCTGCACATGTTTGGAAAATTTATGATTTTAAAATTGAAGTCGTCCCGCTTATCAAAAATTTTAGTACTGAGTTGACCACTGTCGTCAAATTCGAGGTATAAGTCCAAAAATGATGCGGACATAGCTGTATCGGTGGTCTCTTTAACTTCCAGCTCTGGAGGATATATCAATGGAAGAAATTCTGCAAATCTAGAATTATTGATAGATAAAACGTCATCAATATACCTGTATGTGAAATTAAAGGCTCTAGCCTCATGAATCCTCTTATCTTTTACAAGCTTTTGAAGAAACGCCGACTCATATGAGTATAAAAATAAATCGGCTAGAAGAGGGGCACAATTAGTACCCATTGGTATGCCGACGACCTGCTGAAACAGTGTCCCTCCAAAGGAGACAAATATGTTATCGATGAGGAACTCCAGCATACTGATCACTTGTTCCTCGGAGTAGCATGTTTTACCTTTATGAATTTTGTTTGAAAAATATGTGGAATTGTAGCCTAACACAACAAATTTTGAGCCATAGTTTCTATGACTATAAGCTTTATGAATTGTTTCTTTTAAGCGGGTTTTTAATTTGTCATGCGGTAGGGTGGTATATAGAGTTGAAAAATCAAAAGTTTTGATGGAGGATACCTGAGAGAAAGATCTTGATTTCAGGTTATCCAAAAGATCTTTAGAGTTTTTCAAAATCCACATGTGATTTATGCCTGTCCATCAGGTCACCTCTATTAGGCTGTCGCTTGTATGTACAGTCAAACCTGTCCATCAGGTCACCTCTATCAGGCTGTCGCTTGTATGTACAGTCAAACTTGTCCATCAGGTTACCTCTATTAGGCTGTCGCTTGTATGTACAGTCAAACCTGTCCATCAGGTCACCTCTATTATGCTGTCGCTTGTATGTACAGTAAAACCTGTCCATCAGGTCACCTCTATTAGGCTGTCGCTTGTATGTACAGTCAAACCTGTCCATCAGGTCACCTCTATTAGGCTGTCGCTTGTATGTACAGTCAAACCTGTCCATCAGGTCACCTCTATTAGGCTGTCGCTTGTATGTACAGTCAAACCTGTCCATCAGGTCACCTCTATTAGGCTGTCGCTTGTATGTACAGTAAAACCTGTCCATCAGGTCACCTCTATTAGGCTGTCGCTTGTATGTACAGTCAAGCCTGTCCATCAGGTCACCTCTATTAGGCTGTCGCTTGTATTTAATGGTATCCTTTTCTTGTCCTGTCGTAGAAAATGTCATATGAATTGAACCACTTTTAAGAGGTCACCTGTCTTATAAGGTCATGTCTTCATTGTATCAATGTCTCAATTGAAACCTCTTAATACCGATTTGACTGTAATTGTAATTAGATTGTGATACTTTGACATAACTGTAATTTATCCGCCTCGAAGATTTATATATATATATCAACCTATTAATTGTATTTAACGATAATACAACGTTTGTCTTCCCACGCGTTACATTCAAGCAAAACATTCGTCTTTGTTATAAATAATTATTTAAACATGTAAACTTTGTTTTCGTGCAATCCTGCTATCAGTATGTTTCAAACATTTTTTTATATTTTACAACAAGTTTTCGATTGTTAAGGTTTAAATGTTTCAGTTACAACTGAATATTACACCTACTAACATGCACAGTGAACTATGTGACTGTCTTATCATACCCTAATCATATGTACAGTGAACTATGTGACTGTCTTATCATACCCTACACATATGCACAGTGAACTATGTGACTGTCTTATCATACCCTACACATATGTACAGTGAACTATGTGACTGTCTTATCATACCCTACACATGTACAGTGAACTATGTGACTGTCTTATCATACCCTACACATATGTACAGTGAACTATGTGACTGTCTTATCATACCCTACACATATGTACAGTGAACTATGTGACTGTCTTATCATACCCTACGTATATGTACAGTGAACTATGTGACTGTCTTATCATACCTTACACATATGTACAGTGAACTATGTGACTGTCTTATCATACCCTACACATATGTACAGTGAACTATGTGACTGTCTTATCATACCCTACACATATGTACAGTGAACTATGTGACTGTCTTATCATACCCTACACATATGTACAGTGAACTATGTGACTGTCTTATCATACCCTACAGATATGAACAGTGAACTATGTGACTGTCTTATCATACCCTACTAACATGTACAGTGAACTATGTGACTGTCTTATCATACCCTACACATATGTACAGTGAACTATGTGACTGTCTTATCATACCCTACACATATGTATAGTGAACTATGTGACTGTCTTATCATACCCTACACATATGTACAGTGAACTATGTGACTGTCTTATCATACCCTACACATATGCACAGTGAACTATGTGACTGTCTTATCATACCCTACGTATATGTACAGTGAACTATGTGACTGTCTTATCATATCCTACACATATGTACAGTGAACTATGTGACTGTCTTATCATACCCTACACATATGTACAGTGAACTATGTGACTGTCTTATCATACCCTACACATATGTACAGTGAACTATGTGACTGTCTTATCATACCCTACACATATGCACAGTGAACTATGTGACTGTCTTATCATACCCTATGTATATGTACAGTGAACTATGTGACTGTCTTATCATACCCTACACATATGTACAGTGAACTATGTGACTGTCTTATCATATCCTACACATATGTACAGTGAACTATGTGACTGTCTTATCATACCCTACACATATGTACAGTGAACTATGTGACTGTCTTATCATACCCTACACATATGTACAGTGAACTATGTGACTGTCTTATCATACCCTACACATATGAACAGTGAATTATGTGACTGTCTTATCATACCCTATACATATGTACAGTGAACTATGTGATTGTCTTATACCCTACACATATGTACAGTGAACTATGTGACTGTCTTATCACACCCTACACATATGTACAGTGAACTATGTGGCTGTCTTATCATACCCTACACATATGTACAGTGAACTATGTGACTGTCTTATCATACCCTACACATATGAACAGTGAACTATATGACTGTCTTATCATACCCTACACATATGTACAGTGAACTATGCGACTGTCTTATACCCTACACATATGTACATTGAACTATGTGACTCTCTTATCATACCCTAAACATATGCACAGTGAACTATGTGACTGTCTTATCATACCCTACACATATGTACAGTGAACTATGTGACTGTCTTATCATACCCTACACATATGTACAGTGAACTATGTGACTGTCTTATCATACCCTACACATATGTACAGTGAACTATGTGACTGCCTTATACCCTACACATATGTACAGTGAACTATGTGACTGTCTTATCATACCCTACACATATGTACAGTGAACTATGTGACTCTCTTATCATACCCTACACATATGTACAGTGAACTATGTGACTGTCTTATCATACCCTACACATGTATAGTGAACTATGTGACTGTCTTATCATACCCTAAACATATGTACAGTGAACTATGTGACTGTCTTATCATACCCTACACATATGTACAGTGAACTATGTGAATGTCTTATCATGCCCTACACATATGAACAGTGAATTATGTGACTGTCTTATCATACCCTATACATATGTACAGTGAGCTATGTGACTGTCTTATCATACCCTACACATATGTACAGTGAACTGTGTGACTGTCTTATACCCTAAACATATGTACAGTGAACTATGTGACTGTCGTATACCCTAAACATATGTACAGTGAACTATGTGACTGTCTTATCATACCCTACACATATGTACAGTGAGATGTAAGCTTCCGAAGAAAAGTTTGTAAATACGAAAATGGTAATCAGAAACCATAAATTAAAGAAGGACATACAATAGAATGGCCAAAAAGAAGGACATACAATAGAATGGCCAAAAAAGAAGAACATACAATAGAATGGCCAAAAAGAAGGACATACAATAGAATGGCCAAAAAGAAGGACATACAATAGAATGGCCAAAAAGAAGGACATACAATAGAATGGCCAAAAAGAAGGACATACAATAGAATGGCCAAAAAGAAGGACATACAATAGAATGGCCAAAAAGAAGGACATACAATAGAATGGCCAAAAAGAAGGACATACAATAGAATGGCCAAAAAGAAGGACATACAATAGAATGGCCAAAAAGAAGGACATACAATAGAATGGCCAAAAAGAAGGACATACAATAGAATGGCCAAAAAGAAGGACATACAATAGAATGGCCAAAAAGAAGGACATACAATAGAATGGTCAAAAAGAAGGACATACAATAGAATGGCCAAAAAGAAGGACATACAATAGAATGGCCAAAAAGAAGGACATACAATAGAATGGCCAAAAAGAAGGACATACAATAGAATGGCCAAAAAGAAGGACAATGATCTACAAATCACTACACAGAAATCCAAAGACCAAACAACACGAGCCCCACTAAAAACAGGATATAGACTCGGGTGTTCCGGAAGGGTAGGCAGTTCCTGCTCCGCACGTGGTACCCGTCGTATTACTCTTATTATAACCCCTAAGCACCTGTACAGGGTTATGTGACTGTCTTTCGATATAAAAAAAAACATACGTACAGGGTTACATGACAGTCTTGACATACTCTAACTATATGTACAGGGTTATGTGACTGTATTAGCATACACTATGCATATATACAGGTCTATGTGACTGTCGTGGCATATTCTAACCATATGTACAAGGTTATGTGACTGTATTAACATACGTTAAGGATATATACAGGGTTATGTGACTGTCGTGACATATCCTAACCATATGTACAGGGTTATGTGACTGTATTAACATACGTTAAGGATATATACAGGGTTATGTGACTGTCGTGGCATATCCTAACCATATGCAGGGGCGGATCCAGGATTTCAAGTTAGGGGGGGGGGCGCAGTTAAAAAAAATTGGGCCGAGCGGAGGGAGGCACGAAAATTTTAGGGGTATTTCGTGGAGGGCGCGCGCCGGGTGCGCCCCCCCCCCCCCCCCCCCCCCCCTGGATCCGCCCCTGCATATGTACAGGTTTGTGTGACTGTCGTGGCAGATCCTAACCATATGTACATGGTTATGTGACTGTATTAACATACGCTAAGGATATACACAGGGATATGTCACTGCATTAACATAACCTAAGCATATGTAAAGAGTTGTGGCACTGTCTTAGCATATTCCAAACATATGTACAGGGTTGTGCTGCAAACACACAGATATTTTAAACATTGGAGGGTTTTTTTTAATATTCGACATTTGTGCATAACAAATTTCACAACAAACATTCTCAATAAAATAACATTTTAAGTCACTATAAATCACAGCCTAACATGTATCGTAATGTGTGGTCGTGTTTTTAGTCTGACAATTTGCAGCACTCGCTATAATATACTCTACCATCGTTTGTCCTTCAAAATGGGGTTCGTTTCAGACGTTGTTACTATCATCATAATATCGGTAGACAGATGTATTGTAATAAATATAAAATTAGTATGAACGTCTACGTCTTTTTTTCTGTAGGAATACATCCACATTTCGATAGAATGTGACTGGGCATTAGTATCTTTTAAAACGATTGTGTTTTACAATTTTACCATCACGTCGGCGAATCTTAGAGAACGTTTTGTAAGCAAATGCCAAAATAAAAAGGGTTACGGAATGGGATTATTTTACAAAATCTCTTTTTTAACCAAAAGAACGTCATTTGACTCCACGTAACTGCCATGCGTGTGCCCTGTGTTGATTCTTGTTCTATTTTATTATGACATTTTTTTTCTTTTCCTATTCCTAGCCGAACCCGTTCAAATTCACGTGCGAGCTATTGAGTATTTTTTTCTGCAACAGTCACCATCTTCCAATTTTCTAAATATATAACAATTGAATGTCTGCTGAGCGGACAGTCAAGCGAACGAAGCGTCTCATGTATACGGATGAAATTGTCGTAAAGACAAATGATTTTCTGTTGATTTTGTCTGGAAATGAATCGATAAAAACTTAACTTTACTTTTTCAAATCGTTCTATTCGGTTTTAATTTATACTTTTATTATATTCCTTGTTAAAACATTAGTTACAAAAATAGCCCAAAATCGCAACCATACGTTTAAGTAAAGGCAGGGTTATTTTAAATCGAAAATGTGCTTGATAATTACGACTCTGATTACAAATACACTTTGCTCCCAAATATTTGAATTATTTGATTTTCCAATGTTTTGATTTTGAGCGTACCTAGTGAAGGGTTAGTCCAGAAACGTACCTAGTGAAGGGTTAGTCCAGAAACGTACCTAGTGAAGGGTTAGTCCAGAAACGCGTCGTGCGCACTAAATTTGATATCTACGTTTTCATTAATACATCTGGTTCGGATGCAAATTATTGTTATCTTCAAATAAAACATATACATGAATTTCAAATGTAAAACATAATTTACATCTTAGTAAACATAAGTAAGGCAGATTTTACTTACTGTACTAGGATAGGGTTAAAAATAAATAATCCATTTGAAGAAAAATGACATTGTCCAGCTTGTCTTTAAAGTGGACTAGGCAGCGATTAACCTGTATTCCATGTCTATGTATCAAGTAAAACTACTATTAGTGTCAAATTCTATGTACGTTTCATTTTATCTACTTGTATCAAATATTTACTTATAACACTATGGTTTAACAAATGAATATACTTGTTTTTAAATGCTGTACACAAATATCGTATTAATATTACAATAAAAATAGATTTAATTGTGTAAAGATTTTAAATATTTTCGTTGGACCAACGAAACAAAACTTGTCTTGATAATCTTCTGTCTTGCATCCATCGGTGAAAAAAAAGAGTAAAATGTTTGACAACCACTTGATATTTTGCACTTTATTATATATATTATATGTTATTCAGCTATCAGACAGGGTATATAATGTGACATTCCCGGCTTATGATATATATTCCCTGGGGCGCAAATATTATATGTTGTCATACTGCAATAGAAAATCTAAGTGATCCGATTGGTTATTTACTCGATTTTACTAATCCATATTATACGGCTCTAGCCGGTAATATGAAAGCACGTGCCAAGAAAGATAACTCATTTTGAAATCATACGTAATCAAGATGGCGACCCCCAGGTTCGCCTGTCACTCTGACGCCGATATTGAGGCAATTCTAAATCATTTGTTATTTTTCTGTTAAAATTGTTAATTTCTTCTTTAAAGCAAAGTCATAGCTGGGGTTAAATGTTCATCAGACAATACATGTATGGTAGTCATGTTCTTTATTTAGGCTTTACACAGGTAATATGGACCCATGGTATTGCAGTATGACAAATTCGTTATATAGGCTTTAGACAGGTAATACGGGCTCATATAACCTGTCTGAGTTGTATATTTCCCTCGCCTTCGGCTCAGGAAATATAAAACACAGACAGGTTATATGAGCCCGTATTACCTGTCTAAAGCCTATATAACTAATATTATTCAGCTATCAGACAGGGTATATAATGTGGCATTCCCGGCTTAGGATCTATATTCCCTGAGGCGCAGCCGAGGGGAATATATATCATAAGCCGGGAATGTCACATTATATACCCTGTCTGATAGCTGAATAACAGATATATTACGGATTTAACCTTTTTTTTTTTAAATACAACATCCAACTGTATTAAATAAATTTGCCTCTTTTATTTTCATTTTTCGTATCTCTAGATGTCCGTTTCCGGACCTTTGACGTCATTCTTCAATGACGTCAAAATATGTGTCACGTCATATTTCATGTATAGGGTGTCTCATGAAGGAAAATACTGTACTAAATTTCTAAATCAATACAGTTTCATATGTAGTACATTTTATAAACTTTATAAATATAACATTAATATATCACATAACAAAACAACGAGTTTGCGAAACAGTTCCAATAATTTAAATGTTAACTACATGTAAATAAAACCTTGGTGTGGCCCCATGACGTCGAAAGTTTTCAAGGCTCAACGTTTTGTTTATTTGTTATGGTACAGCCGTGGAACATAGGAGTTTGCTGAATCGATCAGGTATTTGTGACGGAATTAACCGTTGTAATATGTTTTTGTTCATGCAGCCGTTTTGAGTATAAAAACAGCATTTAATTTGGTAAAAATACATTTATTATTCCGTATTATACCATTGATTCAGTGAAGCGTAATGTTTTGTCGTCCATATTTTAATCGTTTTTGGGGACTGAAATATATACCCCATCTGTTTTTCGAATATATGCTGACATTCAGGGCTGAAGAACCAATGAAAATATGTGTAACAAACTAAATTCGTAATATATAATAACATCATAGTCCCCCTTTATATTGTTAACGTCACACTATTGTTAACGTCATATATATACACTTATAAACATTGTACCTGAAGATCTGCAACAGCAGTGAAAACGTTAGTACAAGAATGTTGTGAAAAATCCGTTTTGTTCTTTTTTTTAATAATTTCTTTTATATGTACCAGCATACGGATTTCATTTGACTTTTTAATATACCGCGAAAACGTAACATCATAGTCTCCCTTTATATTGTTTACGTCACACTATTGTTAACGTCATATATATACACTTATAAACATTGTACCTGAAGATCTGCAACAGCAGTGAAAACGTTAGTACAAGACTGTTGTGAAAAATCCATTTTGTTCTTTTATTTAATAATTTCTTTTATATGTACCAGCATACGGATTTCATTTGACTTTTTAATATACCGCGAAAACGTAACATCATAGTCTCCCTTTATATTGTTTACGTCACACTATTGTTAACGTCATATATATACACTTATAAACATTGTACCTGAAGATCTGCAACAGCAGTGAAAACGTTAGTACAAGAATGTTGTGAAAAATCCGTTTTGTTCTTTTTTTTTTATAATTTCTTTCATATGTACCAGCATACGGATTTCATTTGACTTTTTAATATATATATATAGAGGATAAATTTGTTTGGATATTGAGCAACGAAGATCCATCTTGCGTCAGAGAACTCGCAAAATTTATTCACTCGTGTTTTCAAATGGCACCATAGTTCTCTGCATGCATGTTTTATATTTTATCTTTTCCAAATACAGTTGTCTCTCTTTCATTGCCTCCCAAATGCAAACTATAATATATAATTTTATTTGTTATTTTATTATGTCATTCTTCTTTCATGTACTATCTCATAATCTTTGTCAACCTTAATGTTCAATGATTGAGCTTTCTTTAATAAAGTATTTCGCATTTCGTATTCGTATATATAGATTCTCCTTCAGTTGCTCGTGGGTTACGATATTTCTCCAATCAAGAGAGTTAAATTAAAAATTTTTAACCACAAGCCGTCAGTCGAGTGGTTAAAATTTTAAATTTAACTCTAGAGAGTGGAGAAATATCGTAACCCACATGGACAACTGAAGGAGAATTCGTTTCTCCCATTATTTATCGATTTACCGATTTGACAACATGCGGGGGAAGGCACGAGATATTTTAATCCTCTAGAGGATTACAGATTTTTCCACCACTGGTTCAGCGGGGATAAAATTCCCACCAGCAGCCAAACACCAGTAAAGAAACAGTTAAGTACAATTTTCTCATGATCGAGAGCATAAATTCGAAAACATAATATCAAATAATACAAACAGTTCCTTTTCAGCTGGTAGTTTGAAAAAACAATTTTTCTTTTGGAAAAATTGCATCAAGGCAAACAATTTTGTCTTAAATATAATTGGTAACGGTTATTTAATTCCATTTTTTCAACTCCCGCCTACCTCTCATTTTAAAAATAACAGTTCGGCTTTGAATCACGTTTCATTCGTGGAGCGTGCAATCAATAAATTATTGGAATGCGGCGCCGCGATTGAGTGTAAAGATCAAATTCCTATCGTAGTTAATCCGTTTACGGTATCGATAAATGCTTCAGGTAAAGAAAGGCTTATTTTAGATTTGCGACACGTCAATCAATATATAGAAAAGTGAACATTTAAATTTGAAGGAGTTCCTGAAGCTTTACATTATGTTATTAAAAATGGTTTCATGTTTAAATGCGATTTGACTTCTGGTTATCATCACATTTATATACACAAGGATCATCAGTCATATTTAGGTTTCTCCTGGAAATTTAAAAACAAAATAAAGTATTTTATTTTCCGGGTACTGCCTTTCGGGTTGCCTACCGCCGGTCATGTATTCTCAAAGGTCCTAAGGCCGATGGTAAAATTTTGGCGTGCTCAAGGTTTCCGAGTGATTTTCTATTTGGACGATGGTTGGGGAGTAGAATCTGACTTTGATTCATGTTCCTTATTTTCAAACACAGTTAGACGGGATCTCTTATCAGCAGGCTTCTTTATCAATGAAGAAAAAAGTCAATGGTGTCCCACTAAAAAGCTTACTTGGCTTGGTTTTATATGGGATTTAAATAATTCAACACTAGAGTTCCCTTGTGAAACAATCGTTAGATTTAATAACGATATTAAAGCTATTGATAACAGTCACAATGCCATAACCGCTAGACGTTTAGCAAGAATTACTGGTAAAATTATTTCCTTTATGTCAAGTTTAGGCAATATTTGTAGGATTATGAGTAGGAACATACTCATGTTAATCACAACAAGTCATTATTGGGATGAAAAAGTTTATTTGACAGAGGAGGCAATTGCCGAACTTCAGTTTTGGTTAAACAATTGCCATTTATTACCAAGAAAAAGATTGTTTTCTCAAAACGTTTTACCTGACAAGATAGTATACACAGACGCCAGTAATTTCGCTTGCGCAGGTTATACTATATATATAGAAACATCTAGTCAAATAGTTCATAAAATGTGGTCTAGTATCGAAGCCTCAAAAAGTTCTACATATAGAGAACTAAAGGCTGTTTTTATAACTTTAGATTCTTTAAACAACTTCTTTTCAAATCGTTTAATTAAGTTATACACTGACAATCAAAATGTGGTACGTATCATTAGAACTGGTAGCATGAAATCGGTATTAGAAGATTTGGCATATCTTTAATACGTGTTTAAGAAACAGCATTTCCTTAGAAGTAGAGTGGGTACCACGTGAGGAAAATCAGGTAGCAGACTTTTACAGTAAAGTTTTTGATTATGATGATTGGTCCGTATCTGATCGTTATTTCAATTACTTTAATAAGATTTGGGGTTCTTTTTCTTGTGATGTTTTTGCTGATTCAAATAATTTTAAAATTCAAACTTTAGGGTCGATTCGACTTAATATATTATACAGTAGTCACAATTGTTACGAGTCCGAACACTAATTTTTCGGGACAAAACATGTTTTTCCCCGAGAGGTTACAATTTAATCCCGTGATGAGATATAAGTATTTTGTTAATAAGTTATGGAGACAAGTTTCGTTTTGAGAAAATCATGAAATATGACTTATTTTCCCGTTATGGGGACATTAGGACTTTAAAAAACCCGTGATGGGTGAAAGAACATACATGTGTCCGCTATGGGGACAAGCATACGTTTGAGACAACACGTTATGGGGACAAGCATACGTTTGAGACAACACGTTATGGGGACAAGCATACGTTTGAGACAACACGTTATGGGGACAAGCATACGTTTGAGACAACAATCATGTAACAGGAATTTAAAAAAGAAAAAAAAATGCCACCAAGGATAAAAGAAATACTTTAATTTGAAGAATCCCGTGATAGGTATACTAATTTTTGTGTATTGAATTGTTATTTCTATCAAATATTTATGTAAAAACGTATACAATATATTATACATAATTCTAACATGTGAATTCGATCATTAATTTTAAATAATCGTTAGGTTTGATAATTTTTTTATTTACTTATATAATTTTTCAGAACAGATTTAATTTCTCACATTGGAAAGATATTAAACTTATTGAAAGTCCTGTGTTGCTGGTTTCGCAAGCAAATTACCTTACATAGGAGAAGCAAGTAAAAGCAAGAACACAGTTAAAAAATACTGGATTTCGTTCCTGGTGTTTAAACCACGATTTGAGTTCGTTACCAGCATCGGTTACAACCATAGCTATTTATTTAGCTTATTTGATTCAGTCAGACAGTTCTATATCAGTATTGAACAGTGCTTATTATAGTATAAAATGGGAACATGAACTTAATCTTTCCAATTCAGTTTTCTCAGATACGTTTTTGAATCTGATTTTGAAAGGCGGTGTCAGAATTTTATCAAAGCCAACTGATTACTTCTGATATTATTAAAGCAGTTTTACGGAAATTCAAACCTGACAAGCTACCTAATTTAAGGATGTGTTGTTTAATGTTGTTAGGCTACGCAGGATTTCTACGTTATAACGAACTCGCACATATAAAAGCTAATAATTTACAATTGTTCAGTTCACATGTTGAAGTCGTCATTGAGAGTAGTAAAACTGATATTTATAGACAAGGAAACACTATTGTAATTGCTAGAACTAATAGCGAATTTTGTCCTGTAGCTATTTTAGAAAAATATATGAAACAACCAAACATTTCTCTTTCGTCAGACGAATTCATATTTAGATCGTTATTTTATTTGAAGTCTAAGAACATACACATGTTGCGTAAAACAAACACGCCATTGTCATGTGCAAGAGCCAGAGAGTTGCTGCTCAACGCTTTATCAGATGTTGGGCTTCATAAAAAGAAATTTGGTTTACACAATCTAAGAAGTGGAGGTGCTTCTCAAGCTGCACACAATTGCATACCTGAAAGACTGCTGAAATCTCACGGTCGCTGGAAATCAGACATTGCTAAAGACGGGTACATCAAAGAGAGTTTAAACAATAAATTGTTAGTTTCGCAAAACTTGCATCATAGACACGAATACAACGAATTTCTACCTTTGTTATGTCGAACTGTTTGGTGTGCATCTCAATCCATGCAAGTCTTTGTTTTTTCATTGAAATAAAATCAGAAATATTTTATGTTCGGATGAGCGTAGCGAAGGAGAACATAAAAGTTGTTGTTTCCATAAGATTGTATTGGATACATGCACACGAACACGATAAACAAAGAACGATGAAATAATAAAGAGATTTTATTGAAGTAAGCAGAAAGTTAATAAAGAGGGGTTGTAATTCCGTGCCACGAGTGCATTTTATCTTGTTGTACATGTATTTCAAACAAAAAGATAACTTATTACAAAAACAATTTCGGAACAATACAAAAAAAAACCCTGATTATTTACAATATAAGGGCGAACAACTCAATTTGACTGCGGGCACTAAGTGACCATTCAAAACTACAATGTACCACTAGGTCAAATATAAATCTTGACTAATATATTATAAATTGACCCGTTGGTTTAATATTTATGAGCTATGATATGACATTTTGAGAAATGACATTGTCACTACGCATTATGTTAAGCCGCTCACTTTCGAATTCCTAAAAAGGTATTTTTTTAATTGCCTCGTTTGACAGATTGACTGGTGGTTACGTCAAGCAAACAGTAATACAGCTATATTAATGACGACAAGTTTTCAAGCAACAAATCATGCAGGTCAAAAACGTGCATTGAGAGGTGCCGGTGTGAGGGTGTTTATATTGCCACAGAAAAACAACAACACAGATAATATAATGGATATGTACTGACAATTTTCCGTGTAACGGGTCACTGATTACCACTCCTAATCAACGGGTTACTAACGCAACCAAACCGAATTTAAAAATCCGCTCACTAGATTACAATTATTCGCAAACTCTTTTCCTCCTTCTTCTATTAAATCATGGAATAAATTAAGTCCACAATTAAGAAATGCCCCTACTCTAAATAGATTTAAACCAGCAACTAAAATTCAAACAATAAAACCCCCCAAATTTTACAATGCTGGATGTAGAATTTTAAATATAATTCACACTAGACTGAGACATAGATCCAGTAGCATGAATGCTGATCTGTTCCGTGTGCATTTGGCTAATGATCCAGGCTGTATATGTGGGTGTGCATTTGAAGATGCAATTCATTTTATATTAGAATGTTGTCTATACAAAGAAACAAGAGAAGAATTGAAATTAAGACTAGTTTTTCTTCATGAACTAAAAATTGATGTCCTACTTTTTGGCGATGACACCTTAATTGAGATGCAAAATCTACAAATGTTCAAATCTGTACAACTGTACATCAAACGAACGAAACGTTTTTACCAATTTATGATCATAACACCCCCTCCCGCTTTTTTTTAAAAAGCAACAAGTTCCGTTGCTCTCATTTCACATACAAGCATGGTAAAAACAATGCTTATATTATATAAATTCATGCTTTTTGGTTTGTATTTTTGTGTTGTGTTTTGTTTTTTTTTTCATTTTTCACAAGTGACAAGAATTTATTTATAATGTTGTATATTGTATTTTACTATTGCTGACGCATGTACCATTGTAATTATTTATTTTGTGGAGAGGACCCTTGTAAATTGTTATATTTTGTGTCCAATCCAGTTGTTATAATATTTAGCAATAAAATATGTTTAATCTAATCTAACAACCACTCAAAATTAACGGGTGACTGGTGACCACTCCTAATCAATGGTAGTCCTTTGTTGCACATTAACTATTACATGTAAGAAGAGTGACATTCTCCCTACACGAGACGGTCATTTGAATCCCGTTTAAGGGTGAATTGTGTATTTGATTCGTCACGTATAATTAGTGGACACCCCTTTCGGAGGAAACTAGGTTCCATTTCTCTCCTCAAGGCATTGGGTGTGTGAACCATTCTCTGTTTTTGAAATAAAAAATTCTCAAATTTAAATTTGATCTAGTTCCGTTCTACCGATATCACAAGAAACAGACAAGGATAAACGATGAACCTTCCGGGGTTCATCGCGTTTTTGAGGTAAGTGCCTGTACAAAGCCAATGAGTTAGTGGTACATATATATATGTGTGTGTGTGTAAAAAGGGTTTCGAGTTTGCTCATTTTGCGATTTTTTTCTACTGAATTTTGCAACTGGTATTTTTTGTTTTCGTTTTTCATTTTTTTCTATTCACAAGAAGATTCGTGTACAACATTCATCCTATTGAAAACTTGAAAGGAACATGTAATTTACAGAGTCAGCGTCACATAACAGTCATACATAGTCCAGTGATTGATTGTGTCATATAACAGTCATACATAGTCCAGTGAGTGATTGTGTCACATAACAGTCATACATAGTCCAGTGAGTGATTGTGTCACATAACAGTCATACATAGTCCAGTGAGTGATTGTGTCACATAACAGTCATACATAGTCCAGTGAGTGATTGTGTCACCTAACAGTCATACATAGTCCAGTGAGTGATTGTGTCACATAACAGTCATACATAGTCCAGTGAGTGATTGTGTCACATAACAGTCATACATAGTCCAGTGAGTGATTGTGTCACATAGCAGTCATACATAGTCCAGTGAGTGATTGTTGCTTAACACCAACTTAGCAATGTTGCATCTATATTATGGCGAGAACAAGTCAATTCTTAATGAGATGATGATGAGGTCCGCTTTGTTCTAAACCAACACGCTGAGTTGGATTTTTATAGTGCTAGCTCACTGAAACAACAGTCCGCGGGTAGACATGTCGCTCCACTCGGACACATTTTCTGATTCCGAGCCAACCAGTCTTTGCTCTTACTTCATAATGCTGCATGCTTAGCGGAGAAGCAACGAATACCAATATCATTGTCGTTGGTTTGACCCGAATGGGGGTCGAACACACGATCTACCGCACTCGAGGCGAGCACGCTAACTATTACACCACCGATGCGGTTCCATAAAATATATATTTAAGGGTACCTTCCTTTGAAAAAAAACCATTTAAATTTAAACAGGATATACCTAGTTTGTAAATACAGTCGTTTATGCACAAATAGAAGGATTATGTAAGTTACAACAGAGTCAGCAAAAGTCTTTCGAGTATGAAATGTCCTATTATAAAAAGAATTGCTTGAAAACACAGCATCATTTCGATGTTATCTCATACATTATATAGCGTTATATAATACGTTGAAGTAACAGAAAGTACTTGTATCGTTTGATAGTGGGACTCGTGTTGCTCAATAGTATCGTTTGATAGTGGGACTCGTGTTGCTCAATAACAGAAAGTACTTGTATCGTTTGATAGTGGGACTCGTGTTGCTCAATAGTATCGTTTGATAGTGGGACTCGTGTTGCTCAATAACAGAAAGTACTTGTATCGTTTGATAGTGGGACTCGTGTTGCTCAATAGTATCGTTTGATAGTGGGACTCGTGTTGCTCAATAACAGAAAGTACTTGTATCGTTTGATAGTGGGACTCGTGTTGCTCAATAGTATCGTTTGATAGTGGGACTCGTGTTGCTCAATAACAGAAAGTACTTGTATCGTTTGATAGTGGGACTCGTGTTGCTCAATAGTATCGTTTGATAGTGGGACTCGTGTTGCTCAATAACAGAAAGTACTTGTATCGTTTGATAGTGGGACTCGTGTTGCTCAATAGTATCGTTTGATAGTGGGACTCGTGTTGCTCAATAACAGAAAGTACTTGTATCGTTTGATAGTGGGACTCGTGTTGCTCAATAGTATCGTTTGATAGTGGGACTCGTGTTGCTCAATAACAGAAAGTACTTGTATCGTTTGATAGTGGGACTCGTGTTGCTCAATAGTATCGTTTGATAGTGGGACTCGTGTTGCTCAATAACAGAAAGTACTTGTATCGTTTGATAGTGGGACTCGTGTTGCTCAATAGTATCGTTTGATAGTGGGACTCGTGTTGCTCAATAACAGAAAGTACTTGTATCGTTTGATAGTGGGACTCGTGTTGCTCAATAGTATCGTTTGATAGTGGGACTCGTGTTGCTCAATAACAGAAAGTACTTGTATCGTTTGATAGTGGGACTCGTGTTGCTCAATAGTATCGTTTGATAGTGGGACTCGTGTTGCTCAATAACAGAAAGTACTTGTATCGTTTGATAGTGGGACTCGTGTTGCTCAATAGTATCGTTTGATAGTGGGACTCGTGTTGCTCAATAACAGAAAGTACTTGTATCGTTTGATAGTGGGACTCGTGTTGCTCAATAGTATCGTTTGATAGTGGGACTCGTGTTGCTCAATAACAGAAAGTACTTGTATCGTTTGATAGTGGGACTCGTGTTGCTCAATAGTATCGTTTGATAGTGGGACTCGTGTTGCTCAATAACAGAAAGTACTTGTATCGTTTGATAGTGGGACTCGTGTTGCTCAATAGTATCGTTTGATAGTGGGACTCGTGTTGCTCAATAACAGAAAGTACTTGTATCGTTTGATAGTGGGACTCGTGTTGCTCAATAGTATCGTTTGATAGTGGGACTCGTGTTGCTCAATAACAGAAAGTACTTGTATCGTTTGATAGTGGGACTCGTGTTGCTCAATAGTATCGTTTGATAGTGGGACTCGTGTTGCTCAATAACAGAAAGTACTTGTATCGTTTGATAGTGGGACTCGTGTTGCTCAATAGTATCGTTTGATAGTGGGACTCGTGTTGCTCAATAACAGAAAGTACTTGTATCGTTTGATAGTGGGACTCGTGTTGCTCAATAGTATCGTTTGATAGTGGGACTCGTGTTGCTCAATAACAGAAAGTACTTGTATCGTTTGATAGTGGGACTCGTGTTGCTCAATAGTATCGTTTGATAGTGGGACTCGTGTTGCTCAATAACAGAAAGTACTTGTATCGTTTGATAGTGGGACTCGTGTTGCTCAATAGTATCGTTTGATAGTGGGACTCGTGTTGCTCAATAACAGAAAGTACTTGTATCGTTTGATAGTGGGACTCGTGTTGCTCAATAGTATCGTTTGATAGTGGGACTCGTGTTGCTCAATAACAGAAAGTACTTGTATCGTTTGATAGTGGGACTCGTGTTGCTCAATAGTATCGTTTGATAGTGGGACTCGTGTTGCTCAATAACAGAAAGTACTTGTATCGTTTGATAGTGGGACTCGTGTTGCTCAATAGTATCGTTTGATAGTGGGACTCGTGTTGCTCAATAACAGAAAGTACTTGTATCGTTTGATAGTGGGACTCGTGTTGCTCAATAGTATCGTTTGATAGTGGGACTCGTGTTGCTCAATAACAGAAAGTACTTGTATCGTTTGATAGTGGGACTCGTGTTGCTCAATAGTATCGTTTGATAGTGGGACTCGTGTTGCTCAATAACAGAAAGTACTTGTATCGTTTGATAGTGGGACTCGTGTTGCTCAATAGTATCGTTTGATAGTGGGACTCGTGTTGCTCAATAGTATCGTTTGATAGTGGGACTCGTGTTGCTCAATAGTATCGTTTGATAGTGGGACTCGTGTTGCTCAATAACAGAAAGTACTTGTATCGTTTGATAGTGGGACTCGTGTTGCTCAATAGTATCGTTTGATAGTGGGACTCGTGTTGCTCAATAACAGAAAGTACTTGTATCGTTTGATAGTGGAACTCGTGTTGCTCAATAGTATCGTTTGATAGTGGGACTCGTGTTGCTCAATAACAGAAAGTACTTGTATCGTTTGATAGTGGGACTCGTGTTGCTCAATAGTATCGTTTGATAGTGGGACTCGTGTTGCTCAATAGTATCGTTTGATAGTGGGACTCGTGTTGCTCAATAACAGAAAGTACTTGTATCGTTTGATAGTGGGACTCGTGTTGCTCAATGGTATCGTTTGATAGTGGGACTCGTGTTGCTCAATATATCGTTTGATAGTGGAACTCGTGTTGCTCAATAGTATCGTTTGATAGTGGGACTCGTGTTGCTCAATAACAGAAAGTACTTGTATCGTTTGATAGTGGGACTCGTGTTGCTCAATGGTATCGTTTGATAGTGGGACTCGTGTTGCTCAATATGTATCGTTTGATAGTGGGACTCGTGTTGCTCAATAGTATCGTTTGATAGTGGAACTCGTGTTGCTCAATAACAGAAAGTACTTGTATCGTTTGATAGTGGGACTCGTGTTGCTCAATAGTATCGTTTGATAGTGGGACTCGTGTTGCTCAATAGTATCGTTTGATAGTGGGACTCGTGTTGCTCAATAGTATCGTTTGATAGTGGGACTCGTGTTGCTCAATAGTATCGTTTGATAGTGGACTCGTGTTGCTCAATAGGATCGTTTGATAGTGGGACTCGTGTTGCTCAATAGTATCGTTTGATAGTGGGACTCGTGTTGCTCAATAGTATCGTTTGATAGTGGGACTCGTGTTGCTCAATAGTATCGTTTGATAGTGGGACTCGTGTTGCTCAATAGTATCGTTTGATAGTGGGACTCGTGTTGCTCAATAACAGAAAGTACTTGTATCGTTTGATAGTGGGACTCGTGTTGCTCAATAGTATCGTTTGATAGTGGGACTCGTGTTGCTCAATAGTATCGTTTGATAGTGGGACTCGTGTTGCTCAATAGTATCGTTTGATAGTGGACTCGTGTTGCTCAATAGTATCGTTTGATAGTGGGACTCGTGTTGCTCAATAGTATCGTTTGATAGTGGGACTCGTGTTGCTCAATAGTATCGTTTGATAGTGGGACTCGTGTTGCTCAATAGTATCGTTTGATAGTGGGACTCGTGTTGCTCAATAGTATCGTTTGATAGTGGGACTCGTGTTGCTCAATAGTATCGTTTGATAGTGGGACTCGTGTTGCTCAATAGTATCGTTTGATAGTGGGACTCGTGTTGCTCAATAGTATCGTTTGATAGTGGGACTCGTGTTGCTCAATAGTATCGTTTGATAGTGGGACTCGTGTTGCTCAATAACAGAAAGTACTTGTATCGTTTGATAGTGGGACTCGTGTTGCTCAATAGTATCGTTTGATAGTGGGACTCGTGTTGCTCAATAACAGAAAGTACTTGTATCGTTTGATAGTGGGACTCGTGTTGCTCAATAGTATCGTTTGATAGTGGGACTCCTGTTGCTCAATAACTGAAAGTACTTGTATCGTTTGATAGTGGGACTCGTGTTGCTCAATAGTATCGTTTGATAGTGGGACTCGTGTTGCTCAATAGTATCGTTTGATAGTGGGACTCGTGTTGCTCAATAGTATCGTTTGATAGTGGGACTCGTGTTGCTCAATAACAGAAAGTACTTGTATCGTTTGATAGTGGGACTCGTGTTGCTCAATAGTATCGTTTGATAGTGGGACTCGTGTTGCTCAATAACAGAAAGTACTTGTATCGTTTGATAGTGGGACTCGTGTTGCTCAATAGTATCGTTTGATAGTGGGACTCGTGTTGCTCAATAACAGAAAGTACTTGTATCGTTTGATAGTGGGACTCGTGTTGCTCAATAGTATCGTTTGATAGTGGGACTCGTGTTGCTCAATAACAGAAAGTACTTGTATCGTTTGATAGTGGGACTCGTGTTGCTCAATAGTATCGTTTGATAGTGGGACTCGTGTTGCTCAATAACAGAAAGTACTTGTATCGTTTGATAGTGGGACTCGTGTTGCTCAATAGTATCGTTTGATAGTGGGACTCGTGTTGCTCAATAACAGAAAGTACTTGTATCGTTTGATAGTGGGACTCGTGTTGCTCAATAGTATCGTTTGATAGTGGGACTCGTGTTGCTCAATAACAGAAAGTACTTGTATCGTTTGATAGTGGGAATCGTGTTGCTCAATAGTATCGTTTGATAGTGGGACTCGTGTTGCTCAATAACAGAAAGTACTTGTATCGTTTGATAGTGGGACTCGTGTTGCTCAATAGTATCGTTTGATAGTGGGACTCGTGTTGCTCAATAACAGAAAGTACTTGTATCGTTTGATAGTGGGACTCGTGTTGCTCAATAGTATCGTTTGATAGTGGGACTCGTGTTGCTCAATAACAGAAAGTACTTGTATCGTTTGATAGTGGGACTCGTGTTGCTCAATAGTATCGTTTGATAGTGGGACTCCTGTTGCTCAATAACTGAAAGTACTTGTATCGTTTGATAGTGGGACTCGTGTTGCTCAATAGTATCGTTTGATAGTGGGACTCGTGTTGCTCAATAGTATCGTTTGATAGTGGGACTCGTGTTGCTCAATAGTATCGTTTGATAGTGGGACTCGTGTTGCTCAATAACAGAAAGTACTTGTATCGTTTGATAGTGGGACTCGTGTTGCTCAATAGTATCGTTTGATAGTGGGACTCGTGTTGCTCAATAACAGAAAGTACTTGTATCGTTTGATAGTGGGACTCGTGTTGCTCAATAGTATCGTTTGATAGTGGGACTCGTGTTGCTTAATAACAGAAAGTACTTGTATCGTTTGATAGTGGGACTCGTGTTGCTCAATAGTATCGTTTGATAGTGGGACTCGTGTTGCTCAATAACAGAAAGTACTTGTATCGTTTGATAGTGGGACTCGTGTTGCTCAATAGTATCGTTTGATAGTGGGACTCGTGTTGCTCAATAACAGAAAGTACTTGTATCGTTTGATAGTGGGACTCGTGTTGCTCAATAGTATCGTTTGATAGTGGGACTCGTGTTGCTCAATAACAGAAAGTACTTGTATCGTTTGATAGTGGGACTCGTGTTGCTCAATAGTATCGTTTGATAGTGGGACTCGTGTTGCTCAATAACAGAAAGTACTTGTATCGTTTGATAGTGGGAATCGTGTTGCTCAATAGTATCGTTTGATAGTGGGACTCGTGTTGCTCAATAACAGAAAGTACTTGTATCGTTTGATAGTGGGACTCGTGTTGCTCAATAGTATCGTTTGATAGTGGGACTCGTGTTGCTCAATAACAGAAAGTACTTGTATCGTTTGATAGTGGGACTCGTGTTGCTCAATAGTATCGTTTGATAGTGGGACTCGTGTTGCTCAATAACAGAAAGTACTTGTATCGTTTGATAGTGGGACTCGTGTTGCTCAATAGTATCGTTTGATAGTGGGACTCCTGTTGCTCAATAACTGAAAGTACTTGTATCGTTTGATAGTGGGACTCGTGTTGCTCAATAGTATCGTTTGATAGTGGGACTCGTGTTGCTCAATAGTATCGTTTGATAGTGGGACTCGTGTTGCTCAATAGTATCGTTTGATAGTGGGACTCGTGTTGCTCAATAACAGAAAGTACTTGTATCGTTTGATAGTGGGACTCGTGTTGCTCAATAGTATCGTTTGATAGTGGGACTCGTGTTGCTCAATAACAGAAAGTACTTGTATCGTTTGATAGTGGGACTCGTGTTGCTCAATAGTATCGTTTGATAGTGGGACTCGTGTTGCTTAATAACAGAAAGTACTTGTATCGTTTGATAGTGGGACTCGTGTTGCTCAATAGTATCGTTTGATAGTGGGACTCGTGTTGCTCAATAACAGAAAGTACTTGTATCGTTTGATAGTGGGACTCGTGTTGCTCAATAGTATCGTTTGATAGTGGGACTCGTGTTGCTCAATAACAGAAAGTACTTGTATCGTTTGATAGTGGGACTCGTGTTGCTCAATAGTATCGTTTGATAGTGGGACTCGTGTTGCTCAATAACAGAAAGTACTTGTATCGTTTGATAGTGGGACTCGTGTTGCTCAATAGTATCGTTTGATAGTGGGACTCGTGTTGCTCAATAGTATCGTTTGATAGTGGGACTCGTGTTGCTCAATAGTATCGTTTGATAGTGGCACTCGTGTTGCTCAATAACAGAAAGTACTTGTATCGTTTGATAGTGGGACTCGTGTTGCTCAATAGTATCGTTTGATAGTGGGACTCGTGTTGCTCAATAACAGAAAGTACTTGTATCGTTTGATAGTGGGACTCGTGTTGCTCAATAGTATCGTTTGATAGTGGGACTCGTGTTGCTCAATAACAGAAAGTACTTGTATCGTTTGATAGTGGGACTCGTGTTGCTCAATAGTATCGTTTGATAGTGGGACTCGTGTTGCTCAATAACAGAAAGTACTTGTATCGTTTGATAGTGGGACTCGTGTTGCTCAATAGTATCGTTTGATAGTGGGACTCGTGTTGCTCAATAACAGAAAGTACTTGTATCGTTTGATAGTGGGACTCGTGTTGCTCAATAGTATCGTTTGATAGTGGGACTCGTGTTGCTCAATAACAGAAAGTACTTGTATCGTTTGATAGTGGGACTCGTGTTGCTCAATAGTATCGTTTGATAGTGGGACTCGTGTTGCTCAATAACAGAAAGTACTTGTATCGTTTGATAGTGGGACTCGTGTTGCTCAATAGTATCGTTTGATAGTGGGACTCGTGTTGCTCAATAACAGAAAGTACTTGTATCGTTTGATAGTGGGACTCGTGTTGCTCAATAGTATCGTTTGATAGTGGGACTCGTGTTGCTCAATAACAGAAAGTACTTGTATCGTTTGATAGTGGGACTCGTGTTGCTCAATAGTATCGTTTGATAGTGGGACTCGTGTTGCTCAATAACAGAAAGTACTTGTATCGTTTGATAGTGGGACTCGTGTTGCTCAATAGTATCGTTTGATAGTGGGACTCGTGTTGCTCAATAACAGAAAGTACTTGTATCGTTTGATAGTGGGACTCGTGTTGCTCAATAGTATCGTTTGATAGTGGGACTCCTGTTGCTCAATAACTGAAAGTACTTGTATCGTTTGATAGTGGGACTCGTGTTGCTCAATAGTATCGTTTGATAGTGGGACTCGTGTTGCTCAATAGTATCGTTTGATAGTGGGACTCGTGTTGCTCAATAGTATCGTTTGATAGTGGGACTCGTGTTGCTCAATAACAGAAAGTACTTGTATCGTTTGATAGTGGGACTCGTGTTGCTCAATAGTATCGTTTGATAGTGGGACTCGTGTTGCTCAATAACAGAAAGTACTTGTATCGTTTGATAGTGGGACTCGTGTTGCTCAATAGTATCGTTTGATAGTGGGACTCGTGTTGCTCAATAACAGAAAGTACTTGTATCGTTTGATAATGGGACTCGTGTTGCTCAATAGTATCGTTTGATAGTGGGACTCGTGTTGCTCAATAACAGAAAGTACTTGTATCGTTTGATAGTGGGACTCGTGTTGCTCAATAGTATCGTTTGATAGTGGGACTCGTGTTGCTCAATAACAGAAAGTACTTGTATCGTTTGATAGTGGGACTCGTGTTGCTCAATAGTATTATTTGATAGTGGGACTCGTGTTGCTCAATAACAGAAAGTACTTGTATCGTTTGATAGTGGGACTCGTGTTGCTCAATAGTATCGTTTGATAGTGGGTCTCGTGTTGCTCAATAACAGAAAGTACTTGTATCGTTTGATAGTGGGACTCGTGTTGCTCAATGGTATCGTTTGATAGTGGGACTCGTGTTGCTCAATAGTATCGTTTGATAGTGGAACTCGTGTTGCTCAATAGTATCGTTTGATAGTGGAACTCGTGTTGCTCAATAACAGAAAGTACTTGTATCGTTTGATAGTGGGACTCGTGTTGCTCAATGGTATCGTTTGATAGTGGGACTCGTGTTGCTCAATAGTATCGTTTGATAGTGGAACTCGTGTTGCTCAATAGTATCGTTTGATAGTGGAACTCGTGTTGCTCAATAACAGAAAGTACTTGTATCGTTTGATAGTGGGACTCGTGTTGCTCAATGGTATCGTTTGATAGTGGGACTCGTGTTGCTCAATAGTATCGTTTGATAGTGGGACTCGTGTTGCTCAATAGTATCGTTTGATAGTGGACTCGTGTTGCTCAATAGTATCGTTTGATAGTGGACTCGTGTTGCTCAATAGTATCGTTTGATAGTGGGACTCGTGTTGCTCAATAGTATCGTTTGATAGTGGGACTCGTGTTGCTCAATAACAGAAAGTACTTGTATCGTTTGATAGTGGGACTCGTGTTGCTCAATAGTATCGTTTGATAGTGGGACTCGTGTTGCTCAATAACAGAAAGTACTTGTATCGTTTGATAGTGGAACTCGTGTTGCTCAATAGTATCGTTTGATAGTGGGACTCGTGTTGCTCAATAACAGAAAATACTTGTATTGTTTGATAATGGGACTCGTGTTGCTCAATAGTATCGTTTGATAGTGGGACTCGTGTTGCTCAATAGTATCGTTTGATAGTGGGACTCGTGTTGCTCAATAACAGAAAGTACTTGTATCGTTTGATAGTGGGACTCGTGTTGCTCAATGGTATCGTTTGATAGTGGGACTCGTGTTGCTCAATAGTATCGTTTGATAGTGGAACTCGTGTTGCTCAATAGTATCGTTTGATAGTGGAACTCGTGTTGCTCAATAACAGAAAGTACTTGTATCGTTTGATAGTGGGACTCGTGTTGCTCAATGGTATCGTTTGATAGTGGGACTCGTGTTGCTCAATATTATCGTTTGATAGTGGAACTCGTGTTGCTCAATAGTATCGTTTGATAGTGGAACTCGTGTTGCTCAATAACAGAAAGTACTTGTATCGTTTGATAGTGGGACTCGTGTTGCTCAATGGTATCGTTTGATAGTGGGACTCGTGTTGCTCAATAGTATCGTTTGATAGTGGGACTCGTGTTGCTCAATAGTATCGTTTGATAGTGGACTCGTGTTGCTCAATAGTATCGTTTGATAGTGGACTCGTGTTGCTCAATAGGATCGTTTGATAGTGGGACTCGTGTTGCTCAATAGTATCGTTTGATAGTGGGACTCGTGTTGCTCAATAGTATCGTTTGATAGTGGGACTCGTGTTGCTCAATAGTATCGTTTGATAGTGGAACTCGTGTTGCTCAATAGTATCGTTTGATAGTGGAACTCGTGTTGCTCAATAACAGAAAGTACTTGTATCGTTTGATAGTGGGACTCGTGTTGCTCAATAGTATCGTTTGATAGTGGACTCGTGTTGCTCAATAGTATCGTTTGATAGTGGACTCGTGTTGCTCAATAGTATCGTTTGATAGTGGGACTCGTGTTGCTCAATAGTATCGTTTGATAGTGGGACTCGTGTTGCTCAATAGTATCGTTTGATAGTGGGACTCGTGTTGCTCAATAGTATCGTTTGATAGTGGGACTCGTGTTGCTCAATAGTATCGTTTGATAGTGGGACTCGTGTTGCTCAATAGTATCGTTTGATAGTGGGACTCGTGTTGCTCAATAGTATCGTTTGATAGTCGACTCGTGTTGCTCAATAGTATCGTTTGATAGTGGACTCGTGTTGCTCAATAACAGAAAGTACTTGTATCGTTTGATAGTGGGACTCGTGTTGCTCAATAGTATCGTTTGATAGTGGGACTCGTGTTGCTCAATAACAGAAAGTACTTGTATCGTTTGATAGTGGGACTCGTGTTGCTCAATAGTATCGTTTGATAGTGGGACTCGTGTTGCTCAATAACAGAAAGTACTTGTATCGTTTGATAGTGGGACTCGTGTTGCTCAATAGTATCGTTTGATAGTGGGACTCGTGTTGCTCAATAACTGAAAGTACTTGTATCGTTTGATAGTGGGACTCGTGTTGCTCAATAGTATCGTTTGATAGTGGGACTCGTGTTGCTCAATAGTATCGTTTGATAGTGGGACTCGTGTTGCTCAATAGTATCGTTTGATAGTGGGACTCGTGTTGCTCAATAACAGAAAGTACTTGTATCGTTTGATAGTGGGACTCGTGTTGCTCAATAGTATCGTTTGATAGTGGGACTCGTGTTGCTCAATAACAGAAAGTACTTGTATCGTTTGATAGTGGAACTCGTGTTGCTCAATAGTATCGTTTGATAGTGGGACTCGTGTTGCTCAATAACAGAAAATACTTGTATTGTTTGATAATGGGACTCGTGTTGCTCAATAGTATCGTTTGATAGTGGGACTCGTGTTGCTCAATAGTATCGTTTGATAGTGGGACTCGTGTTGCTCAATAACAGAAAGTACTTGTATCGTTTGATAGTGGGACTCGTGTTGCTCAATGGTATCGTTTGATAGTGGGACTCGTGTTGCTCAATAGTATCGTTTGATAGTGGAACTCGTGTTGCTCAATAGTATCGTTTGATAGTGGAACTCGTGTTGCTCAATAACAGAAAGTACTTGTATCGTTTGATAGTGGGACTCGTGTTGCTCAATGGTATCGTTTGATAGTGGGACTCGTGTTGCTCAATAGTATCGTTTGATAGTGGAACTCGTGTTGCTCAATAGTATCGTTTGATAGTGGAACTCGTGTTGCTCAATAACAGAAAGTACTTGTATCGTTTGATAGTGGGACTCGTGTTGCTCAATAGTATCGTTTGATAGTGGGACTCGTGTTGCTCAATAGTATCGTTTGATAGTGGGACTCGTGTTGCTCAATAGTATCGTTTGATAGTGGAACTCGTGTTGCTCAATAGTATCGTTTGATAGTGGAACTCGTGTTGCTCAATAACAGAAAGTACTTGTATCGTTTGATAGTGGGACTCGTGTTGCTCAATGGTATCGTTTGATAGTGGGACTCGTGTTGCTCAATAGTATCGTTTGATAGTGGGACTCGTGTTGCTCAATAGTATCGTTTGATAGTGGACTCGTGTTGCTCAATAGTATCGTTTGATAGTGGGACTCGTGTTGCTCAATAGTATCGTTTGATAGTGGGACTCGTGTTGCTCAATAGTATCGTTTGATAGTGGGACTCGTGTTGCTCAATAGTATCGTTTGATAGTGGGACTCGTGTTGCTCAATAGTATCGTTTGATAGTGGGACTCGTGTTGCTCAATAGTATCGTTTGATAGTGGGACTCGTGTTGCTCAATAGTATCGTTTGATAGTCGACTCGTGTTGCTCAATAGTATCGTTTGATAGTGGACTCGTGTTGCTCAATAGTATCGTTTGATAGTGGGACTCGTGTTGCTCAATAGTATCGTTTGATAGTGGGACTCGTGTTGCTCAATAGTATCGTTTGATAGTGGGACTCGTGTTGCTCAATAGTATCGTTTGATAGTGGGACTCGTGTTGCTCAATAGTATCGTTTGATAGTGGGACTCGTGTTGCTCAATAGTATCGTTTGATAGTGGGACTCGTGTTGCTCAATAGTATCGTTTGATAGTGGGACTCGTGTTGCTCAATAGTATCGTTTGATAGTGGGACTCGTGTTGCTCAATAGTATCGTTTGATAGTGGGACTCGTGTTGCTCAATAGTATCGTTTGATAGTGGGACTCGTGTTGCTCAATAGTATCGTTTGATAGTGGGACTCGTGTTGCTCAATAGTATCGTTTGATAGTGGGACTCGTGTTGCTCAATAGTATCGTTTGATAGTGGGACTCGTGTTGCTCAATTGTATCGTTTGATAGTGGGACTCGTGTTGCTCAATAGTATCGTTTGATAGTGGGACTCGTGTTGCTCAATAGTATCGTTTGATAGTGGGACTCGTGTTGCTCAATAGTATCGTTTGATAGTGGGACTCGTGTTGCTCAATAGTATCGTTTGATAGTGGACTCGTGTTGCTCAATAGTATCGTTTGATAGTGGGACTCGTGTTGCTCAATAGTATCGTTTGATAGTGGGACTCGTGTTGCTCAATAGTATCGTTTGATAGTGGGACTCGTGTTGCTCAATAGTATCGTTTGATAGTGGGACTCGTGTTGCTCAATAGTATCGTTTGATAGTGGGACTCGTGTTGCTCAATAGTATCGTTTGATAGTGGACTCGTGTTGCTCAATAGTATCGTTTGATAGTGGACTCGTGTTGCTCAATATTTAGTTTTATGTGTAGTGTTATGTCGACCATTGTTGGATGTTCTTGTCCTTTTGCTGTTGACAATTATGTTGTCTGTATTTCTATTTACAGCTTGTCATTATGTTGTCTGTATTTCTATTTACAGCTTGTCATTATGTTGTCTGTATTTCTATTTACAGCTTGTCATTTTCCCTTTGGTATCTGCTAACATTTTGCTATGATCTTAGAATGTATCAATTGGTTCATTTTACGGCTACATTATATTCTTTATTTTTTGCTGTGTGTAGAAATGGAAGATATTGTTATACTTCGCCGTTTGAATTTCTGCTTCGAATCATCATTTTTTGCGAGGGCCGTCGTGGTCGTGATCGTATGAATTGACAACTACCTATGCAATCATTGTCTATCATCACTAAAGTTGTGAGGTGTACTCGATACAACTTTATGAGTAAAGCTTGTTAGTGATTTACAGCAGGTTGGTCGTTTTCTCTGGGTATTCCGGTTTCCTCCACCGATAAACCCGACTATAGCGCTTACCCCTCATTTACTTGCAATTACGATGTGTATTTATTTTTTTTAAACCAAGTTTGGGAAATATGAATGGTATTTAATATACTAGAAAGCCAATCAAATATTAAGACGAACATAATAAAAGTTGCACAAATATAACCGTAGGGTTATGAAAATGTTTAATCAAGAATCAATATAATTGATATTGCAATATAAAATTGATTTTAGTGTTTAAAATATTAGTCGTTAAGATCATAGGTAGTATATTATTGTGGAGACTTAAAAATTTTCAAATTTATCAGTGACGTGCGGCAGGTCGGTCGGTGGTTTTTTCCGGGTTCTCCGGTTTCACCCACCAATAAGACTAGTACTGACCGCCACGATATAACTGAAAAACTGTTGAAAGTGGCGTTAAACAACATAAACCTAAAACCAACCAATCCAATACATGTATTACTTTAAACTTAATCTCATGATTGATAAGAGGAAAGAAGGAAGAAGAAATATACCATACCTCATTACATATTCTCTATTAAAATTAAAATTAAGTCCAGATAAAACGATTATTTTGCTACATTAATGAATCTTTGTTAATAGTGCATAGTAGAAAGTGTATATGTCCACAGTCAAGTCTCAGTTGATAGTGCATAGTAGAAAGTGTATATGTCCACAGTCAAGTCTCAGTTGATAGTGCATAGTAGAAAGTGTATATGTCCACAGTCAAGTCTCAGTTGATAGTGTATAGTGGAAAGTGTATATGTCCACAGTCAAGTCTCAGTTGATAGTGTATAGTAGAAAGTGTATATGTCCACAGTCAAGTCTCAGTTGATAGTGTATAGTAGAAAGTGTATATGTCCACAGTCAAGTCTCAGTTGATAGTGTATAGTGGAAAGTGTATATGTCCACAGTCAAGTCTCAGTTGATAGTGTATAGTAGAAAGTGTATATGTCCACAGTCAAGTCTCAGTTGATAGTGTATATGTCCACAGTCAAGTCTCAGTTAATAGTGTATAGTGGAAAGTGTATATGTCCACAGTCAAGTCTCAGTTGATAGTGCATAGTGGAAAGTGTATATGTCCACAGTCAAGTCTCAGTTGATAGTGTATATGTCCACAGTCAAGTCTCAGTTGATAGTGTATATGTCCACAGTCAAGTCTCAGTTGATAGTGCATAGTAGAAAGTGTATATGTCCACAGTCAAGTCTCAGTTAATAGTGTATAGTGGAAAGTGTATATGTCCACAGTCAAGTCTCAGTTGATAGTGTATAGTGGAAAGTGTATATGTCCACAGTCAAGTCTCAGTTGATAGTGTATAGTGGAAAGTGTATATGTCCACAGTCAGGTCTCAGTTGATAGTGTATAGTAGAAAGTGTATATGTCCACAGTCAAGTCTCAGTTAATAGTGTATAGTAGAAAGTGTATATGTCCACAGTCAAGTCTCAGTTGATAGTGTATAGTGGAAAGTGTAATTGTTCACAGTCAAGTCTCAGTTAATAGTGTATAGTAGAAAGTGTATATGTCCACAGTCAAGTCTCAGTTGATAGTGTATAGTAGAAAGTGTATATGTCCACAGTCAAGTCTCAGTTAATAGTGTATAGTAGAAAGTGTATATGTCCACAGTCAAGTCTCAGTTGATAGTGTATAGTAGAAAGTGTATATGTCCACAGTCAAGTCTCAGTTAATAGTGTATAGTGGAAAGTGTATATGTCCACAGTCAAGTCTCAGTTAATAGTGTATAGTAGAAAGTGTATATGTCCACAGTCAAGTCTCAGTTGATAGTGTATAGTAGAAAGTGTATATGTCCACAGTCAAGTCTCAGTTAATAGTGTATAGTAGAAAGTGTATATGTCCACAGTCAAGTCTCAGTTGATAGTGTATAGTAGAAAGTGTATATGTCCACAGTCAAGTCTCAGTTAATAGTGTATAGTAGAAAGTGTATATGTCCACAGTCAAGTCTCAGTTAATAGTGTATAGTGGAAAGTGTATATGTCCACAGTCAAGTCTCAGTTAATAGTGTATAGTGGAAAGTGTATATGTCCACAGTCAAGTCTCAGTTAATAGTGCATAGTGGAAAGTGTATATGTCCACAGTCAAGTCTCAGTTAATAGTGTATAGTAGAAAGTGTATATGTCCACAGTCAAGTCTCAGTTAATAGTGTATAGTGGAAAGTGTATATGTCCACAGTCAAGTCTCAGTTAATAGTGTATAGTGGAAAGTGTATATGTCCACAGTCAAGTCTCAGTTAATAGTGCATAGTGGAAAGTGTATATGTCCACAGTCAAGTCTCAGTTAATAGTGTATAGTAGAAAGTGTATATGTCCACAGTCAAGTCTCAGTTAATAGTGTATAGTAGAAAGTGTATATGTCCACAGTCAAGTCTCAGTTAATAGTGTATAGTGGAAAGTGTATATGTCCACAGTCAAGTCTCAGTTGATAGTGTATAGTGGAAAGTGTATATGTCCACAGTCAAGTCTCAGTTGATAGTGTATAGTAGAAAGTGTATATGTCCACAGTCAAGTCTCAGTTAATAGTGTATAGTGGAAAGTGTATATGTCCACAGTCAAGTCTCAGTTGATAGTGTATAGTAGAAAGTGTATATGTCCACAGTCAAGTCTCAGTTGATAGTGTATAGTAGAAAGTGTATATGTCCACAGTCAAGTCTCAGTTAATAGTGTATAGTGGAAAGTGTATATGTCCACAGTCAAGTCTCAGTTAATAGTGTATAGTGGAAAGTGTATATGTCCACAGTCAAGTCTCAGTTGATAGTGTATAGTAGAAAGTGTATATGTCCACAGTCAAGTCTCAGTTGATAGTGTATAGTAGAAAGTGTATATGTCCACAGTCAAGTCTCAGTTAATAGTGTATAGTGGAAAGTGTATATGTCCACAGTCAAGTCTCAGTTGATAGTGTATAGTGGAAAGTGTATATGTCCACAGTCAAGTCTCAGTTGATAGTGTATAGTAGAAAGTGTATATGTCCACAGTCAAGTCTCAGTTAATAGTGTATAGTGGAAAGTGTATATGTCCACAGTCAAGTCTCAGTTAATAGTGTATAGTGGAAAGTGTATATGTCCACAGTCAAGTCTCAGTTGATAGTGTATAGTAGAAAGTGTATATGTCCACAGTCAAGTCTCAGTTAATAGTGTATAGTGGAAAGTGTATATGTCCACAGTCAAGTCTCAGTTGATAGTGTATAGTAGAAAGTGTATATGTCCACAGTCAAGTCTCAGTTAATAGTGTATAGTGGAAAGTGTATATGTCCACAGTCAAGTCTCAGTTGATAGTGTATAGTAGAAAGTGTATATGTCCACAGTCAAGTCTCAGTTAATAGTGTATAGTGGAAAGTGTATATGTCCACAGTCAAGTCTCAGTTGATAGTGTATAGTAGAAAGTGTATATGTCCACAGTCAAGTCTCAGTTAATAGTGTATAGTGGAAAGTGTATATGTCCACAGTCAAGTCTCAGTTGATAGTGTATAGTAGAAAGTGTATATGTCCACAGTCAAGTCTCAGTTAATAGTGTATAGTGGAAAGTGTATATGTCCACAGTCAAGTCTCAGTTGATAGTGTATAGTAGAAAGTGTATATGTCCACAGTCAAGTCTCAGTTGATAGTGTATAGTAGAAAGTGTATATGTCCACAGTCAAGTCTCAGTTAATAGTGTATAGTGGAAAGTGTATATGTCCACAGTCAAGTCTCAGTTGATAGTGTATAGTGGAAAGTGTATATGTCCACAGTCAAGTCTCAGTTAATAGTGTATAGTGGAAAGTGTATATGTCCACAGTCAAGTCTCAGTTGATAGTGTATAGTAGAAAGTGTATATGTCCACAGTCAAGTCTCAGTTGATAGTGTATAGTAGAAAGTGTATATGTCCACAGTCAAGTCTCAGCTAATAGTGTATAGTGGAAAGTGTATATGTCCACAGTCAAGTCTCAGTTAATAGTGTATAGTGGAAAGTGTATATGTCCACAGTCAAGTCTCAGTTGATAGTGTATAGTGGAAAGTGTATATGTCCACAGTCAAGTCTCAGTTAATAGTGTATAGTGGAAAGTGTATATGTCCACAGTCAAGTCTCAGTTAATAGTGTATAGTGGAAAGTGTATATGTCCACAGTCAAGTCTCAGTTGATAGTGTATAGTAGAAAGTGTATATGTCCACAGTCAAGTCTCAGTTGATAGTGTATAGTAGAAAGTGTATATGTCCACAGTCAAGTCTCAGTTAATAGTGTATAGTGGAAAGTGTATATGTCCACAGTCAAGTCTCAGTTAATAGTGTATAGTGGAAAGTGTATATGTCCACAGTCAAGTCTCAGTTGATAGTGTATAGTGGAAAGTGTATATGTCCACAGTCAAGTCTCAGTTAATAGTGTATAGTGGAAAGTGTATATGTCCACAGTCAAGTCTCAGTTGATAGTGTATAGTAGAAAGTGTATATGTCCACAGTCAAGTCTCAGTTGATAGTGTATAGTAGAAAGTGTATATGTCCACAGTCAAGTCTCAGTTAATAGTGTATAGTGGAAAGTGTATATGTCCACAGTCAAGTCTCAGTTGATAGTGTATAGTAGAAAGTGTATATGTCCACAGTCAAGTCTCAGTTGATAGTGTATAGTGGAAAGTGTATATGTCCACAGTCAAGTCTCAGTTAATAGTGTATAGTAGAAAGTGTATATGTCCACAGTCAAGTCTCAGTTAATAGTGTATAGTGGAAAGTGTATATGTCCACAGTCAAGTCTCAGTTGATAGTGTATAGTAGAAAGTGTATATGTCCACAGTCAAGTCTCAGTTAATAGTGTATAGTGGAAAGTGTATATGTCCACAGTCAAGTCTCAGTTGATAGTGTATAGTAGAAAGTGTATATGTCCACAGTCAAGTCTCAGTTAATAGTGTATAGTGGAAAGTGTATATGTCCACAGTCAAGTCTCAGTTGATAGTGTATAGTAGAAAGTGTATATGTCCACAGTCAAGTCTCAGTTAATAGTGTATAGTGGAAAGTGTATATGTCCACAGTCAAGTCTCAGTTGATAGTGTATAGTAGAAAGTGTATATGTCCACAGTCAAGTCTCAGTTAATAGTGTATAGTGGAAAGTGTATATGTCCACAGTCAAGTCTCAGTTGATAGTGTATAGTAGAAAGTGTATATGTCCACAGTCAAGTCTCAGTTAATAGTGTATAGTGGAAAGTGTATATGTCCACAGTCAAGTCTCAGTTGATAGTGTATAGTAGAAAGTGTATATGTCCACAGTCAAGTCTCAGTTGATAGTGTATAGTAGAAAGTGTATATGTCCACAGTCAAGTCTCAGTTAATAGTGTATAGTGGAAAGTGTATATGTCCACAGTCAAGTCTCAGTTGATAGTGTATAGTGGAAAGTGTATATGTCCACAGTCAAGTCTCAGTTAATAGTGTATAGTGGAAAGTGTATATGTCCACAGTCAAGTCTCAGTTGATAGTGTATAGTAGAAAGTGTATATGTCCACAGTCAAGTCTCAGTTAATAGTGTATAGTGGAAAGTGTATATGTCCACAGTCAAGTCTCAGTTGATAGTGTATAGTAGGAAGTGTATATGTCCACAGTCAAGTCTCAGTTGATAGTGTATAGTGGAAAGTGTATATGTCCACAGTCAAGTCTCAGTTAATAGTGAATAGTAGAAAGTGTATATGTCCACAGTCAAGTCTCAGTTAATAGTGCATAGTGGAAAGTGTATATGTCCACAGTCAAGTCTCAGTTGATAGTGTATAGTGGAAAGTGTATATGTCCACAGTCAAGTCTCAGTTGATAGTGTATAGTGGAAAGTGTATATGTCCACAGTCAAGTCTCACTTGATAGTGCATAGTAGAAAGTGTATATGTCCACAGTCAAGTCTCACTTGATAGTGTATAGTGGAAAGTGTATATGTCCACAGTCAAGTCTCAGTTAATAGTGTATAGTAGAAAGTGTATATGTCCACAGTCAAGTCTCACTTGATAGTGCATAGTAGAAAGTGTATATGTCCACAGTCAAGTCTCACTTGATAGTGTATAGTGGAAAGTGTATATGTCCACAGTCAAGTCTCAGTTAATAGTGTATAGTAGAAAGTGTATATGTCCACAGTCAAGTCTCAGTTGATAGTGTATAGTAGAAAGTGTATATGTCCACAGTCAAGTCTCAGTTGATAGTGTATAGTAGAAAGTGTATATGTCCACAGTCAAGTCTCAGTTGATAGTGTATAGTAGAAAGTGTATATGTCCACAGTCAAGTCTCAGTTAATAGTGTATAGTAGAAAGTGTATATGTCCACAGTCAAGTCTCAGTTGATAGTGTATAGTAGAAAGTGTATATGTCCACAGTCAAGTCTCAGTTAATAGTGTATAGTAGAAAGTGTATATGTCCACAGTCAAGTCTCAGTTAATAGTGTATAGTGGAAAGTGTATATGTCCACAGTCAAGTCTCAGTTAATAGTGTATAGTGGAAAGTGTATATGTCCACAGTCAAGTCTCAGTTGATAGTGTGTAGTGGAAAGTGTATATGTCCACAGTCAAGTCTCAGTTAATAGTGTATAGTGGAAAGTGTATATGTCCACAGTCAAGTCTCAGTTGATAGTGTATAGTAGAAAGTGTATATGTCCACAGTCAAGTCTCAGTTGATAGTGTATAGTAGAAAGTGTATATGTCCACAGTCAAGTCTCAGTTGATAGTGTATAGTAGAAAGTGTAATTGTTCACAGTCAAGTCTCAGTTAATAGTGTATAGTAGAAAGTGTATATGTCCACAGTCAAGTCTCAGTTAATAGTGCATAGTGGAAAGTGTATATGTCCACAGTCAAGTCTCAGTTGATAGTGTATAGTAGAAAGTGTATATGTCCACAGTCAAGTCTCAGTTGATAGTGTATAGTGGAAAGTGTATATGTCCACAGTCAAGTCTCACTTGATAGTGCATAGTAGAAAGTGTATATGTCCACAGTCAAGTCTCACTTGATAGTGTATAGTGGAAAGTGTATATGTCCACAGTCAAGTCTCAGTTAATAGTGTATAGTAGAAAGTGTATATGTCCACAGTCAAGTCTCACTTGATAGTGCATAGTAGAAAGTGTATATGTCCACAGTCAAGTCTCACTTGATAGTGTATAGTGGAAAGTGTATATGTCCACAGTCAAGTCTCAGTTAATAGTGTATAGTAGAAAGTGTATATGTCCACAGTCAAGTCTCAGTTGATAGTGTATAGTAGAAAGTGTATATGTCCACAGTCAAGTCTCAGTTGATAGTGTATAGTAGAAAGTGTATATGTCCACAGTCAAGTCTCAGTTGATAGTGTATAGTAGAAAGTGTATATGTCCACAGTCAAGTCTCAGTTAATAGTGTATAGTAGAAAGTGTATATGTCCACAGTCAAGTCTCAGTTGATAGTGTATAGTAGAAAGTGTATATGTCCACAGTCAAGTCTCAGTTAATAGTGTATAGTAGAAAGTGTATTTGTCCACAGTCAAGTCTCAGTTGTTAGTGTATAGTAGAAAGTGTATATGTCCACAGTCAAGTCTCAGTTGATAGTGTATAGTAGAAAGTGTATATGTCCACAGTCAAGTCTCAGTTGATAGTGTATAGTAGAAAGTGTATATGTCCACAGTCAAGTCTCAGTTGATAGTGTATAGTGGAAAGTGTATATGTCCACATTCAAGTCTCAGTTGATAGTGTATAGTAGAAAGTGTATATGTCCACAGTCAAGTCTCAGTTGATAGTGCATAGTGGAAAGTGTATATGTCCACAGTTAAGTCTCAGTTGAAAGTGTATATGTCCACAGTCAAGTCTCAGTTGATAGTGTATAGTGGAAAGTGTATATGTCCACAGTCAAGTCTCAGTTGATAGTGTATAGTAGAAAGTGTATATGTCCACAGTCAAGTCTCAGTTGATAGTGTATAGTGGAAAGTGTATATGTCCACAGTCAAGTCTCAGTTGATAGTGTATAGTGGAAAGTGTATATGTCCACAGTCAAGTCTCAGTTGATAGTGCATAGTGGAAAGTGTATATGTCCACAGTCAAGTCTCAGTTGATAGTGTATAGTAGAAAGTGTATATGTCCACAGTCAAGTCTCAGTTGATAGTGCATAGTGGAAAGTGTATATGTCCACAGTCAAGTCTCAGTTAATAGTGTATAGTGGAAAGTGTATATGTCCACAGTCAAGTCTCAGTTGATAGTGTATAGTAGAAAGTGTATATGTCCACAGTCAAGTCTCAGTTGATAGTGTATAGTAGAAAGTGTATATGTCCACAGTCAAGTCTCAGTTGATAGTGTATAGTGGAAAGTGTATATGTCCACAGTCAAGTCTCAGTTGATAGTGTATAGTAGAAAGTGTATATGTCCACAGTCAAGTCTCAGTTGATAGTGCATAGTGGAAAGTGTATATGTCCACAGTCAAGTCTCAGTTGATAGTGTATAGTAGAAAGTGTATATGTCCACAGTCAAGTCTCAGTTGATAGTGTATAGTGGAAAGTGTATATGTCCACAGTCAAGTCTCAGTTGATAGTGTATAGTAGAAAGTGTATATGTCCACAGTCAAGTCTCAGTTGATAGTGCATAGTGGAAAGTGTATATGTCCACAGTCAAGTCTCAATTGATAGTGTATATGTCCACAGTTAAGTCTCACTTGATAGTGTATAGTAGAAAGTGTATATGTCCACAGTCAAGTCTCAGTTGATAGTGCATAGTGGAAAGTGTATATGTCCACAGTCAAGTCTCAGTTGATAGTGTATAGTAGAAAGTGTATATGTCCACAGTCAAGTCTCAGTTGATAGTGTATAGTGGAAAGTGTATATGTCCACAGTCAAGTCTCAGTTGATAGTGTATAGTAGAAAGTGTATATGTCCACAGTCAAGTCTCAGTTGATAGTGCATAGTGGAAAGTGTATATGTCCACAGTCAAGTCTCAATTGATAGTGTATATGTCCACAGTTAAGTCTCACTTGATAGTGGATAGTGGAAAGTGTATATGTCCACAGTCAAGTCTCACTTGATAGTGGAAGGTGTATACATATGTCCACAGTCAAGTCTCACTTGATAGTGCATAATGGAAAGTGTATATGTCCACAGTCAAATCTCAGTTGATAGTGTATATGTTCAGTCAAGTCTCAGTTGATAGTGCATAGTGAAAAGTGTATATGTCCACAGTCAAGTCTCAGTTGATAGTGCATAGTAGAAAGTGTATATGTCCACAGTCAAGTCTCAGTTGATAGTGTATAGTAGAAAGTGTATATGTCCACAGTTAAGTCTCAGTTGATATTGCATAGTGGAAAGTGTATATGTCCACAGTCAAGTCTCAGTTGATAGTGTATAGTAGAAAGTGTATATGTCCACAGTCAAGTCTCAGTTGATAGTGCATAGTGGAAAGTGTATATGTCCACAGTCAAGTCTCAGTTGATAGTGTATAGTAGAAAGTGTATATGTCCACAGTCAAGTCTCAGTTGATAGTGTATAGTGGAAAGTGTATATGTCCACAGTCAAGTCTCAGTTGATAGTGTATAGTAGAAAGTGTATATGTCCACAGTCAAGTCTCAGTTGATAGTGCATAGTGGAAAGTGTATATGTCCACAGTCAAGTCTCAATTGATAGTGTATATGTCCACAGTCAAGTCTCACTTGATAGTGGAAGGTGTATACATATGTCCACAGTCAAGTCTCACTTGATAGTGCATAATGGAAAGTGTATATGTCCACAGCCAAATCTCAGTTGATAGTGTATATGTTCAGTCAAGTCTCAGTTGATAGTGCATAGTGAAAAGTGTATATGTCCACAGTCAAGTCTCAGTTGATAGTGTATATGTCCACAGTCAAGTCTCAGTTGATAGTGTATATGTCCACAGTCAAGTCTCACTTGATAGTGCATAGTGGAAAGTGTATATGTCCACAGTCAAGTCTCAGTTGATAGTGTATATGTTCAGTCAAGTCTCAGTTGATAGTGTATATGTCCACAGTCAAGTCTCACTTGATAGTGCATAGTGGAAAGTGTATATGTCCACAGTTAAGTCTCATTTGATAGTGTATATGTCCACAGTCAAGTCTCACTTGATAGTGTATAGTGGAAAGTGTATATGTCCACAGTCAAGTCTCAGTTAATAGTGCATAGTAGAAAGTGTATATGTCCACAGTCAAGTCTCAGTTGATAGTGCATAGTGGAAAGTGTATATGTCCACAGTCAAGTCTCAGTTGATAGTGTATAGTAGAAAGTGTATATGTCCACAGTCAAGTCTCAGTTGATAGTGCATAGTGGAAAGTGTATATGTCCACAGTCAAGTCTCAGTTAATAGTGTACAGTAGAAAGTGTATATGTCCACAGTCAAGTCTCAGTTGATAGTGTATAGTAGAAAGTGTATATGTCCACAGTCAAGTCTCAGTTGATAGTGTATAGTAGAAAGTGTATATGTCCACAGTCAAGTCTCAGTTGATAGTGTATAGTAGAAAGTGTATATGTCCACAGTCAAGTCTCAGTTGATAGTGTATAGTGGAAAGTGTATATGTCCACAGTCAAGTCTCAGTTGATAGTGTATAGTAGAAAGTGTATATGTCCACAGTCAAGTCTCAGTTGATAGTGCATAGTGGAAAGTGTATATGTCCACAGTCAAGTCTCAGTTGATAGTGTATAGTAGAAAGTGTATATGTCCACAGTCAAGTCTCAGTTGATAGTGTATAGTGGAAAGTGTATATGTCCACAGTCAAGTCTCAGTTGATAGTGAATAGTGGAAAGTGTATATGTCCACAGTCAAGTCTCAGTTGATAGTGCATAGTAGAAAGTGTATATGTCCAGTCAAGTCTCAGTTGATAGTGCATAGTAGAAAGTGTATATGTCCACAGTCAAGTCTCAGTTGATAGTGTATATGTCCACAGTTAAGTCTCACTTGATAGTGTATAGTGGAAAGTGTATATGTCCACAGTCAAGTCTCAGTTGATAGTGCATAGTGGAAAGTGTATATATCCACAGTCAAGTCTCAGTTGATAGTGTATATGTCCACAGTTAAGTCTCACTTGATAGTGTATAGTGGAAAGGGTATATGTCCACAGTCAAGTCTCAGTTGATAGTGCATAGTGGAAAGTGTATATGTCCACAGTCAAGTCTCAGTTGATAGTGTATATGTCCACAGTTAAGTCTCACTTGATAGTGGATAGTGGAAAGTGTATATGTCCACAGTCAAGTCTCACTTGATAGTGGAAGGTGTATACATATGTCCACAGTCAAGTCTCACTTGATAGTGCATAATGGAAAGTATATATGTCCACAGTCAAATCTCAGTTGATAGTGTATATGTTCAGTCAAGTCTCAGTTGATAGTGTGTATGTCCACAGTTAAGTCTCACTTGATAGTGTATAGTAGAAAGTGTATATGTCCACAGTCAAGTCTCACTTGATAGTGCATAGTGGAAAGTGTATATGTCCACAGTCAAGTCTCATTTGATAGTGTGTATGTCCACAGTTAAGTCTCAGTTGATAGTGCATAGTGGAAAGTGTATATGTCCACAGTCAAGTCTCACTTGATAGTGCATAGTGGAAAGTGTATATGTCCACAGTCAAGTCTCATTTGATAGTGTATATGTCCACAGTCAAGTCTCAGTTGATAGTGCATAGTAGAAAGTGTATATGTCCACAGTCAAGTCTCAGTTGATAGTGCATAGTGAAAAGTGTATATGTCCACAGTCAAGTCTCAGTTGATAGTGCATAGTGGAAAGTGTATATGTCCACAGTCAAGTCTGAGTTGATAGTGCATAGTAGAAAGTGTATATGTCCACAATCAAGTCTCACTTGATATTGCATAGTGGAAAGTGTATATGTTCACAGCCAAGTCTCAGTTGATAGTGTATATGTCCACAGTTAAGTCTCACTTGATAGTGTATAGTGGAAAGTGTATATGTTCACAGTCAAGTCTCACTTGATAGTGCATAGTGGAAAGTGTATATGTCCACAGTCAAGTCTCACTTGATAGTGCATAGTGGAAAGTGTATATGTCCACAGTCAAGTCTCATTTGATAGTGTATATGTCCACAGTCAAGTCTCAGTTGATAGTGCATAGTGGAAAGTGTATATGTCCACAGTGAAGTCTCAGTTGATAGTGCATAGTAGAAAGTGTATATGTCCACAGTCAAGTCTCAGTTGATAGTGCATAGTGAAAAGTGTATATGTCCACAGTCAAGTCTCAGTTGATAGTGCATAGTGGAAAGTGTATATGTCCACAGTCAAGTCTCAGTTGATAGTGCATAGTAAAAAGTGTATATGTCCACAGTCAAGTCTCACTTGATATTGCATAGTGGAAAGTGTATATGTTCACAGCCAAGTCTCAGTTGATAGTGTATATGTCCACAGTTAAGTCTCACTTGATAGTGCATAGTAAAAAGTGTATATGTTCACAGTCAAGTCTCACTTGATAGTGCATAGTGGAAAGTGTATATGTCCACAGTGAAATCTCAGTTGATTTGGGTTTTTTTATGCTTAACGCCACTTCCAACAATATTTCAGCTATATCGTGACTGTCAGTTTTATTCGTGGAGGACACCGGAGTACCCGGAGAAAAACACCGACCTGTTGTAAGTTTCTGACAAACGTTATCACATAATGTTATATCGAGTACACCTCGCCTGAGCGAGATTCGAACCCTCAACATTAGTGGTGATAGGCACTGATTGCATAGGTAGTTGTAAATCCAACTACCATACGATCACGGCCACGGCGGCCCGCAGTCTCAGTTGACACTGTGGCATCCGACACGTTCATTTTACATAAACTTACAATGTAATTGTATGTTTGTCACTTTCATGCAAGTGTTTTATTCACCCATCCAGCCACTATACAATTTCGTTCTTTTCCACTAGCATTTCTCTTTCTTACAGTATATATGGAGTCTTAAACAATAGGGCATCCAATGGTTATACGTGACATGAATTGGTGTCCCGTGTTGGGATAATTCCGTGCTAAGCACATGTTAGAACCATTGTAACTCTTAACAAATAGTCGTTGATTCCTGCTACAAGGCAACATTTCCAGACCTTATTCCATTTCCCCCTTTTTTTACCCGTGTCATTTAAACCTTGAACACGCAAAGCCATCTAAGTACTAACTGTTGACATACATATAGACATGTATTGATAAAGATTACTAGAACACGTGTCTTTGTTTTTAATCATTTACTATGTACACGTGTTGTAATGTTGACAAATTATAGAGTAGAATTTCATTGGTTAATAAACATTTAAGGTCTGTTCGGCTGTCGCCTTAAGTGACAACATACATGAATGTCATGACTACTTCGTGCAGTATAGTTTACTGTTAAACTATATGATGAAAATTGTCGTTCGAAGTTCGCAAGTGGTACAGTACACTTCAGGTCTCAATGCTAACTGTTTACATATATATATATATTGTTTGTTATTGTGTCTGATATATACTGTTTATCAACTATTAAAGAAAATCAACGTAGTTGTCATGGCTTAAAAATTATAATCAAAAGTAGAATTATTGATTTGCGCGAGTGAGTTATGCTGTTTTTCACTGAACTTGATCTCTGAAAAAGAGGTTATGACTTCCCATAGAGTACAGATATTCTGACGACCTCTGTTTCCGTAGCGTGATAGCTTGGAAGGAGCAAGTTGTTTTTTCATGATGACTTGATGATTGTTGAACTTGTTTGTACTGAAAAACCGTACGTGTTATATTAGCTCAATGAAACAACAGTACGCATATATAGACATGTTACTCTGTTCTGTAACATTATGGTATTATTATATAGTTAATATTTGCAGAGTTTTGTACATTTTTGAATTGCTGATATTTGTTAAAGTTGTTTTTCGAAACTGTCTAGTTCAAGTTTCTTTCTACTTTCTACTTCTACATCTAACAAACCATCTTTAATAACAAATTGAAGATTATGCTCAATGGCGGCTTTTCTGTCTTGTTTAGTAATAGCTAAATTTTCATTTGCTATTTTATACATCATGACAAATCGAGCACTTATACGAAAATACTTATGCTATCCACTTGCAAACTTTTTGACCATAACAGGTGAAATAATTTATTTGCAATAAAACTTGATGTGTACCTAACTTCCCGATTTTTTAACTTTTCTGTCAACTTTTTGAAAATCAACCCGAGAAACAACGCTTCACACCAGAGAACCAGCCCATAAGACATTCGAGTACAAGTGTTCATACACGTGACCTACTCGAAAAGCATCTCGGCAGAAAATTGTATACAAAGTTCTGCTTCGACTAGGAGTAAAAATGTTAGAAATAAAATTATTGGGTTATCTCCCATGATTTACCAACTTTTAAAATAATTCGTATTTTGTTTGATAAAAAGAATATCTTACCCAATTATATTATTAAGACAAATATTTAAATATATTGCATTACTAGATTATATTAAAAATAAATTTTATGAGAAAAAGCAATTTATTTTGAAGATATTTTTATAAGATTATACTTTTTCTGTTTTACTTAGGTGGATAAATATATACTTATTTGTACCTAAATTTACTGTTGTTTTGTATCCGGATTGTTCCAAGGATTGAACATCCGTTATATATTTGTAAAAGATGCCATGTACTTGTGGTATATGAAAGGACTGACGATGACAATTACGTATGGAAAATGTTCGAGAATCGTGTGCAGACTTATATAATATCCCCATTGTGTTCCATATGGACAATAGAGGTTCGGTATTAGAGGTCGAACCAGTAGTGAGCTGATTAATAAGACAATAAATAAAATCATTAAAGATATTTTTCATGATATAAAGTTTTGTTACCTAAATATATATATTGCTAATTCGGGACGATGACAAATCCGGTATTGGTGAAAAAACGTGTAAAGATAAATGTTGATTACTTATTATAAGCATCACTGTTATTTCCCTTAATTAAACAGTTCAAAATAAGAGGACTTTTGGTTATATCTGATTGTCACTCTTTACTACAATTTTCTTGTAAGTCCCGCGGCCGAGAGTATGTAAACTATATTCACAGTGATTATGACGGTGTACTTTTAAAATAATAATCTTTATTGCATATAAAACCCTTTTGGGTAAAGCAATACATGCAGGGGCGGATCCATGATTTGTGGTTAGGGGGGCGTGAGTAGGTGAGGGGTCTGGGGATGGTCCCCAGCGGGTCCAGGGCAGAGCCCCGGAAGCTCTGGTGGTTTGAGGAATTACAGACATTTATTTGAACGACAATTTTGAATCAACCACCCCATTTTTATCAGACCAAAAAAACTTGACTTTGAGTCTTAATTTTGTCGGATTAACAGTATGTTTTTGTCAGATTATAAGAATCTAAAGTAAAACTTTTTTTGAACAATCGTGATGCGAATTGTTCAACTCATGACTGATTGATCACGATATTTTAACCCTTCAAAGAACTATTGGTTTACTAGTTTTAACGCATTCCTCATTTCACTGTACTTTCGGGTGGTTCTAGTTAATACTGCCCGTCCGGATGGAGCTTTTCTTTTCGTCGTTTGATTCATTCATTGAAAACGTATGATTCGACCGTTCTTGTTTATAGGCAAACAAAAGCAGAAATTGTCAATACATGAACTTGTTGTTGATTTCTGATTAACTAGAGTAACTAGAATCGTTTCATGCAGCATTAATGTTGACATATTCGCCTTTGTTTGTCTATAAACAAGAACGAATCATACGTTTTCAGTGAATGAACCAACGGCGAAACGAAAAGCTTCATCCGAGCGGACAGTAATATGATCATGACGATGTCTTCTGCGTGTAATTCATCAATTTGTATCTGGTTAGGGACCGACCTTTTAACTTGTTGTTGATTTCTGATTAACTAGCGTAACTAAATTAGATGATCAGAATCGTTTCATGCAGCATTAATGTTAACATATTCGCCTTTGTCTATAAACAATGTTTTTTTTTTTCATTCAAAATTTGTTTTCCGGACATTGGGAATCAGAATACTGATGTTGAAACACGAGAGTTAGAATATTTTTTTTTTTTTTGTCGCTCCAAGCGCGAAATTTTTTCCAGTATTTAACATTAGGTTATATGACAAAAACTCTGAATCAGATTATTTGTTTTTTCCTCCACCAAAATTAGAATATTTTTTCAGCAACATTGGGAATCAGAATATTAAAAAAAAACAAAAAACATAGCCCCCCCCCCCCCCCTCTCCCCCTGGAAGTTAAATGGTCCGTCCCTTATGAATGATACTGATGTGGAAAGAACATCAGTATTTGGATTTAAGTTTACTAAATGCTTTGATCTGTAAAGATCTGTCTTTCTTATAAGTTGTAAAATTGACTGAAGAAATAATGTTTAATTAGCGTGAGAAAATAGTTGATGTCTGGTACCTCGGAACCAATCAGAATGGAATAATCTTTGAACTACTGACAGCAATCCATATATGATTCAGCGAACACACCCAACGTGTATTTACAATGTTTAGGAATATTTCAGTACAGGTCACGAGTCAGCCATTCATGAAAATGTTGTTTGTTGAACTGCTTAATTAACGTTGTATAACATATGCTTTGCGAATTTTAGGGAGGGGGTCGCACGCCCCGCACGCCCCCTCTAAATCCGCCTCTGACATGTACATACAAACATAAACTGACATTAAACGGACAATGTATTGGCTAATTTAAATGATTTGTCTTCACGTGCTAATATTAGACAAACAGATATTGATAACGCGGTACAACAAATTGCAGATAAGTTTACCAACGGGGCTAAAGAAATATTTGGCAATATCGAAAACGGAAGAAATAATATAAACAAGAAAACTCGAAACCGTGGTTCAGTCGAAAATGTGCTTTAAAGGCATACAGGCTGTCAGAATTGTTTTTTTTTTTGTTTATATTAAAAGTTGCCAATATTCGATGTTTTATACTAATATAATGTTCTGAACAAGAAGCCAGGTTTAAAAAATATGCTTTAATGTCGTAATTAGTGAAAAGAATTCGAATGTCTGTCGGTGGAATCGCCATTAACACACCTAATTATAAGTCGGTTTCTTATTTCCGAAGTGTGCCGATTACTGATAACTGCTATTAATAACCAGGTAGCATTTTGCATGTAAATTCGTTAGAATTAATGTAATTTAAGAAATATATCTATGAAATTGGATCCCGGGGCAATCAGTTAATATTATATAATGGTATAATACTATTTAGTAAGAATGACACTTAAAATCGGAAATACGTGATGACTGAATCAATAAAAACATACCCAAACTCTGCAGTTGGGCCCGATAAAGGGAAAATTGTAAACAAATTGTATTGCATATTATTGACAACACTTGAGTTGACTTGATTATATTTTTTTCCCATTATTTTAGTCTCTAATTTAAAATACGATTCGGCCGAAAAAAGATACTAAATTATGCTTACGTGTTGAAAAATGGAGTAGGTTGGTATAACATCTTTTTTTTATTTTTACACAAAGCTTGCTGAATCCTCCTTTTTGTGTCGTTTTCGTGTAGAATCCGTCAATGTTTTGGTATGTGCCATGTGCTTTTTCTTCAACAAACAATTTCGCACATGCGCAAACGCTTTACCGAATGAGTTCACTGTGTAGGTCATATGAATGTATGAATATTGTGCGGGTAAACATTGGAATCTTTATTGGATATAAGAAATTCAAACATCGACGTATTTCCTTCGTTCTAGGCTATTTACGTATGATATTATGAAAAATTTCAACTGCAATTAGTATAAAACATCGAATATTGGCAACTTTTAAAATAAAAATAAAATCAATTCTGACAGTATTTCACTATAGTATATCAAACTGGGTGAGAAAATAACTCGCTCATTACTTTTAATAACTTCAAAGTATACAAATTATCAATTGTTTATCAATAAAAACAATTCCTGCTTAACATTACCTGATTATTTCAATTTAAACAATTAAGCAGTGTTGTTTTGTTTTAATTTATACTTTATAAATGAGCACATCAATGAACAAAATGTGGGAAAATATGCTTTTAAATCGTTTTATTTTTAGTATTAATTCCCTGTCCCTACTTTTTAATAGGGATGAGTTTTGATCTTTAAGATACAGTATCTTTAATATGACCATCAGTATAAAAAAATATGTAATAAGATTGTATGATTATTTCAATATGGAGGGCTTGTTTGTCCTAAACAGGGGTTGTTGTCCTGTACACAGTAAGAGCACTAACCATGACTAGAACGTTTAATTCGTAGTACGTCATTTGTCCATGACAAGCAATATTCATTAATGATCTATAAAACTGAACAGTAAAAATGTACATTTCTGAAATCAATATTGGTGATATATAGTAATATTATTAATTGATAATTTTACGGTCATTTGATTTGCTCAATGCCCATCACGTGGTGTTCTGTATTTTGGCAGGTTGACTTTTGCGGATTGCACGGTTACTAAAAATAGATTAAAAAATTCCAATATTTTCATGACGTTTAACGAACATGACGTTTAACGATTGAACATGATTCTGGTACTGCATTTGGCAATTCATTTGAACTGCAAGCACTGTCAAGTTCGCAGACAGACCGTATTTAATCATCTGTTACCTGACAATGATGGTGTAGATGACTTTCTTAAATCTCTTGATATTCCTGCACAAGAAACATGTAGTAATGTACCCATTTCTAAGTCGATGTGTCAATTTCCAGTACCAATGATTACGAAATGTCAAAATATCACCATAAACTATAACATTTTCCCTAGGAAATGATTATCATTCATTTCACTACATACATTTTTGATTTATTGTTATTCCTGTTGAATAGATTGTTTGTTGTTAAAGTTTGGGTCTTATATTATTTTTATACGACCGCAAAAATTGTGGGGTCGTATTATGGTATGGCGCAGTCGTCGTCGTCTGTGCACATTTTGTTTCCGTTGTCTTACTTTAGTTCTAGTTTCCAGTAGCAAGTACACCTAGTCCCGGATGAATATCCATTTGTAGATCTTCTGTTTCATGCATTGCGTGGCAATTAATAATATAAAAAATATGTGATGGGCATTGAACAAATCAAATGACAGTAAAATTATCAATTAATAATATAAAAAATACAGCCTTTCTATTCAGTCGATACAAGTTGTATATCGACCTTGAGATGTATATCGACCTCGGACTACGTCCTCGGTCGATATACATCTCTTAGGTCGATATAAACTTGTATCGACTTCATAGAAAGGCTGTATTTGTATAATATTATTTCCATTTTAACCGCATCGGTGGTGTAATGGTTAGCGTGCTCACCTCGAGTGTGGTAGATCGTGGGTTCTAGCCCCGGTAGGGTCAAACCAAAGATTATAAAATTGGTATTTGTTGCTTCTCCCCTAAGCACGTAGCATTAAGGAGAAAGAGCAAAGACTGGTTGGCTCGGAATCAGAATAATGTGTCCGAGTGGAGCGACATGTCTACCCGCAGACTGTTGTTTCAGTGAGCTAGCACTATAAAAATCCAACTAAGCGTGTTGGTCTAGTACAAAACGGACCTCATCATCATCTCATTGAACATTAACTTGTTCTCACCATGATACAGCTGAAAAATTGCTAAATTGGCGTTAAACAACAATCACTTACTATCTCCTTTTAATTTAATGCTGAGATCAGCTCAAATAAATGCAGTAAAATCTTTATGCTTCTTTAGATATTTGTTAAATGTTCTAAATTTACCCACCTTCCCACCACGCATAGTTTCGGCTTGCTTCTTTATTTAGACAGGCTATGGAAACGATTATCTCCCTTGACTATATACTCAACCATTACAAAATATAGGGGGGTGCTAATGTGTGTATCGTGTTAGGTAAATGAGTTTGCCAGACATTTATCTATGGATATATTGTGACAAAATATGGATGTAATTGTTTGAAATATATGTTTCCCAAGGAGGTTTGTATTATTTTACATTCAACATACGTCTTCATGTACAATTTTGGATGTGAAGTAAAATACAATCAAAATTTGGGCCAAATGTTGCCAGCGAGCTGCTGGTAAGATCAGGATCAGAATCAGGAAGATTTTTAGTTAGACAAATTTTTCTGAATGGCTTTTTGTTCTTTTGTAAGGTATTTTTACCTTAATAATTATATATAAAAACAGAAAATATAGGTTATATATTTTTATGAAATAAATTAATTAAAAGAAACGTGTTTTCTTAGAATATGGTAAATTCGAGGATTTATGATATGCAAAGCAGATGTTTGTTTACAAACAATAATTATATATATAAGTGTATTTTGTAAGCAACTAATGGTACGTAGATACATTGTATCTAACATAGTTAACACTTAATCCAAATTTTATTTAGCATACATTTAGCATACATATGCATTTTGATTATTTTATTTTATGAATATAAATTGTTATTAAAAACAGAGGATCTATTTAGATCATAGATGGGCTTCACACCCCTACAGGAGTACAGACAGTATTGTAAAATATATTTATTTCATTTTTTTTAAATATAAACTTATAGACAAACTGTGTTAATCACTATTGGTTCAAATTTAAAAAAAAAATTTCCCCAATAATTATTGTTAATTCAACATTTTGCATTTAATTGTTATATTTTGAAATTATTATCAATATTAAACAATAAAAATTGTTTATGTTAATATTTATATGAATATCATAGTTGCAATTATTTATATTAAATATACCTACATTGAAGAACTTTAGATTTATTTATATAATCAACGCCCACTTTATTATAAATATATTGCCGAATTTCCTTCGATATTTTCCGTATATTACAATTATACTTCGGTATTTTCCGATTTATTTCGGTCGATTCCAGAGGTCGATTCTAAATTCGCATAGACACTTCAAATACGTCAAAAAATTATCCAATGAAAAGTTTCTCGATATACGAGAACTAGGCGAGAATTTCCTTACTTATTATAAAATCCCGAGATACATCCAATGGTAAAATCGGCCATTTTCTAGCATCATTATTTGCTAATTCCATCCCCTTTCCCCCATGACATCCCTGATTTAGAAGTAAAATTTCTGTTCTTTATGATAATATGTTAATATTACTGATCATGATATCTTTGTATTATGTAATACATGTTAGTGATTAGTTTTTTCGTCATTTATTGGAATAAATGACAAGTTTTATTTCAAACATGTAGTTTTTGTTCTTATTCTAGATCTGGTCCATCAAACAGAGAAAACCTGTGTTGACAAAAATGTATTTAGTTATAAATTGAGTTGTCTCGCTTTTCCGATTGAAACGTTTAAACATCTATACTGTATTAAAAGTTGTGACTTTTTCTTTATTGTTTATCATAATGCATATCCATTTTATAATGTAGTTTTGTATCCGGATTGTTCTCAGGATTTGAACATCCGTTATATATGTGTACGTGATGCCATGTGGTCGTGGTGTTATTGTTCACATCTTGCAATTTGTACATATAAATGCTAGCGTATTCTTGGAACGGGTGTTGCGTCGGTCGCCATTTGTTCTCGGAAATATGCTTTTGCATATGAAAATCTTAAAGTATTCCGATTGGACAACAAGACAACTTGAAACATAACATAAAACTGAAATAAATGAATTAATAAATTTTGCGTATCTCGGATGCAACTATTTGATTAGCGAGGGTTATGGTGTTAAAACGCCACTGTCAACAACATTTCCATTATATTGTGGTGGTCACGAAGTACACGAAGAAAACCACCGACCTGCCGCAAGTCACTGACAAATGTTATGTATCGAGTACACCTTACCATGAGAGGGTTCCGATCTCACAACATTAGTGGTGATAGGCACTGATTGCATAGGTAGTTGTAAATCCAACTACCATACGATCATGACCACAACTGCCCTGCAAAAATTTGAATACAAACGCGTTTGTATTCAAATAGTTGCAGGGCAGTTAAGGCGTTGTGATACAGAGAGTCACATTTTTCATGCAGCAAACCACATTGTCAAGAATCTCATTGGCCATTTATTTGTTCTGATTGATTGTTGGTGTTTAACGCCACTTTTTATTTGTTCTGTGGTAATTTGTAGTTTTTGATGCATTTCAACATGAAACTAGGAAAGGATATTTCAAACTTGATTGAGCAATGTTGTTTATACATGGTGTGTAGTTATATATACAATTGTAGTCTTTTGTAGAGGTCGGTAAGAGGTCAATGTTGTTTATACATGGTGTGTAGTTATATACAATTGTAGTCTTTTGTAGAGGTCGGTAAGAGGTCAATGTTGGTTCCTTTATGTCTATACAGGACAAACTCTTATTGATGGACACATATTACACACTAACAAAATGAAAGTGAATAGGAGACAACAACACAGAAGTAAGCAAAATTGCTGGAGTGAAAGTGAAACTGACACAATATGAAATTTAATTAAACAATTATATCAGAATTAACAAAAATTAACAAGATACCACCAGAATCAATAAATGTATTTATTATGGAGGACCATAACGGACAAGAATATGTCTAAATTATATAAAAATAGTATAAAGATCGAGCTGTGTCTAAATTAAAGAATTGTTTTAAAATGTATAAAGTGTAGGTACGCTGTTTAAGGCAGAATTAGCCACAATGGATAATGATACTTCAAAATTATATAAATAATACCGTCGAGTTCATATTATTTTTTTAAAAGAAATGTTATTTCAAACTTGAGTCATTTCGTTTCGGAAATTATTCATGTGAGTTAGTACACTTAATATGGAGAGTAATAATTGATCAAAATATGGAACCAGATAAACAATTACTTGCTCTGGTTTATGTTGGATTGTTTTCCTTCTCTATATCAGAAACTTAAATATAGGTTTACGTGTTGCTTTAAAAACCAGGCAACAATCCCCAATTGCTTTTTGTTGGATGTTTTACATACAACGACAAAATTTCAAGCAGTTGCATGACGAGGGCAGGTTCAACATTAGGTTGGTAATTTGTTGCTAAAGCCCAATGTCAATTATTTCATACATACATATCCAGGACGAGAACAAATTTAACAATATCTAAAAAATAGACAGATATTAGGGAGGGATGTGACATTCTAGGCAAGACTTTTACAGCTATACTGGGAAAGTATGGAGGTTGGTAGTGACAAAATAAGACTTTTACAGCTATACTGGGAAAGTATGGAGATTGGTAGTGACAAAATAAGACTTTTACAGCTATACTGGGAAAGTATGGAGGCTGGTAGTGACAAAATAAGACTTTTACAGCTATACTGGGAAAGTATGGAGGTTGCTAGTGACAAAATAAGACTTTTACAGCTATACTGGGAAAGTATGGAGGTTGGTAGTGACAAAATAAGACTTTTACAGCTATACTGGGAAAGTATGGAGGTTGGTAGTGACAAAATAAGACTTTTACAGCTATACTGGGAAAGTATGGAGGTTGGTAGTGACAAAATAAGACTTTTACAGCTATACTGGGAAAGTATGGAGGTTGGTAGTGACAAAATAAGACTTATACAGCTATACTGGGAAAGTATGGAGGTTGGTAGTGACAAAATAAGACTTTTACAGCTATACTGGGAAAGTATGGAGGTTGGTAGTGACAAAATAAGACTTTTACAGCTATACTGGGAAAGTACGGAGGTTGGTAGTGACAAAATAAGGCTTTTACAGCTATACTGGGAAAGTATGGAGGTTGGTAGTGACAAAATAAGACTTTTACAGCTATACTGGGAAAGTATGGAGGTTGGTAGTGACAAAATAAGACTTTTACAGCTATACTGGGAAAGTATGGAGGTTGGTAGTGACAAAATAAGACTTTTACAGCTATACTGGGAAAGTATGGAGGTTGGTAGTGACAAAATAAGACTTTTACAGCTATACTGGGAAAGTATGGAGGTTGGTAGTGACAAAATAAGACTCTTACAGCTATACTGGGAAAGTATGGAGGTTGGTAGTGACAAAATAAGACTTTTACAGCTATACTGGGAAGGTATGGAGGTTGGTAGTGACAAAATAAGACTTTTACAGCTATACTGGGAAAGTATGGAGGTTGGTAGTGACAAAATAAGACTTTTACAGCTATACTGGGAAAGTATGGAGGTTGGTAGTGACAAAATAAGACTTTTACAGCTATACTGGAAAAGTATGGAGGTTGGTAGTGACAAAATAAGACTTTTACAGCTATACTGGGAAAGTATGGAGGTTGGTAGTGACAAAATAAGACTTTTACAGCTATACTGGGAAAGTATGGAGGTTGGTAGTGACAAAATAAGACTTTTACAGCTATACTGGGAAAGTATGGAGGTTGGTAGTGACAAAATAAGACTTTTACAGCTATACTGGGAAAGTATGGAGGTTGGTAGTGACAAAATAAGACTTTTACAGCTATACTGGGAAAGTATGGAGGTTGGTAGTGACAAAATAGACTTTTACAGCTATACTGGGAAGGTATGGAGGTTGGTGGTGACAAAATAAGACTTTTACAGCTATACTGGGAAGGTATGGAGGTTGGTAGTGACAAAATAAGACTTTTACAGCTATACTGGAAAAGTATGGAGGTTGGTAGTGACAAAATAAGACTTTTACAGCTATACTGGGAAAGTATGGAGGTTGGTAGTGACAAAATAAGACTTTTACAGCTATACTGGGAAAGTATGGAGGTTGGTAGTGACAAAATAAGACTTTTACAGCTATACTGGGAAAGTATGGAGGTTGGTAGTGACAAAATAAGACTTTTACAGCTATACTGGGAAAGTATGGAGGTTGGTAGTGACAAAATAAGACTTTTACAGCTATACTGGGAAAGTATGGAGGTTGGTAGTGACAAAATAAGACTTTTACAGCTATACTGGGAAAGTATGGAGGTTGGTAGTGACAAAATAAGACTTTTACAGCTATACTGGGAAGGTATGGAGGTTGGTAGTGACAAAATAAGACTTTTACAGCTATACTGGGAAAGTATGGAGGTTGGTAGTGACAAAATAAGACTTTTACAGCTATACTGGGAAAGTATGGAGGTTGGTAGTGACAAAATAAGACTTTTACAGCTATACTGGGAAGGTATGGAGGTTGGTAGTGACAAAATAAGACTTTTACAGCTATACTGGGAAAGTATGGAGGTTGGTAGTGACAAAATAAGACTTTTACAGCTATACTGGGAAAGTATGGAGGTTGGTAGTGACAAAATAAGACTTTTACAGCTATACTGGGAAAGTATGGAGGTTGGTAGTGACAAAATAAGACTTTTACAGCTATACTGGGAAGGTATGGAGGTTGGTAGTGACAAAATAAGACTTTTACAGCTATACTGGGAAAGTATGGAGGTTGGTAGTGACAAAATAAGACTTTTACAGCTATACTGGGAAAGTATGGAGGTTGGTAGTGACAAAATAAGACTTTTACAGCTATACTGGGAAAGTATGGAGGTTGGTAGTGACAAAATAAGACTTTTACAGCTATACTGGGAAAGTATGGAGGTTGGTAGTGACAAAATAAGACTTTTACAGCTATACTGGGAAAGTATGGAGGTTGGTAGTGACAAAATAAGACTTTTACAGCTATACTGGGAAAGTATGGAGGTTGGTAGTGACAAAATAAGACTTTTACAGCTATACTGGGAAGGTATGGAGGTTGGTAGTGACAAAATAAGACTTTTACAGCTATACTGGGAAAGTATGGAGGTTGGTAGTGACAAAATAAGACTTTTACAGCTATACTGGGAAAGTATGGAGGTTGGTAGTGACAAAATAAGACTTTTACAGCTATACTGGGAAGGTATGGAGGTTGGTAGTGACAAAATAAGACTTTTACAGCTATACTGGGAAGGTATGGAGGTTGGTAGTGACCAAATAAGACTTTTACAGCTATACTGGGAAAGTATGGAGGTTGGTAGTGACAAAATAAGACTTTTACAGCTATACTGGGAAAGTATGGAGGTTGGTAGTGACAAAATAAGACTTTTACAGCTATACTGGGAAGGTATGGAGGTTGGTAGTGACCAAATAAGACTTTTACAGCTATACTGGGAAAGTATGGAGGTTGGTAGTGACAAAATAAGACTTTTACAGCTATACTGGGAAAGTATGGAGGTTGGTAGTGACAAAATAAGACTTTTACAGCTATACTGGGAAAGTATGGAGGTTGGTAGTGACAAAATAAGACTTTTACAGCTATACTGGGAAAGTATGGAGGTTGGTAGTGACAAATTAAGACTTTTACAGCTATACTGGGAAAGTATGGAGGTTGGTAGTGACAAAATAAGACTTTTACAGCTATACTGGGAAGGTATGGAGGTTGGTAGTGACAAAATAAGACTTTTACAGCTATACTGGGAAAGTATGGAGGTTGGTAGTGACAAAATAAGACTTTTACAGCTATAATGGGAAAGTATGGAGGTTGGTAGTGACAACATAAGACTTTTACAGCTATACTGGGAAAGTATGGAGGTTGGTAGTGACAAAATAAGACTTTTACAGCTATACTGGGAAAGTATGGAGGTTGGTGGTGACAAAATAAGACTTTTACAGCTATACTGGGAAAGTATGGAGGTTGGTAGTGACAAAATAAGACTTTTACAGCTATACTGGGAAAGTATGGAGGTTGGTAGTGACAAAATAAGACTTTTACAGCTATACTGGGAAAGTATGGAGGTTGGTAGTGACCAAATAAGACTTTTACAGCTATACTGGGAAAGTATGGAGGTTGGTAGTGACAAAATAAGACTTTTACAGCTATACTGGGAAGGTATGGAGGTTGGTAGTGACCAAATAAGACTTTTACAGCTATACTGGGAAAGTATGGAGGTTGGTAGTGACAAAATAAGACTTTTACAGCTATACTGGGAAAGTATGGAGGTTGGTAGTGACAAAATAAGACTTTTACAGCTATACTGGGAAGGTATGGAGGTTGGTAGTGACCAAATAAGACTTTTACAGCTATACTGGGAAAGTATGGAGGTTGGTAGTGACAAAATAAGACTTTTACAGCTATACTGGGAAAGTATGGAGGTTGGTAGTGACAAAATAAGACTTTTACAGCTATAATGGGAAAGTATGGAGGTTGGTAGTGACAAAATAAGACTTTTACAGCTATACTGGGAAAGTATGGAGGTTGGTAGTGACAAAATAAGACTTTTACAGCTATACTGGGAAAGTATGGAGGTTGGTAGTGACAAAATAAGACTTTTACAGCTATAATGGGAAAGTATGGAGGTTGGTAGTGACAACATAAGACTTTTACAGCTATACTGGGAAAGTATGGAGGTTGGTAGTGACAAAATAAGACTTTTACAGCTATACTGGGAAAGTATGGAGGTTGGTAGTGACAAAATAAGACTTTTACAGCTATACTGGGAAAGTATGGAGGTTGGTAGTGACAAAATAAGACTTTTACAGCTATACTGGGAAAGTATGGAGGTTGGTAGTGACAAAATAAGACTTTTACAGCTATACTGGGAAAGTATGGAGGTTGGTAGTGACCAAATAAGACTTTTACAGCTATACTGGGAAAGTATGGAGGTTGGTAGTGACAAAATAAGACTTTTACAGCTATACTGGGAAAGTATGGAGGTTGGTAGTGACAAAATAAGACTTTTACAGCTATACTGGGAAGGTATGGAGGTTGGTAGTGACCAAATAAGACTTTTACAGCTATACTGGGAAAGTATGGAGGTTGGTAGTGACAAAATAAGACTCTTACAGCTATACTGGGAAAGTATGGAGGTTGGTAGTGACAAAATAAGACTCTTACAGCTATACTGGGAAAGTATGGAGGTTGGTAGTGACAAAATAAGACTTTTACAGCTATACTGGGAAAGTATGGAGGTTGGTAGTGACAAAATAAGACTTTTACAGCTATACTGGGAAAGTATGGAGGTTGGTAGTGACAAAATAAGACTTTTACAGCTATACTGGGAAAGTATGGAGGTTGGTAGTGACAAAATAAGACTTTTACAGCTATACTGGGAAAGTATGGAGGTTGGTAGTGACAAAATAAGACTTTTACAGCTATACTGGGAAGGTATGGAGGTTGGTAGTGACAAAATAAGACTTTTACAGCTATACTGGGAAAGTATGGAGGTTGGTAGTGACAAAATAAGACTTTTACAGCTATACTGGGAAAGTATGGAGGTTGGTAGTGACAAAATAAGACTTTTACAGCTATACTGGGAAGGTATGGAGGTTGGTAGTGACAAAATAAGACTTTTACAGCTATACTGGGAAAGTATGGAGGTTGGTAGTGACAAAATAAGAGTTTTACAGCTATACTGGGAAAGTATGGAGGTTGGTAGTGACAAAATAAGACTTTTACAGCTATACTGGGAAAGTATGGAGGTTGGTAGTGACAAAATAAGACTTTTACAGCTATACTGGGAAAGTATGGAGGTTGGTAGTGACAAAATAAGACTTTTACAGCTATACTGGGAAGGTATGGAGGTTGGTAGTGACCAAATAAGACTTTTACAGCTATACTGGGAAAGTATGGAGGTTGGTAGTGACAAAATAAGACTCTTACAGCTATACTGGGAAAGTATGGAGGTTGGTAGTGACAAAATAAGACTTTTACAGCTATACTGGGAAAGTATGGAGGTTGGTAGTGACAAAATAAGACTCTTACAGCTATACTGGGAAAGTATGGAGGTTGGTAGTGACAAAATAAGACTTTTACAGCTATACTGGGAAAGTATGGAGGTTGGTAGTGACAAAATAAGACTTTTACAGCTATACTGGGAAAGTATGGAGGTTGGTAGTGACAAAATAAGACTTTTACAGCTATACTGGGAAGGTATGGAGGTTGGTAGTGACCAAATAAGACTTTTACAGCTATACTGGGAAAGTATGGAGGTTGGTAGTGACAAAATAAGACTTTTACAGCTATACTGGGAAAGTATGGAGGTTGGTAGTGACAAAATAAGACTTTAACAGCTATAATGGGAAAGTATGGAGGTTGGTAGTGACAAAATAAGACTTTTACAGCTATACTGGGAAAGTATGGAGGTTGGTAGTGACAAAATAAGACTTTTACAGCTATACTGGGAAGGTATGGAGGTTGGTAGTGACAAAATAAGACTTTTACAGCTATACTGGGAAAGTATGGAGATTGGTAGTGACAAAATAAGACTTTTACAGCTATACTGGGAAAGTATGGAGGTTGGTAGTGACAAAATAAGACTTTTACAGCTATACTGGGAAAGTATGGAGATTGGTAGTGACAAAATAAGACTTTTGTAGTGACTACTCTTTTTCTAAATTTTACAATAGAAATCTTTAACGTGCAAGGAGCGTGGGTCTCTCAAAACAATATACTCACCATGGTTCACGGTCAAGATGTCGGTACAAAAACCTAACAACCACTCCATCGAGAGAGCATCCCTATCCACCGACACCTGGGCATGCGCTGAAGAACTGTGGGTCGAGCCATGGGAACCGTCACCAGTGCAAAGGTTCAACAATAGATAATAATTTGATACAGAAGAAACTGTAAAAGTATGGAGTATTGTCTAGGGGCAAACAAAAAGATTTTTGTACCGGCTACAATGTGCCAACTCTTTTTCGAAATCTGCATAAATGACCTTTAATGCTCATTGAGCGTGTGGTTTCTAAACGTGGCACCAACTATTATATAATGTAAGGCTTTTTTACCCGGATTATAACCTCACAACCACCAATCGAGCAGCTATGCCCAATCCGACATCTAGATATGATTGGCCGCTCTGAGACTGGAAAACAGTTTTGTCGTATCCTATATAATTTTCCATGCATATTAATGTTAGATCTGAATGTAATACATGTAAGGACGTAAATATAAACACTCTAAGATAATTAACTATGGAAGCGTGTAGGGAAATAGTTATTTAACCGAACGGTGCCAATGTACTTATTTGACGAACTCTACAAATGAGATTATAGTACCCCAATGGCCCGACCTCAGTTGGAGTCGAAATTCCAAAAGTTTACAAAAAGACCATAAGAGCTACGTTTCCGCAGCTACCATTACCCTTTATTTGGAGAGAGATTGGAAAATAGGTTGAAGCATAGGCAGCGAAAATACATGGAAACAGAAGAAGACTTGCACCTATATGACATTTGGTTATATATTACTATCACTTATCTGTACTCGGGTGAACAGTTTTTTTTTTTCATTTTGAATGTTGTTTTTGTAGATTTATCTGAGTATTTAACCTTTTCACAAATTTAAAAATACATTTTAAGACGATTTAAAATATATATCTTTATTGTCATAAACCATTGCACATTTCATGAGGTATAGAGAAATACCGAATTTACAATATTTACAGACGAGACGTTTATCTCTAGCCAGGAGCAAATACAATTTCCTTTATATTTTAATCATGTTACATAGTTTAGTGAGTTCTGTTCTATTTTTGGAAATCATTATTTATTTATTTTTTTGTTTTATTGTATTTGGATTCTGGCTATCGCGACATTTGTTTTATCAATAGATTACTTTAATATTTAAAAAGAGCATTCCATAATATAATCAATGAAATTCCAGAACACACCAATGTCTTGCTTTTGACGTAATACACACGGTATTCTGTTTCTTTCTATATATTGTCGTCGACCACACTCAGTCCGAGTCGGAACAATATGGTTACTAGTTCGAGGATAAAAAAATCGAAAAAAAAATTGTTATCCAGAATTTCTACAATAACATTTAATTCCGCCTCTTGAAATCGTCCGAATTTCAATAATTTCTAATTTAATATAAAGGTCTAAATAAGAGACAAGCCTATGATTAGGCTTATCATAGGTTTGTTTGCTCGCAGTAAGTTCATATTTTCTTTTTGAAAAATCATTATCGTCTAAATACATCAAACAAATGCATCAATATACACGCCATAAAACTGTGCATAACAAATCGTCCTGTAATATACGAAGCAGAATGTACCACCATTTGAGGTTACTGATCAGAGAGCATCGCCATAACTATACGGGTATCGGTGATTTGTAGCTCAGTTACCTCTAAAAACTTGTCCGTGCATTATCAAATTTCAAATCAAACAGACTTAAAAACTTCTTACCTGTTTGATTTCTAAATCAAAACATTGAAACTGAAAAGGCAAATCCTATATAACCGAATTGTAACATTCATGCATTCTTTTCCTTTGATCTTTGTATGGTTTATATACCAGAATGTAAGTAACAACTAAGAACTATGATACAAGATATAGCACTTTAAATATGGGTTGTAATTGTATTACTCTCAGAAAGCCGTGCAATAATCAACGACCTAGATGTGATATTACATGGCTTCATGTTACAAATCAACCGTTTACCGGTAACTCGGAAAACCGTGGCATACATATTACATAGAAATACGTTAAAAATACGTCAAGAAAGACCATAAGAGCTACGGTTCCGCAGCTACCATTACCCTTTATTTGGAGAGAGATTGAAAAATAGGTTGAAGCATACACGTCCACGTTAAGGTGGGACGATACCAAATGGCATATATCCAGATTTGTTTGAATTTTTGCATAGTTGTAGTCCTAAGTGATATACATCAAAATCTTCGTTTTTTCACTATATGCGTTTAAAAAATGCAATTTTGGCGGGAAATTAACATAGACAAATAGGGAAAACGCCGACTTGTGAAGTCTTTTTTTTTATAATTTGTTTAAATTGGACAAATACATGATATCCAGATCATGACCAAAAACTAACATATCATTGTGAAGAAGATTCCGAATTCATTGCTATACAAAATATATATGTCACCGATTCCGTTTTCAAGATATAAAACCGTAAACTTCCCCTAATCTATAGAAAAATTAAGAAATAACTACCGGTAGCCATATATTTATATTGTTTTTACCACGGGTTGGCACTTTATGCCTTCATTTTACATTTTACCCCGAGCCATAGCGAGGGGTAAAATGAAGGCATAAAGTGCCAACCTGTGGTAAAAACAATATAAATATATGGCTACCGGTAATTATTTTGATTCTAATACAATTGCGGAAAAATTTCAAATTGAAGCGGTCTAGATCATCCAGTGTTTGTGGCCGTTCCGTTAATTGACCCGACTGAAATGTTACAATAATATTCTGTTTTTTCCAAGGATTTTCGAAATGACAACCAAAAAGGTGTTTCAATGGCGATGGTAAATATAATTTGGGGTTACTCAATGTTCAGTGTTGTCATTCATGAACATTAATTGTGGCGGCCATGTTTGTTAACTAATCGGGACAAAATTAGCAATCTTTATAGAGGACCTTCCATAGATGCTTCCTACCAAGTTTCGGTTCATTTGGACAAGCAGTTTCAGAGGAGAAGATTTTTTAAATCGGCCTATCAGAAACAAGAATTGCCTGTGGTGGCCATGTTTGTTAATGGATCGGGACGAAATGAGCAGTCTTTATAGAGGACCTTCCATAGATGCTTCCTACCAAGTTTCAGTTCATTTGGGACAGCAGTTTCAGAGGAAAAGATTTTTTAGAAATCAACCAATCAGAAACAAGAATGACCTGTGGTGGCCATGTTTGTTAACGGATCGGAACTAAATGAGCACTCTTTATAGAGGACCTTCCAAGGATGCTTCCTACCAAGTTTCAGTTCATTTGGCTATGAAGTTTCAGAGGAGAAGATTTAAAAAAATCAGCCAATCAGAAACAAGAATTGCCTGTGGCGGTCATGTTTGTTAATGGATCGGGACAAAATGAGCAATCTTTATAAAGGATCTTCCATAGATGCTTCCTACCAAGTTTCAGTTCATTTGGCGGGTTCAGAGGAGAAGATTAAAATGTGAAAAGTTAACAGACGATGGACGACGACGCCAAGTGATGGCAAAAGCTCACCTTGCCTTTGGCAAGGTGAGCTAAAAATGTTAACATTTTTGAAATTTCCCCCCTTTTGGGCCCATTTTGCGTCAAAACAGCAATAGCATTATAACAATTATAACAATTTGCATTTTCCCGAAAGAGATTTTCCTAAGAAATTCATTAAAAAAACTCATCAAAACATGATGAACAATAAACTCTCCATTTACAAATAACAAAAAACACATTAATTTTTGCCTCTTAGGGATCATTGTGTTAAAAATTACAGATGAATCTGTCAACTAGAACTTATCAGAAGTAAACCGTTCTGTCTATAGACGGACTAGGTTAAGGACCATGACAAATGAGACAAAACATAATAATATGACAGCAAAATGTTTTTGCGGTCAGTCGCATAAAAAATTAAAAAAACATTTGTAATTTATTTATGTGACAAATATGATATAAAACACCATTAAATTATACATCTGTATGACAAACAATATTTGTACAAAATGTAATTTAATCATCGCGTAATCATCATGACATCCAGAAATGAGCATTAAGTAGTCCCTCAGGTGGTGCAATATTTCCGTTATGCTTAACACTAGTTTGTAAAAAGTCTTCTATTCTTGTCATAGGTGCTCCTCCATTTGAACATGAATTTTTCAACTTTGGTAGAAATTCCTTTATCAAAACATGTAACAATTTGACAAACTGTTTTCTATAATCTCTGTACAAGGCATGTCCAGTAACCTCAAGAAGGTCAAATATCATTGATGCTGTGATATCAGGAAGTGGTTCAATGTTCATCACCATTGACAACCATGCCCAGGCATGCTCTGTGCCATATGGATTTGGACCTCTAGGAGGGTGGGACACCATAATAGAAGTATATAGTCTCATTATTCCAGACATTCTTTTCAGAAATTGGTCCTGTTTTTCTGCATTCCCATCAGAATCATACGTGTATCCTAAAGCTCTGAAGAATATGGAAAAATAAATATATTAAAGCTATGCATTTTATTTTTTATTCACATTTTCTTTGCAATGGTTCAGTTGGTACAGAGAAATAGATTTAAGAACATTTTTATCCCATTGGGTTCTATATAAAAAAAACTGTCTTGCAGTCATCTTGGATCTATGTCACTGAATAGTGGCCATCTTGGACTTCTAAACAGCCCAAAAATCTAAGAGTGGGTGATTGCTGTTTATCGCCAATGCAGCAATTTTTCAGCGATATCTTGGCGAGAACAAGTTAATTTTTAATGAGATGATGATGATGAGATTCGCTTTGTACTAAACCAACACGCTTAGTTGGATTTTCATAGTGTTAGCTTACTGAAACAACAATCCGCGGATAGACATGTCACCCCACTCAGACAGTGTGCTTAGAGGAGAAGCAACAACACACTCGGGATGAGTACGCTAACCATTACATCACCATAATAACTAGAGACTCGCCTGGTTTTCCATATACAGTTTTTGTTCAATGAAGTCAAGATTATTTCAAACATTTCCACATTTTTAAATAAAATTTAAATGTCCTTTTTGTCCCCTCGTAAACAGTAAAAGCTACAACAGATCTATTGGAACATTCCAGACAGAAATTGTTCTAAGGAATTCTATGGAACATATAAGAAAGAAATAGAAAAATAATAAAAGTTATCACTCCCTTTTGACTCTTTTTATTTTGGAAACCAAATGTAGGTCAAATCTGTTTGATAAAACATTCAGGAAATTTCATAAGGAATAAAAAAAATCTGAGCAAAATCAGAATTAAACTAAAGGGCCATGCAGGTCACAACATGATATGACTGCAGCAAGTCCACACAGTCTTCCTCCTGCAATCAAGTTAAACTTGAAAACAATAACTGATAGAAGAAATTCACAATCAATCCATTCAAAGAACAAGAGGCTCTCAAGTGCCTGTATCGTTCAAACCGACTTTGTATAGACAAAAAAAAAAATCAGTTTTATTTACTGTAAAATAAGCCATTTTGGTTGGTTGACAGGATCATTAGATACATATGTACACCCTAATGATGACTCAGAACAAGATCTTCAAAGAAATTTTTGCTAAAATAGGCCCAATTTGCATATTTGGCAAAATAGTCAAAATTGCAAAAAACATGAAAAAAAAGAACAGCAAATATATTAAACAAATCATTAGCATAAAAATGTACTTTTTTTTTGCCCATTTGAACAAAATTATATTTTTCAAAATCAACATTTTTTCCCTAGATGTATGTTAGTACAAATGTATATGATATATATACGAACTTTGACATTTAAAGTAATATGAAACAAGTTTTTGGTGAAATAAACATCTTCAAAAATATTCTTGATATGTTTACATTCCCTAAAAACTATTTGTGCATGTTTGAGGACGAAACTCGCGATCATCTGTGATTAAGAACAGAAAATCATTCCATCTCGTACGTGTTTTCTCAAGACAATGGCGGCTAATTAACTTTCGGATGCACCGTTCCGATGATTGCCGATCATGAAATTTCATCACCAACATAAACAGGTGCGCACATGTATCATTCTCATTTTGAACAAACAAACAAACAAATAGTTTATTATCCCCAGACACTATACAGTGTACAAGGGGTCAAAACATCAAACAAATACATAGAAATCGACGACAGTAGTTAGACATTTACAACATAAATACATGCAAACTCAATACATTGAAATTGACAATAGCAATTAGAAATTTACAACAATATACAAACAGGGTAGCTTGACTCAAACAACGTCACCTGCAGTTCGTGGCAAGAGTGTAAACATTTATACATTGAAAGAAGTTAAATTTCTTGCATTTCTTGCCTTGCAAAGAAATTCTTTCATGTGTTTTACCTAAAGATTATCAACTGCAATGAATTTCATTCTGAGTTAATCAGTTTATTCGAAAAACTGGACAAAAACATTGAAATCGGTAATAATGAATGACACGGGGAAATCAAAACAGAACCAAGAAATCTCAGAATTTAAAATCTTCGTCGGAACTAACGTATCGCATATACAAACTGTGTAAATTATTATTAGTATGTACATTTCAAAACCATTACGATGAAAACATTTGGAGTTGTCAGAGAAGAAAATAAAATAACAAGGAGTTTTTGTAAATAAAATAAATAATCTGGCCACCCAAAGTTGGAAACAAATTCTGGCCTTTGCTCCATAGAAAATAAAAATAATAATCTGGCCTGAACTGAGTAAACAATGTTATAACCTGTCCTGCACTATGTGCCGAATGAATTTTCTGTCAAATATTCTAACCTGACTAAGCTTGCCAGGTCCCCTCAGAATCAAATTATTTCTGAAAATTATTTGCCTATATATTATTACGAGATAAAAAATGTGTGCTTTCTTTCACATTCTTGTCTCTTATGCCAAATAAATTTTGTATTTAGATTCTCATCCCCTCCCTCCCCATTGTTTTTTGCTTCAATTTCATAATTTATTTTACATTCTCAGATATTTCTTTAAAATTCCTTGTGATTTTTATGAAAATGGTCAAAAAATAGATTATATATGCCTCCCTCCCTCCCCATATTTTTACTGACAGGAGGATGAGAATCTAAAAAAACACCACTACCACTTAAAACAAAACTTTAGCCTGGGATATATTTGAGAGAAAAAAATCTTCCTCACAAAATAGAAAAAAATCTGTAGATTGACAAACAAAATGTATTTACATACAGTTGCAACTTTTTCAGGAGTTTTGATTGGAAATGATATTGAACATGCTGCAGTTTCTGCATACCTGTAAACCAAATTTGGGATTAATTAAATTTTACATTACCTGAAGGAGAATCTATACATATTATGCCACCCATCCACCCCCTCCCCCTTTTCCAGGAAAGGCAAATGGTCCGTCTCTAAATAGGAAATTACTTTTAACTGTATAATTTGAAGGATTTTAAACAAAGTAGTATTCATTTTTAATAAAAAAAACAATGTTTTAACATAATTACAAGTTGCGCTTGCAGTGCCCCTTACTGGGCCCAGCGAAATTTGCTGAATTATACACATAATGCCGTCTATAACGGAGCATGCGCACAATCTCTACCGAATGAGTTCAAATCTGAGGTCAATAGCATATGATTTGCATTATTGTCCGGGTAGCAAGAATTATCGAAGACAGAATAAAATGACGTTTTCTCTTGAATTATACATCGTAGCTCTCAAAAAGTGAATGGTTTACGTTCTTTATATATTTAATCTTTACATATATCAGAAATTTTTAGAAAACTGAAAATATTGATTTTGACATTTCATATTACTTTAATGTCAAAATTTTTAGTAAAAAATTTAATAAAATAGTTGTCCATTAGGTCTCTATGTTAATTCTATTTTCTAATCGAAAAAAAAATACATACAAATCAAATTTGAAATATATAAAATAAAGCAGTAAGGCCAGCTTTTACGTAAAAATAAAGGGCTACTTCGAGTGCAGCATGTCCACAAGGGTAAGTTGAACAAATGTATATTGAAAGTGTGGACACAGTATTTATTTCCTGTGACTGTCATAAAATTATCCTGAGTGATATATAATTTAAAATGCTGAGTTAGATTGCTGTCAAATGTTATATAAAAAATCATTTCACAGTAGTCAAACTTGTCCATACAGTCACCTCTACCAAGCAGTCACTTGTATTAAAAGGTCACCTTTTTGTGGTCTTATAGAAAATTTCATATGAATTGAAACTCTTTTAAGAGGTCACCTGTCTTATAAGGCCACTTTTTCTTTCTCCCAAAAGTGACCTCTTAATACAGGTTTAACTATACATTTTGTACATGTAATAAACATACTTGAGGTAATCCTCCATAGACTGTCCTTCTTCTTTATTTACATGGTATGGTACTGTGTAAGGACAAAGGCGATTAAAATGTCCCAGTAACAGGGGAATAAGGTCAGGATGATCTGAAATCAACCCCACAGTCACAGCTGCTATGGCAAATGCTGAGCTATGTTTGGCAGATACCATTTCTTCTCCTTTTATCTGAAAAAAAAAACATTTGAAGGGAGTTTGAGTGATTGGCAGTTCTATTTGTAAACTTTTCTCCAAATTAAAATCAAAATATATCTCAAACAATCCCAAGCCTCCCCTCAGGGAATTCATTTAACTCATATCTATGGCTACACAAATATTAATAGTAATAAGGATTACGGTTCTACACATTCAGTAACCTGCAATTTATTCCTGTGTTCAAATTTAGTTCTCAATTAACCAAAATAAAGTGTTACACAGTGCGAAGCATGATAAGACAGTAGCATGTCGACAAGGGAAAGTTGAACAAGCGTATATTAAAAGCGTGGATAAAGTATTTTTCTTGACAGTAAAGTAAAATGCTGGACATAGTAATATGTATTGGACACAGTAATATGTATTGGACACAGTAATATGTATTGGACATAGTAATATGTATTGGACATAGTAATATGTATTGGACACAGTAATATGTATTGGACATAGTAATATGTATTGGACATAGTAATATGTATTGGACATAGTAATATGTATTGGACACAGTAATGTATTGGACACAGTAATATGTATTGGACATAGTAATATGTATTGGACACAGTAATATGTATTGGACACAGTAATGTATTGGACATAGTAATATGTATTGGACATAGTAATATATATTGGACACAGTAATGTATTGGACACAGTAATATGTATTGGACACAGTAATATGTATTGGACACAGTAATGTATTGGACACAGTAATATGTATTGGACATAGTAATATGTATTGGACACAGTAATATGTATTGGACACAGTAATGTATTGAACATAGTAATATGTATTGGACATAGTAATATGTATTGGACACAGTAATGTATTGGACACAGTAATATGTATTGGACACAGTAATATGTATTGGACACAGTAATATGTATTGGACATAGTAATATGTATTGGACACAGTAATGTATTGGACACAGTAATATGTATTGGACACAGTAATATGTATTGGACACAGTAATATGTATTGGACACAGTAATGTATTGGACATAGTAATATGTATTGGACATAGTAATATGTATTGGACACAGTAATATGTATTGGACACAGTAATGTATTGGACATAGTAATATGTATTGGACACAGTAATGTATTGGACATAGTAATATGTATTGGACATAGTAATATGTATTGGACACAGTAATGTATTGGACATAGTAATATGTATTGGACACAGTAATGTATTGGACATAGTAATATGTATTGGACACAGTAATATGTATTGGACATAGTAATATGTATTGGACACAGTAATGTATTGGACATAGTAATATGTATTGGACATAGTAATATGTATTGGACATAGTAATATGTATTGGACACAGTAATGTATTGGACACAGTAATATGTATTGGACACAGTAATATATATTGGACATGGTAATATATATTGGACATAGTAATATGTATTGGACACAGTAATGTATTGGACACAGTAATATGTATTGGACACAGTAATATGTATTGGACATAGTAATATGTATTGGACACAGTAATATGCATTGGACACAGTAATATGTATTGGACATAGTGATATGTATTGGACATAGTAATATGTATTGGACACAGTAATATGTATTGGACACAGTAATATGTATTGGACACAGTAATATGTATTGGACATAGTAATATGTATTGGACACAGTAATGTATTGGACACAGTAATATGTATTGGACACAGTAATGCATTGGACATAGTAATATGTATTGGACACAGTAATATGTATTGGACATAGTAATATGTATTGGACACAGTAATGTATTGGACACAGTAATATGTATTGGACACAGTAATGTATTGGACACAGTAATATGTATTGGACATAGTAATATGTATTGGACACAGTAATATGTATTGGACACAGTAATATGTATTGGACATAGTAATATGTATTGGACATAGTAATATGTATTGGACACAGTAATATGTATTGGACACAGTAATATGTATTGGACACATTAATATGTATTGGACACAGTAATATGTATTGGACATAGTAATATGTATTGGACACAGTAATATGTATTGGACACAGTAATGTATTGGACACAGTAATATGTATTGGACATAGTAATATGTATTGGACATAGTAATATGTATTGGACACAGTAATATGTATTGGACATAGTAATATGTATTGGACACAGTAATATGTATTGGACATAGTAATATGTATTGGACACAGTAATATGTATTGGACACAGTAATATGTATTGGACACAGTAATATGTATTGGACATAGTAATATGTATTGGACACAGTAATATGTATTGGACATAGTAATATGTATTGGACACAGTAATGTATTGGACACAGTAATATGTATTGGACACAGTAATGTATTGGACACAGTAATATGTATTGGACACAGTAATATGCATTGGACATAGTAATATGTATTGGACACAGTAATATGTATTGGACATAGTAATATGTATTGGACATAGTAATATGTATTGGACACAGTAATATGTATTGGACATAGTAATATGTTTTGGACACAGTAATATGTATTGGACACAGTAATATGTATTGGACATAGTAATATGTATTGGACACAGTAATGTATTGGACACAGTAATATGTATTGGACACAGTAATGTATTGGACACAGTAATATGTATTGGACACAGTAATGTATTGGACACAGTAATATGTATTGGACACAGTAATATGTATTGGACACAGTAATGTATTGGACACAGTAATATGTATTGGACACAGTAATATGTATTGGACACAGTAATGTATTGGACACAGTAATATGTATTGGACACAGTAATATGTATTGGACATAGTAATATGTATTGGACACAGTAATGTATTGGACACAGTAATATGTATTGGATATAGTAATATGTATTGGACACAGTAATATGTATTGGACATAGTAATATGTATTGGACACAGTAATATGTATTGGACACAGTAATATGTATTGGACACAGTAATATGTATTGGACATAGTAATATGTATTGGACACAGTAATATGTATTGGACATAGTAATATGTATTGGACATAGTAATATGCATTGGACACAGTAATATGTATTGGACACAGTAATATGTATTGGACATAGTAATATGTATTGGACACAGTAATATGTATTGGACACAGTAATATGTATTGGACATAGTAATATGTATTGGACACAGTAATGTATTGGACACAGTAATATGTATTGGACACAGTAATGTATTGGACACAGTAATATGTATTGGACACAGTAATGTATTGGACACAGTAATATGCATTGGACACAGTAATATGTATTGGACACAGTAATGTATTGGACACAGTAATATGTATTGGACACAGTAATATGTATTGGACACAGTAATGTATTGGACACAGTAATATGTATTGGACACAGTAATATGTATTGGACATAGTAATATGTATTGGACACAGTAATGTATTGGACACAGTAATATGTATTGGACATAGTAATATGTATTGGACATGGTAATATATATTGGACATAGTAATATGTATTGGACACAGTAATGTATTGGACACAGTAATATGTATTGGACACAGTAATATGTATTGGACATAGTAATATGTATTGGACACAGTAATATGCATTGGACACAGTAATATGTATTGGACATAGTGATATGTATTGGACATAGTAATATGTATTGGACACAGTAATATGTATTGGACACAGTAATATGTATTGGACACAGTAATATGTATTGGACATAGTAATATGTATTGGACACAGTAATGTATTGGACACAGTAATATGTATTGGACACAGTAATGCATTGGACATAGTAATATGTATTGGACACAGTAATATGTATTGGACATAGTAATATGTATTGGACACAGTAATGTATTGGACACAGTAATATGTATTGGACACAGTAATGTATTGGACACAGTAATATGTATTGGACATAGTAATATGTATTGGACACAGTAATATGTATTGGACACAGTAATATGTATTGGACATAGTAATATGTATTGGACATAGTAATATGTATTGGACACAGTAATATGTATTGGACACAGTAATATGTATTGGACACATTAATATGTATTGGACACAGTAATATGTATTGGACATAGTAATATGTATTGGACACAGTAATATGTATTGGACACAGTAATGTATTGGACACAGTAATATGTATTGGACATAGTAATATGTATTGGACATAGTAATATGTATTGGACACAGTAATATGTATTGGACATAGTAATATGTATTGGACACAGTAATATGTATTGGACATAGTAATATGTATTGGACACAGTAATATGTATTGGACACAGTAATATGTATTGGACACAGTAATATGTATTGGACATAGTAATATGTATTGGACACAGTAATATGTATTGGACATAGTAATATGTATTGGACACAGTAATGTATTGGACACAGTAATATGTATTGGACACAGTAATGTATTGGACACAGTAATATGTATTGGACACAGTAATATGCATTGGACATAGTAATATGTATTGGACACAGTAATATGTATTGGACATAGTAATATGTATTGGACATAGTAATATGTATTGGACACAGTAATATGTATTGGACATAGTAATATGTTTTGGACACAGTAATATGTATTGGACACAGTAATATGTATTGGACATAGTAATATGTATTGGACACAGTAATGTATTGGACACAGTAATATGTATTGGACACAGTAATGTATTGGACACAGTAATATGTATTGGACACAGTAATGTATTGGACACAGTAATATGTATTGGACACAGTAATATGTATTGGACACAGTAATGTATTGGACACAGTAATATGTATTGGACACAGTAATATGTATTGGACACAGTAATGTATTGGACACAGTAATATGTATTGGACACAGTAATATGTATTGGACATAGTAATATGTATTGGACACAGTAATGTATTGGACACAGTAATATGTATTGGATATAGTAATATGTATTGGACACAGTAATATGTATTGGACATAGTAATATGTATTGGACACAGTAATATGTATTGGACACAGTAATATGTATTGGACACAGTAATATGTATTGGACATAGTAATATGTATTGGACACAGTAATATGTATTGGACATAGTAATATGTATTGGACATAGTAATATGCATTGGACACAGTAATATGTATTGGACACAGTAATATGTATTGGACATAGTAATATGTATTGGACACAGTAATATGTATTGGACACAGTAATATGTATTGGACATAGTAATATGTATTGGACACAGTAATGTATTGGACACAGTAATATGTATTGGACACAGTAATGTATTGGACACAGTAATATGTATTGGACACAGTAATGTATTGGACACAGTAATATGCATTGGACACAGTAATATGTATTGGACACAGTAATGTATTGGACACAGTAATATGTATTGGACACAGTAATATGTATTGGACACAGTAATGTATTGGACACAGTAATATGTATTGGACACAGTAATATGTATTGGACATAGTAATATGTATTGGACACAGTAATGTATTGGACACAGTAATATGTATTGGACATAGTAATATGTATTGGACACAGTAATATGTATTGGACATAGTAATATGTATTGGACACAGTAATATGTATTGGACATAGTAATATGTATTGGACATAGTAATATGTATTGGACACAGTAATATGTATTGGACACAGTAATATGTATTGGACATAGTAATATGTATTGGACACAGTAATATGTATTGGACACAGTAATATGTATTGGACATAGTAATATGTATTGGACACAGTAATGTATTGGACACAGTAATATGCTAGAAACAGTCATTTCTAGACACAGTAATATGCTAGAAACAGTCATTTCTAGACACAGTAATATGTAGAAACAGTCATTTCTAGACACAGTAATATGCTAGAAACAGTCATTTCTAGACACAGTAATATGCTAGAAACAGTCATTTCTAGACACAGTAATATGCTAGAAACAGTCATTTGTTTAATTTATGATCTACTGTTTATTTCTAAGGGTCTTGTAGTTGAAGAATTTAACATACAAAATTTGTTCATGCCACGATGTAGCTGAAATACTGTTAAAGTTGGTGTTAAACACTATTCAATAAATCAATAAAAACCTGTTTAATTTATGGATTTATACTGATTAAGTCTTGAAATGTAGATAATTGTTATTTTCATGATAGCTTAAACATATTTTTATTTGCTAAATATAACAAATAGGGATCGGACACAAGTTTTTCCAACTTATGAAGTCTTCATGATAATAACATGTACACTCATATAAATACATACCACTATCATTTTGGCAATCAAATATTTACAAAATGGTAGTGCTCTCGGACATCCAGATATTGAGAAACTTCTCCCCGACAAATCAACAGTTTTTCCAGACAAGAGATTCTGAAGACGTTGGAGTTTGTCTCTAAGATGGTCTCCACTAACAGGTGATATATTGTTGATCGTATTATTTACAGCCTTCTGAATATCAAACTTCATTTTCTTCAACTGAAATACATAACACAATGAATTATCTTTAATATCTCCCTCATGCTTCTTTGACCCAAGTGAGACTATTATGTGATTATTATGATATTGTATATAAACAATCACATAATTACCTTAATTTTGACAAAAATGACAATGACATATCGCTATCACTAAATACATGTAATAATATACCACCTTATTTATCAAGAAATAAGAACAAGTTACAACTGGTCTTGTCAATTATATATAAATAAACAAAATAATAATCGTCAAACGAAATGAGAACTTTTATTACCAAATGCAATAACTAGGTCAAAGATGTCAAAAGATGAGAAGACTTTTTATCTTCAATCCATTGTTTGTTTTTTTCTTCTTCTTGCACAAGGAGAGAAATGGCTTTAAACATTCAAAGCAGAAAAAGCGCAAGCCATTTTTCTTTACAATTTCAAACCAGTTAACCACATAGCAGTTAGCTTATCTAAGATATTGGTAGATAGAGTATCTGTCTCTTCACATTATGTCTGGGAAACTTAAAAGTTTGAATTTGTCAACATTGAAACAACAAATAAAATGATATTGTAATTGTATGCCTCTAAGAAAAGTTTGAAGATACCACAGGGGCAATCAGAAGCCGTAAATTGAAAACTAAAGATCAAGCAACACGAAACCCACGAAAAACTAGGGGTGAACTCAGGCACTCCAGAAGGGTAAGCAATTCCTGCTCCACATGTGGCACCATTGTGTTACTCTTGTTACAAACCCAAAGATAAGTCATAAATGAAGAAAGAACCGATGGTGATTACGACAAACGGAACAAATTCATTCATTACTTAAAAAGCATCCCTTTAGATCCTCATAAGGCTAACATTACTTTTATTACTGCATAAGTTGTAAGAAAATAGAATGTGATGTGAGCAATCACACTCCCTATATCTACTAAAGTCTTGATTTATTCCAAACTTAAAATAGGCTCCCATCAATCTCCAATCCCTCACCATAACAACAGCTAGAGAATTACTGAAAGTAAATGGGCTCCTGAGCTAATATTTGTTCAAGTAGTCAATTTAAGAAAACAAGGTGGAACAGAACAACAAAGAATTCAGCTCAGCACTCTCAGATCAGATCATACTGTCCACAAGAAAACTGTGATTTCTCATTAATTATTTACCTCTTTGTCTATAAATGAATTACTTCATTTGTAAAACCCCTATTACAAGATAATTAGCATATTTGTTTATACTCCCCAGGTGTTTATTATTCAAATTTCAACATATATTTTTTTTACATGACTACAGAGATTTAACATTGGGTCAGCCAACCATTGTTTGTGTCAGAATTGATGACGGGAGCATCATTGACATCACAAAAGCATGTGTGCAACTGATGACGAGTCAGTCATTTTCATGACTTTCTACCATCGTTTTAAATGGACAATACAAAGAAAATCTGCATTCCTGTAATTTATTCACTGACGATTGATAGAATGGCTAATATGACATTTATAACGGAAAATTGTTTACTATATCAGTGTGAGCTTAGTATGTATTTGAATAAGTGATTCATTTCATGAATTTTCTTTTTCAAAATTGGAGTAAAAGATTAATATTATTTTGCCTCAATTGTCGCCTTTAAAATCAGTTTCAGGGAAAGGTTGGTTATTTTCAATTTCCAGTACTCTCCAGAATTGGTTCAGCCATATATACAAATCATCCATTAATTTATAAACATTGATGCTTACACATTTCTTACGTACAAAATGCAGGATAGAATCCTGTTGTCCAAAAATGTCCTTTTCAACCCCATTCACATTGGATTTCACTTCTTCAAGAACAAAATTTGAATTGTATTGTAACTAGAGAAAGTTGATCTGGTGATCACAGATACCCCTGCATTCCAAATTTTGAATGAGGCAATGAAAGGAATGAAACATGTTGTGATTTATCTTACAACTTATTCATTTCATGGCCATCAACAATTTACAAATTCTTGTAATTGACAATGTAGTAAACTTTTTATTGCTTGCCAAATTAATTTAAATCAGATTACCTGTAATCAATTCCTTTTTTCTTTCACTATTTACATCAAAACACTGATTATAAGACATATGATGGAAACACACTTGTAATGAAGGAATGCTGAGAAAAGTGAACTGGTGTAACCATTGGTGTAATGTCTCCAGGAAGATCAAAGTTGATATACATATATGGCCTAGAAGTGATCCAAATCTATGTGTTGGTTCAGTGATAAGTTTGTTAATTTTGATTCTGAACCTGATTTTGATAGAAGGTCTATGTTAAAGTCTCCAGTCACTATTGTAGGCACATTCAATTGTGGGATGCAATTCATCACAGAATCCATTTGTTGCAAATATAGGTGAATAACTCATGAAAGGTAAATGTCAATTCCACCATAATCGAACTTAATCTGTATTTTATGATCCATAGCATTTGTTTAAGTTTGAAAAGATTTGGTTGAGCGTTACTTTTATTTTCATCCAGAAACCTTTAAAGTCCTTATCTTCTAAGAGAAAAAGGGCCATAATTCATGAACGGTAAATGTCAATTTCACCATAATCAAAATTAATCTGTATTTTATGGTACATCGCATTGTGTTAAGTACCTTAAATATCATCTGGAAACCTAGAAAGTCCCTATTTTCTAAGAGAAAAAGGACCATAACTATTGAACGGTAAATGTGAAATACACTGTAATCAAATTTAACCTGTATTTAATGGTCCACAGCATTGTGTTCAAGTTTGAAAAGATTTGGTTGAGCCATACTTTAAATGTCATCCAGAAACCTAAAAAGTCCCTATTTTCTAAGAGAAAAAGGGCCATAACTCATGAACGGTAAATGTGAAATACACCGTAATCAAACTTATCCTGTATTTTATGGTACACAGCAATGTGTGAAAGTTTGAAAAGATTTGGTTGAGTAGTACTTTAACTATTATCCGGAAACCAAAAATGTGATGGACGGACGAACGGACATAAGGATCCCTATATACCCCAGACTCTCGTCGAGCAGGGCTATAAAAAGTTGTACTATATCATTACACTGCAACATTATGTAGTAAATACAATAAAAAGTATTTCAAAGGTCTTTTAAAATTGTAGTTGGTAAAATTAATATTTTTTCATATTTAAAACAAAAATATATATCAGAATTAATCTACAAGATGTGAATGAAATGTCATACTTCTGTAATTATTTAGTAGGTCTTAACCTCATCTTGATAACGGATAAACCTTTTAGGAAAATGTTCTTACTTAAATAAGAATGATGTCTTTAAAATGTGTGTATGTACAAGATAATTTAATATCGCTGTACTACATACAGCTGTTAAAATAATCTGTAAAAGTGACGTAGCTAATTCCTACCTGTGGATCATTGAACAACGACTTTGAATCTTCTTCAGCCTTCTTTAGTTGGTCCTGTAGTTTTTTGTATTGAATGAATGCATGCTCTTCCACACATCTCAACTCAACAGCTAAAATATAATATAAACTGGCAGTGATCTAAATATATAAAACTAGAGGCTCTCAGGAGCCTGTATAGCTCACCTGGTTATAATAACAACATCAGTCAATAAAACTTGATAACTTCGGTCAAAAAATAACAAATGTTGTCCTCGTCATTTCAGATCCCCTATCCAAAAAAATTTGGGCAGGGGTTCTCCTTTAATGCAAGTTATCAACATTGCTGTAAAAAAACATAAATGTCGAACGATTCTCAAAATTTAGCTTTTGCTACTTCACATTTTGTAATAGAGTTACTTCCCTTTGATTATTTGAGTAACCAAATGCAGTGAAAGTCAACAAAAAAAATGCATTTCAAGAGGAATAACTCTTCACACAGTTGTCGGACATTTTCAACTATGGAACTTTTTTGTTGATCTTGACATGCTGAACACTTTTGCAGTTTAAACTTAACATCTATCTCTTATAGTTTTTGAAATAAAGGACGAAAAGTATTAACATTTTGAAAATGTGATGAAAAAAGGGCAATAACTCCAAAATGGGTAATGGGATATACTTAAAAATTGCAGGGTAGGTAGATCTTGACATGCTGAACATGTTTGCAATTTAGACTTAACATCTATCTCTTACAGTTTTTGAAATAAAGGACGAAAAGTATTAAAATTTTGAAAATTTGATGAAAAAAGGGCAATAACTCCAAAATGGGTAATGGGATTTACTTCAAAATTGCAGGGTAGTTAGATCTTGACATGCTGCACATTTTTGCAATTAAACTTAACACCTATCTCTTATAATTTTTGAAATATAAGACGAAAAGTATTAAAATTTAAAAAATAAATGATGAAAAAAGGGCAAGAACTCCAATATGGGTAATCAGATTTACTTCAAAATTGCAGGGTATGTAGATCTTGACATGCTGAACATGTTTGCAGTTTAAACTTAACATCTATCTCTTATAGTTTTTGAAATATAAGACAAAAAATATTAAAAATAAAAAATAAAATTGATGAAAAAAGGGCAATAACTCCAAAATGGGTAATCAGATTTACTTCAAAATTGCAGGGTACGTAGATCTTGACATGATGAACATGTTTGCAGTTTAAACTTAACATCTATCTCTTATAGTTTTTGCAATAAAGGACGAAAAGTATTAACATTTTGAAAATTTGATGAAAAAAGGGCAATAACTCCAAAATGGGTAATGGGATTTACTTAAAGATTGCTGCACATTTTTGCAATTTAAACTTAACATCTATCTCTTATAGTTTCTGAAATATAAGATGAAAAGTATTAAAATTTTTAAAAATTTGATGAAAAAAGGGCAATAACTTCAAGATGGGTAATCAGATTTACTTCAAAATTGCAGTTATTACCCAAAAACCTGCAATTTTACCATATGTTCTATTTTTAGTAACAGTGGCCATGTTGGTTGGTGCACAGCATCATCGGACACAATTTTGAAACTAGACACCCTAGTGATGATTCAGACCAAGTTTGGTTTCAATTGATCTAGTAGTTTCAGAGGAGAAGATTTTTGAAAAAGTTTACAACGTACATGAGTTCTGCTGGACTGTTTTAGTGAACTAAAACATATGTCCCTTCTTCACTTGGCTCCAGGATTCTACCATTGACAAAAATAACTTATTTGAACTTGACATGTAAGATACATAGATCTGTTTCCCTAATATTTAACTTTTTTTTTAAATATGGCTGAAATAAAGCCTTTCATTCACTTTCAGTATTTATACACTTTTTGAACACCAAAATATAATATGGACCCCAAATTATAAAAATAATTTGTGCAGGAGTTTCCAATTATATTTTAGCTTTTACATATAGCTGAAAACAAAAAGCATTTAGGTAATTAGCTTTAAGCATTTTTATCCTTCTTGAACCCCAAAATATTATCTGGTCCTCTTAGCATCTACACTCCCTTTCAAAAGAAAATTTGGATTTAATTTTTCAGAATGGCTAAAAATAAAAAGCATTTCATTCATTTTGAGCATTTCTACCCTACTTGAACCAACCACAAAATATTACCTGGACCCCTTTTGAGATCCCCTTTCAAAAAGTATCATCTAAACCTCCTTTAAAAAAATTGGGACAGGGGTTCCCCTGATATTTAACGTTTTCAGAATGGCAGAAAACAAAAAGCATTACATTCATTTTAATAATAATGTTTTAAGGTATATTTCAAGATTGAAATGTGTGAGCACCATAAGTAACACAAAATAGCTACACACATACCCATGTAACAGGGTCGTCGTGATCATATGGTAGTTAGATTTACAACTACCTATGCAATCAGCGCCTATAACCACTAAAGTTGGGAGTTGGAATCCTGTTCATGGCGAGGTGTACTCGATACAACAGTATGTGATAAATTTGTCAGTGACTTACGGCAGGTCAGTGGTTTTCTTCAGGTACTCCAGTTTCCTCCACTAAAACTGACCATCACGATATAATTGAAATATTGTTGAAAGTGGCATTAAACACCATAAACCTTATCCCTAACACATGTAACATTATCATACTTACATCTAACCATCGTTGATGCTGAAGAGGGTGCTGGGGTAGATGTAGCTGAGGGACCCATGTCTAGTCCTGGTGTAGGAGGCACCTGCAAAAAATATTAACCTCAACTAGAGACTCATTTGAGTCTGTAGCACTCAACTGTTTCAGGCACTGCTTGGGTTTAAAGTATACTATAATTATTATACAGTAAAAGCATGTACAGGGACTTGAGAAAAGAACCCTCACACTTTTTGTATAATTTTATTTTCAGTAACGTATGTTGTCATAAAATTTCATTTAAATATATTATTCATTTAAAAGGACATACACTGCTTTTATTATTATGTACATGTGTATTTTTTAATTGATTCGATGAAATATCTTGCTTTGTTGATTTCAAAACAAATTTTTTACTCTTTTCTTAAATTGAAATTCAAAATGTGATTTAGGTGTATGAATACATCTTGTTATGTCTGCATAATTTTCATTTATAGATGACAATACAATTTGTTGCATAATAGTGAGTGGGTGATTGTTGTTTAATGCCAACTCAGTAATTTTCAGCTATATCATGGAGAGAACAAGTTAATTTTCAATGAGAGGATGATGAGGTCGGCTTTGTACTAGACCAACACGCTTAGTTGGATTTTTATAGTGCTAGCTCACTGAAACAACAGTCCGCTGATAGACATGTCGGCTCAATCAGCCACATTATCCTGATTCCTAGCCAACCAATCTTTGCTCTTTCTCCTTAATGCTGTGTACTTAGAGGAGAAGCAGCAAACACCAATTTTATAGTTGTTGGTTTGACCCGCATTCGAAGTGAGCACGCCAACCATTACACCACAGATGTGGTACTGTTGCATATCAGACTCACACACCACACAGATCACAAATAATAATTTAAGTTTTATATACCAGCTGAGTTTTAGCATCTGCTTCAGCTTTGGCCTGTGCCTCTTCCTTTCTCTTCTTCTCTGCTTCTTCCTTTGCTTTCTTCTCTGCCTCTGCTGTTTCTTCTTTTATTGTTTTTGCCAGCTCATCTACAACAATAGATCAATTTACAAAGTCAATGCCTATCATTGGTATATAAATTACATTTGAAATCAGGAAATGAAGATGTTGGCCATGGATCAATTTGGCCTTCTTATGAAACAAAATACTTTTGTAAGAAATAATTGGTTGCTTTAGCTTAAGTCTAACCAACATGTTAAGAGATAGAGGAAATCCATCGACATATTTCCGTGAGCTCTCGTCGCAATCAATTCAAAGAAAAAAACTGCATCAAAATTGGATGAAAAATAACAATTATATATACCTTCCAAATATAAAAAATCTAGGAATTTAGACCCCCTTTTGATCCGTTTTTGTAAATAAAAATACCTGTCAATAATCCATTAAGATAACCATTTTGCAAAAAACTGCATTAAATTAAGAAGAAAAATTAAAAAGTTAAAAATTGACATTTCCCCCTTTTGTCAAAAACAGTACGGTAATAGATACATAATAATACTAAACATTTTTCTGAAAGAGATTTCCCTAAGAAATTCATTAAACAAACCATCAAAATCAGATGCATAAATAACAGAAACATCCATTATTGCACCTTAGGGACTCTTGTTTGGAAACAGGTAGATTACAATTACCCTAATCAATACTAACGTTTAGAAACAGGTAGATTACAATTACCCTAATCAATACTAACGTTTAGAAACAGGTAGATTACAATTACCCTAATCAATACTAACGTTTAGAAACAGGTAGATTACAATTACCCTAATCAATACTAACGTTTAAAAACAGGTAGATTACAATTACCCTAATCAATACTAACGTTTAGAAACAGGTAGATTACAATTACCCTAATCAATACTAACGTTTAGAAACAAGTAGATTACAATTACCCTAATCAATACTAACGTTTAGAAACAGGTAGATTACAATTACCCTAATCAATACTAACGTTTAGAAACAGGTAGATTACAATTACCCTAATCAATACTAACGTTTAGAAACAGGTAGATTACAATTACCCTAATCAATACTAACGTTTAGAAACAGGTAGATTACAATTACCCTAATCAATACTAACGTTTAGAAACAGGTAGATTACAATTACCCTAATCAATACTAACGTTTAGAAACAGGTAGATTACAATTACCCTAATCAATACTAACTTTTAGAAACAGGTAGATTACAATTACCCTAATCAATACTAGCTTTTAGAAACAGGTAGATTACAATTACCCTAATCAATACTAACGTTTAGAAACAGGTAGATTACAATTACCCTCATCAATACTAACTTTTAGAAACAGGTAGATTACAATTACCCTCATCAATACTAACGTTTAGAAACAGGTAGATTACAATTACCCTCATCAATACTAACGTTTAGAAACAGGTAGATTACAATTACCCTAATCAATACTAACGTTTAGAAACAGGTAGATTACAATTACCCTAATCAATACTAACGTTTAGAAACAGGTAGATTACAATTACCCTAATCAATACTAACTTTTAGAAACAGGTAGATTACAATTACCCTAATCAATACTAGCTTTTAGAAACAGGTAGATTACAATTACCCTAATCAATACTAACGTTTAGAAACAGGTAGATTACAATTACCCTAATCAATACTAACGTTTAGAAACAGGTAGATTACAATTACCCTAATCAATACTAACTTTTAGAAACAGGTAGATTACAATTACCCTAATCAATACTAACGTTTAGAAACAGGTAGATTACAATTACCCTAATCAATACTAACGTTTAGAAACAGGTAGATTACAATTACCCTAATCAATACTAACTTTTAGAAACAGGTAGATTACAATTACCCTAATCAATACTAGCTTTTAGAAACAGGTAGATTACAATTACCCTAATCAATACTAACGTTTAGAAACAGGTAGATTACAATTACCCTAATCAATACTAACGTTTAGAAACAGGTAGATTACAATTACCCTAATCAATACTAACTTTTAGAAACAGGTAGATTACAATTACCCTAATCAATACTAACGTTTAGAAACAGGTAGATTACAATTACCCTAATCAATACTAACGTTTAGAAACAGGTAGATTACAATTACCCTAATCAATACTAGCTTTTAGAAACAGGTAGATTACAATTACCCTAATCAATACTAACGTTTAGAAACAGGTAGATTACAATTACCCTAATCAATACTAACTTTTAGAAACAGGTAGATTACAATTACCCTAATCAATACTAACGTTTAGAAACAGGTAGATTACAATTACCCTAATCAATACTAACGTTTAGAAACAGGTAGATTACAATTACCCTAATCAATACTAACGTTTAGAAACAGGTAGATTACAATTACCCTAATCAATACTAACGTTTAGAAACAGGTAGATTACAATTACCCTAATCAATACTAGCTTTTAGAAACAGGTAGATTACAATTACCCTAATCAATACTAACGTTTAGAAACAGGTAGATTACAATTACCCTAATCAATACTAACTTTTAGAAACAGGTAGATTACAATTACCCTAATCAATACTAACGTTTAGAAACAGGTAGATTACAATTACCCTAATCAATACTAACGTTTAGAAACAGGTAGATTACAATTACCCTAATCAATACTAACATTTAGAAACAAGTAGATTACAATTACCCTAATCAATACTAACGTTTAGAAACAGGTAGATTACAATTACCCTAATCAATACTAACGTTTAGAAACAGGTAGATTACAATTACCCTAATCAATACTAACGTTTAGAAACAGGTAGATTACAATTACCCTAATCAATACTAACGTTTAGAAACAGGTAGATTACAATTACCCTAATCAATACTAACGTTTAGAAACAGGTAGATTACAATTACCCTAATCAATACTAACGTTTAGAAACAAGTAGATTACAATTACCCTAATCAATACTAACGTTTAGAAACAAGTAGATTACAATTACCCTAATCAATACTAACGTTTAGAAACAAGTAGATTACAATTACCCTAATCAATACTAACGTTTAGAAACAAGTAGATTACAATTACCCTAATCAATACTAACGTTTAGAAACAAGTAGATTACAATTACCCTAATCAATACTAACGTTTAGAAACAAGTAGATTACAATTACCCTAATCAATACTAACGTTTAGAAACAAGTAGATTACAATTACCCTAATCAATACTAACGTTTAGAAACAAGTAGATTACAATTACCCTAATCAATACTAACTTTTAGAAACAAGTAGATTACAATTACCCTAATCAATACTAACGTTTAGAAACAGGTAGATTACAATTACCCTAATCAATACTAACGTTTAGAAACAAGTAGATTACAATTACCCTAATCAATACTAACGTTTAGAAACAAGTAGATTACAATTACCCTAATCAATACTAACGTTTAGAAACAGGTAGATTACAATTACCCTAATCAATACTAACGTTTAGAAACAGGTAGATTACAATTACCCTAATCAATACTAACGTTTAGAAACAAGTAGATTACAATTACCCTAATCAATACTAACGTTTAGAAACAAGTAGATTACAATTACCCTAATCAATACTAACGTTTAGAAACAAGTAGATTACAATTACCCTAATCAATACTAACGTTTAGAAACAGGTAGATTACAATTACCCTAATCAATACTAACGTTTAGAAACAGGTAGATTACAATTACCCTAATCAATACTAACGTTTAGAAACAGGTAGATTACAATTACCCTAATCAATACTAACGTTTAGAAACAGGTAGATTACAATTACCCTAATCAATACTAACGTTTAGAAACAGGTAGATTACAATTACCCTAATCAATACTAACGTTTAGAAACAGGTAGATTACAATTACCCTAATCAATACTAACGTTTAGAAACAGGTAGATTACAATTACCCTAATCAATACTAACGTTTAGAAACAGGTAGATTACAATTACCCTAATCAATACTAACGTTTAGAAACAGGTAGATTACAATTACCCTAATCAATACTAACGTTTAGAAACAAGTAGATTACAATTACCCTAATCAATACTAACGTTTAGAAACAAGTAGATTACAATTACCCTAATCAATACTAACGTTTAGAAACAAGTAGATTACAATTACCCTAATCAATACTAACGTTTAGAAACAAGTAGATTACAATTACCCTAATCAATACTAACGTTTAGAAACAGGTAGATTACAATTACCCTAATCAATAGTAACGTTTAGAAACAAGTAGATTACAATTACCCTAATCAATAGTAACGTTTAGAAACAAGTAGATTACAATTACCCTAATCAATACTAACGTTTAGAAACAGGTAGATTACAATTACCCTAATCAATACTAACTTTTAGAAACAGGTAGATTACAATTACCCTCATCAATACTAACGTTTAGAAACAAGTAGATTACAATTACCCTAATCAATACTAACGTTTACAAACAAGTAGATTACAATTACCCTAATCAATACTAACGTTTAGAAACAGGTAGATTACAATTACCCTAATCAATACTAACGTTTAGAAACAGGTAGATTACAATTACCCTAATCAATACTAACGTTTAGAAACAGGTAGATTACAATTACCCTAATCAATACTAACGTTTAGAAACAGGTAGATTACAATTACCCTAATCAATACTAACTTTTAGAAACAGGTAGATTACAATTACCCTAATCAATACTAACGTTTAGAAACAAGTAGATTACAATTACCCTAATCAATACTAACGTTTAGAAACAGGTAGATTACAATTACCCTAATCAATACTAACTTTTAGAAACAGGTAGATTACAATTACCCTAATCAATACTAACTTTTAGAAACAGGTAGATTACAATTACCCTAATCAATACTAACGTTTAGAAACAGGTAGATTACAATTACCCTAATCAATACTAACGTTTAGAAACAAGTAGATTACAATTACCCTAATCAATACTAACTTTTAGAAACAGGTAGATTACAATTACCCTAATCAATACTAACTTTTAGAAACAGGTAGATTACAATTACCCTAATCAATACTAACGTTTAGAAACAGGTAGATTACAATTACCCTAATCAATACTAACGTTTAGAAACAGGTAGATTACAATTACCCTAATCAATACTAACGTTTAGAAACAGGTAGATTACAATTACCCTAATCAATACTAACGTTTAGAAACAAGTAGATTACAATTACCCTAATCAATACTAACGTTTAGAAACAAGTAGATTACAATTACCCTAATCAATACTAACGTTTAGAAACAGGTAGATTACAATTACCCTAATCAATACTAACGTTTAGAAACAGGTAGATTACAATTACCCTAATCAATACTAACGTTTAGAAACAGGTAGATTACAATTACCCTAAATCAATAGTAACGTTTAGAAACAGGTAGATTACAATTACCCTAATCAATAGTAACGTTTAGAAACAGGTAGATTACAATTACCCTAATCAATACTAACGTTTAGAAACAGGTAGATTACAATTACCCTAATCAATACTAACGTTTAGAAACAGGTAGATTACAATTACCCTAATCAATACTAACGTTTAGAAACAGGTAGATTACAATTACCCTAATCAATACTAACGTTTAGAAACAGGTAGATTACAATTACCCTAATCAATACTAACGTTTAGAAACAGGTAGATTACAATTACCCTAATCAATACTAACGTTTAGAAACAGGTAGATTACAATTACCCTAATCAATACTAACGTTTAGAAACAGGTAGATTACAATTACCCTAATCAATACTAACGTTTAGAAACAGGTAGATTACAATTACCCTAATCAATACTAACGTTTAGAAACAGGTAGATTACAATTACCCTAATCAATACTAACGTTTAGAAACAGGTAGATTACAATTACCCTAATCAATACTAACGTTTAGAAACAGGTAGATTACAATTACCCTAATCAATACTAACGTTTAGAAACAGGTAGATTACAATTACCCTAATCAATACTAACGTTTAGAAACAGGTAGATTACAATTACCCTAATCAATACTAACGTTTAGAAACAGGTAGATTACAATTACCCTAATCAATACTAACGTTTAGAAACAGGTAGATTACAATTACCCTAATCAATACTAACTTTTAGAAACAGGTAGATTACAATTACCCTAATCAATACTAACGTTTAGAAACAGGTAGATTACAATTACCCTAATCAATACTAACGTTTAGAAACAGGTAGATTACAATTACCCTAATCAATACTAACGTTTAGAAACAGGTAGATTACAATTACCCTAATCAATACTAACGTTTAGAAACAGGTAGATTACAATTACCCTAATCAATACTAACGTTTAGAAACAGGTAGATTACAATTACCCTAATCAATACTAACGTTTAGAAACAGGTAGATTACAATTACCCTAATCAATACTAACGTTTAGAAACAGGTAGATTACAATTACCCTAATCAATACTAACGTTTAGAAACAGGTAGATTACAATTACCCTAATCAATACTAACGTTTAGAAACAGGTAGATTACAATTACCCTAATCAATACTAACGTTTAGAAACAGGTAGATTACAATTACCCTAATCAATACTAACGTTTAGAAACAGGTAGATTACAATTACCCTAATCAATACTAACGTTTAGAAACAGGTAGATTACAATTACCCTAATCAATACTAACGTTTAGAAACAAGTAGATTACAATTACCCTAATCAATACTAACGTTTAGAAACAGGTAGATTACAATTACCCTAATCAATACTAACGTTTAGAAACAGGTAGATTACAATTACCCTAATCAATACTAACGTTTAGAAACAGGTAGATTACAATTACCCTAATCAATACTAACGTTTAGAAACAGGTAGATTACAATTACCCTAATCAATACTAACGTTTAGAAACAGGTAGATTACAATTACCCTAATCAATACTAACGTTTAGAAACAGGTAGATTACAATTACCCTAATCAATACTAACGTTTAGAAACAGGTAGATTACAATTACCCTAATCAATACTAACGTTTAGAAACAGGTAGATTACAATTACCCTAATCAATACTAACGTTTAGAAACAGGTAGATTACAATTACCCTAATCAATACTAACGTTTAGAAACAGGTAGATTACAATTACCCTAATCAATACTAACGTTTAGAAACAGGTAGATTACAATTACCCTAATCAATACTAACGTTTAGAAACAGGTAGATTACAATTACCCTAATCAATACTAACGTTTAGAAACAGGTAGATTACAATTACCCTAATCAATACTAACGTTTAGAAACAGGTAGATTACAATTACCCTAATCAATACTAACGTTTAGAAACAGGTAGATTACAATTACCCTAATCAATACTAACGTTTAGAAACAAGTAGATTACAATTACCCTAAAATACTAACGTTTAGAAACAGGTAGATTACAATTACCCTAATCAATACTAACGTTTAGAAACAAGTAGATTACAATTACCCTAATCAATACTAACGTTTAGAAACAGGTAGATTACAATTACCCTAATCAATACTAACGTTTAGAAACAGGTAGATTACAATTACCCTAATCAATACTAACGTTTAGAAACAAGTAGATTACAATTACCCTAATCAATACTAACGTTTAGAAACAGGTAGATTACAATTACCCTAATCAATACTAACGTTTAGAAACAAGTAGATTACAATTACCCTAATCAATACTAACGTTTAGAAACAGGTAGATTACAATTACCCTAATCAATACTAACGTTTAGAAACAGGTAGATTACAATTACCCTAATCAATACTAACGTTTAGAAACAGGTAGATTACAATTACCCTAATCAATACTAACGTTTAGAAACAGGTAGATTACAATTACCCTAATCAATACTAACGTTTAGAAACAGGTAGATTACAATTACCCTAATCAATACTAACGTTTAGAAACAGGTAGATTACAATTACCCTAATCAATACTAACGTTTAGAAACAAGTAGATTACAATTACCCTAATCAATACTAACGTTTAGAAACAGGTAGATTACAATTACCCTAATCAATACTAACGTTTAGAAACAAGTAGATTACAATTACCCTAATCAATACTAACGTTTAGAAACAGGTAGATTACAATTACCCTAATCAATACTAACGTTTAGAAACAAGGTAGATTACAATTACCCTAATCAATACTAACGTTTAGAAACAGGTAGATTACAATTACCCTAATCAATACTAACGTTTAGAAACAGGTAGATTACAATTACCCTAATCAATACTAACATTTAGAAACAGGTAGATTACAATTACCCTAATCAATACTAACTGTTTAGAAACAGGTAGATTACAATTACCCTAATCAATACTAACGTTTAGAAACAGGTAGATTACAATTACCCTAATCAATACTAACGTTTAGAAACAAGTAGATTACAATTACCCTAATCAATACTAACGTTTAGAAACAGGTAGATTACAATTACCCTAATCAATACTAACGTTTAGAAACAAGTAGATTACAATTACCCTAATCAATACTAACGTTTAGAAACAGGTAGATTACAATTACCCTAATCAATACTAACGTTTAGAAACAAGTAGATTACAATTACCCTAATCAATACTAACGTTTAGAAACAGGTAGATTACAATTACCCTAATCAATACTAACGTTTAGAAACAGGTGAAAGATTACAATTACCCTAATCAATACTAACGTTTAGAAACAGGTAGATTACAATTACCCTAATCAATACTAACGTTTAGAAACAGGTAGATTACAATTACCCTAATCAATACTAACGTTTAGAAACAAGGTAGATTACAATTACCCTAATCAATACTAACGTTTAGAAACAGGTAGATTACAATTACCCTAATCAATACTAACGTTTAGAAACAAGTAGATTACAATTACCCTAATCAATACTAACGTTTAGAAACAGGTAGATTACAATTACCCTAATCAATACTAACGTTTAGAAACAAGTAGATTACAATTACCCTAATCAATACTAACGTTTAGAAACAGGTAGATTACAATTACCCTAATCAATACTAACGTTTAGAAACAGGTAGATTACAATTACCCTAATCAATACTAACGTTTAGAAACAGGTAGATTACAATTACCCTAATCAATACTAACGTTTAGAAACAGGTAGATTACAATTACCCTAATCAATACTAACGTTTAGAAACAAGGTAGATTACAATTACCCTAATCAATACTAACGTTTAGAAACAGGTAGATTACAATTACCCTAATCAATACTAACGTTTAGAAACAAGTAGATTACAATTACCCTAATCAATACTAACGTTTAGAAACAGGTAGATTACAATTACCCTAATCAATACTAACGTTTAGAAACAGGTAGATTACAATTACCCTAATCAATACTAACGTTTAGAAACAGTAGATTACAATTACCCTAATCAATACTAACGTTTAGAAACAGGTAGATTACAATTACCCTAATCAATACTAACGTTTAGAAACAAGGTAGATTACAATTACCCTAATCAATACTAACGTTTAGAAACAAGGTAGATTACAATTACCCTAATCAATACTAACGTTTAGAAACAAGTAGATTACAATTACCCTAATCAATACTAACGTTTAGAAACAAGTAGATTACAATTACCCTAATCAATACTAACGTTTAGAAACAAGTAGATTACAATTACCCTAATCAATACTAACGTTTAGAAACAGGTAGATTACAATTACCCTAATCAATACTAACGTTTAGAAACAGGTAGATTACAATTACCCTAATCAATACTAACGTTTAGAAACAAGTAGATTACAATTACCCTAATCAATACTAACGTTTAGAAACAAGTAGATTACAATTACCCTAATCAATACTAACGTTTAGAAACAGGTAGATTACAATTACCCTAATCAATACTAACGTTTAGAAACAAGTAGATTACAATTACCCTAATCAATACTAACGTTTAGAAACAAGTAGATTACAATTACCCTAATCAATACTAACGTTTAGAAACAAGTAGATTACAATTACCCTAATCAATACTAACGTTTAGAAACAGGTAGATTACAATTACCCTAATCAATACTAACGTTTAGAAACAGGTAGATTACAATTACCCTAATCAATACTAACGTTTAGAAACAGGTAGATTACAATTACCCTAATCAATACTAACGTTTAGAAACAAGGTAGATTACAATTACCCTAATCAATACTAACGTTTAGAAACAGGTAGATTACAATTACCCTAATCAATACTAACGTTTAGAAACAGGTAGATTACAATTACCCTAATCAATACTAACGTTTAGAAACAGGTAGATTACAATTACCCTAATCAATACTAACGTTTAGAAACAGGTAGATTACAATTACCCTAATCAATACTAACGTTTAGAAACAGGTAGATTACAATTACCCTAATCAATACTAACGTTTAGAAACAGGTAGATTACAATTACCCTAATCAATACTAACGTTTAGAAACAGGTAGATTACAATTACCCTAATCAATACTAACGTTTAGAAACAGGTAGATTACAATTACCCTAATCAATACTAACGTTTAGAAACAGTAGATTACAATTACCCTAATCAATACTAACGTTTAGAAACAGGTAGATTACAATTACCCTAATCAATACTAACGTTTAGAAACAGGTAGATTACAATTACCCTAATCAATACTAACGTTTAGAAACAGGTAGATTACAATTACCCTAATCAATACTAACGTTTAGAAACAGGTAGATTACAATTACCCTAATCAATACTAACGTTTAGAAACAGGTAGATTACAATTACCCTAATCAATACTAACGTTTAGAAACAGGTAGATTACAATTACCCTAATCAATACTAACGTTTAGAAACAGGTAGATTACAATTACCCTAATCAATACTAACGTTTAGAAACAGGTAGATTACAATTACCCTAATCAATACTAACGTTTAGAAACAGGTAGATTACAATTACCCTAATCAATACTAACGTTTAGAAACAGGTAGATTACAATTACCCTAATCAATACTAACGTTTAGAAACAAGTAGATTACAATTACCCTAATCAATACTAACGTTTAGAAACAAGTAGATTACAATTACCCTAATCAATACTAACGTTTAGAAACAAGTAGATTACAATTACCCTAATCAATACTAACGTTTAGAAACAGGTAGATTACAATTACCCTAATCAATACTAACGTTTAGAAACAGGTAGATTACAATTACCCTAATCAATACTAACGTTTAGAAACAGGTAGATTACAATTACCCTAATCAATACTAACGTTTAGAAACAGGTAGATTACAATTACCCTAATCAATACTAACGTTTAGAAACAGGTAGATTACAATTACCCTAATCAATACTAACGTTTAGAAACAGGTAGATTACAATTACCCTAATCAATACTAACGTTTAGAAACAAGTAGATTACAATTACCCTAATCAATACTAACGTTTAGAAACAGGTAGATTACAATTACCCTAATCAATACTAACGTTTAGAAACAGTAGATTACAATTACCCTAATCAATACTAACGTTTAGAAACAGGTAGATTACAATTACCCTAATCAATACTAACGTTTAGAAACAGGTAGATTACAATTACCCTAATCAATACTAACGTTTAGAAACAGGTAGATTACAATTACCCTAATCAATACTAACGTTTAGAAACAGGTAGATTACAATTACCCTAATCAATACTAACGTTTAGAAACAGGTAGATTACAATTACCCTAATCAATACTAACGTTTAGAAACAGGTAGATTACAATTACCCTAATCAATACTAACGTTTAGAAACAGGTAGATTACAATTACCCTAATCAATACTAACGTTTAGAAACAAGGTAGATTACAATTACCCTAATCAATACTAACGTTTAGAAACAGGTAGATTACAATTACCCTAATCAATACTAACGTTTAGAAACAGGTAGATTATACTTCACAATTACCCTAATCAATACTAACGTTTAGAAACAGGTAGATTACAATTACCCTAATCAATACTAACGTTTAGAAACAGGTAGATTACAATTACCCTAATCAATACCTAACGTTTAGAAACAGGTAGATTACAATTACCCTAATCAATACTAACGTTTAGAAACAGGTAGATTACAATTACCCTAATCAATACTAACGTTTAGAAACAGGTAGATTACAATTACCCTAATCAATACTAACGTTTAGAAACAGGTAGATTACAATTACCCTAATCAATACTAACGTTTAGAAACAGGTAGATTACAATTACCCTAATCAATACTAACGTTTAGAAACAGGTAGATTACAATTACCCTAATCAATACTAACGTTTAGAAACAGGTAGATTACAATTACCCTAATCAATACTAACGTTTAGAAACAGGTAGATTACCCTAATCAACTAACGTTTAGAAACAGGTAGATTACAATTACCCTAATCAATACTAACGTTTAGAAACAGGTAGATTCCCTAATCAATACTAACGTTTAGAAACAGGTAGATTACAATTACCCTAATCAATACTAACGTTTAGAAACAGGTAGATTACAATTACCCTAATCAATACTAACGTTTAGAAACAGGTAGATTACAATTACCCTAATCAATACTAACGTTTAGAAACAGGTAGATTACAATTACCCTAATCAATACTAACGTTTAGAAACAGGTAGATTACAATTACCCTAATCAATACTAACGTTTAGAAACAGGTAGATTACAATTACCCTAATCAATACTAACGTTTAGAAACAGGTAGATTACAATTACCCTAATCAATACTAACGTTTAGAAACAGGTAGATTACAATTACCCTAATCAATACTAACGTTTAGAAACAGGTAGATTACAATTACCCTAATCAATACTAACGTTTAGAAACAGGTAGATTACAATTACCCTAATCAATACTAACGTTTAGAAACAGGTAGATTACAATTACCCTAATCAATACTAACGTTTAGAAACAGGTAGATTACAATTACCCTAATCAATACTAACGTTTAGAAACAGGTAGATTACAATTACCCTAATCAATAACGTTTAGAAACAGGTAGATTACAATTACCCTAATCAATACTAACGTTTAGAAACAGGTAGATTACAATTACCCTAATCAATACTAACGTTTAGAAACAGGTAGATTACAATTACCCTAATCAATACTAACGTTTAGAAACAGGTAGATTACAATTACCCTAATCAATACTAACGTTTAGAAACAGGTAGATTACAATTACCCTAATCAATACTAACGTTTAGAAACAGGTAGATTACAATTACCCTAATCAATACTAACGTTTAGAAACAGGTAGATTACAATTACCCTAATCAATACTAACGTTTAGAAACAGGTAGATTACAATTACCCTAATCAATACTAACGTTTAGAAACAGGTAGATTACAATTACCCTAATCAATACTAACGTTTAGAAACAGGTAGATTACAATTACCCTAATCAATACTAACGTTTAGAAACAGGTAGATTACAATTACCCTAATCAATACTAACGTTTAGAAACAGGTAGATTACAATTACCCTAATCAATACTAACGTTTAGAAACAGGTAGATTACAATTACCCTAATCAATACTAACGTTTAGAAACAGGTAGATTACAATTACCCTAATCAATACTAACGTTTAGAAACAGGTAGATTACAATTACCCTAATCAATACTAACGTTTAGAAACAGGTAGATTACAATTACCCTAATCAATACTAACGTTTAGAAACAGGTAGATTACAATTACCCTAATCA